>CAKNYM010052713.1:84229-160322 GCA_932195095.1 Andricus curvator | reverse complement strand
AATATATAATTCTTAAAAATTGATTGCAGAACAAAAATAAATACTAACGACCCTAATGCCAATTGAAAAAATCTTCTTTACAGTGGTTCTTTCGTTAAGAACTCGAGGAAAATGTCGTGCTGCGGAAAAAATGTTGTGGGTTGACATCGGAAAAAAGAAAAACAAAAATTTTGAAATCGGTTAATATCTTCTGTTCTTTTTTTTTATTTAAAAATAAAAAAAAATTTCAGCGATTTTGATTACTTGCTAAGAATAAGCTTTCAGACATAATAAGTGATGGTGCTATCACGGCAGATCTTTTTTTTCCCTATAAAAAATCCAAGGGAATCATTTAAGAGACATATTATGCCCCCTTGTCTCGGGGATTGGGTCAAATTATCAATGTTATTCCGTTTTTTCAGCGAACAGCTAATAAAGAGCGCATGGAAGAGTTGCCTGACTTACTGGGGGAGGGGCTCCCACTTGGTGTTTAATAAATAATATACCCCTCTTCCCTAGTAAGCCTGAAAACTCTTCCCTGGTCTTTTTACTAGTTGTTTGCTGAAAAAACGAGATAACATTGGCAAGAATGCCCCCCCCCCTCCTCGATACAGGGGGCATAATATGTCTCTCAAATGATTCCCTTGGCGTATTTCTAGGAAAACATCGATTTCCCGTGATAGTACCATCATTTTTTGTCTGAAAGCTCAAAAAGCGCCTGAAACACCACACAAAAATGCTTTTCCTAAGGTAACAATTTTTGTGAATTTTTCATTATTGTTTACTAGCAAAAACTTTAGATATGTTTTTAAGTTGTCTTATATTTTACACATAAAACATAATAAAATTATAGTAAAATACCTTGGGTTTTATCTAGATGATGAATTACGACTCATTGTCCACGAATTAAACCAATTAAAAAAATGGAAGCAGCGAGGGATCGATATAGGTAAAGGTTAAAAATTCACATGAAGTGTTGCTCTAATAAACGCTATACGACAGAGCGGAAATAACTAGAATCGATAGTTTTATATAAAAATTACAAGAAATCACATATCTAGATCGGTGATAATAGACACAAATAGTTTAATATTCAGTCAATATTACCCTAACAATGTATACTTTGAAAAGATAAGAAAGACAGGTAAAGTAGGGCACGTAGCGTTTCCCTACCTAGAAAACATTGGCCTAATCCACGACGAAAATAACATACCGATAATATACCACGTCAAAAGACTTTAATTTAGTAAGTCAATAAATTATGATCTATTTATAGGCTCTAAAAACTTGCAACTACCTATATCATTGAGATTTTCCATGAGCCTCCCAAATATGGACTTACAAAATATCAAGTCATACGAAAAACATAATAAAATACTGGCGTCTAGAAGGAAGCTAGGCGAGCAACAATTTAGATTTTCGAGGACATATTTTGGTGGTGACCCTATAAAAAAGATAAAAACAACGCGTATATACTAAACATAGAAAACCAAATATTGATGCATGTGATATATATATAAAAATCTATATCTATGGCTAAAAAAAAGATGTTGTCGAGAATCTATTTTTTAAAACTGTAACAATTATTTACAACCAAAATGACAAGTACATGACGTATAATCAAGAGACTAATTTATGAAAATTATACTAAGTAAACTACGAACTGTGTACTATTACGAAATTTTCCGTAATACTAAACCATTTCCAGCTCGTTCAGAAATCTGATAAATATAGTAGAACAAATATTAATAATAAATTATTTATAACCAAAATGACAAATACGTTACGTATATTCGAGAGTCTGATTTATGAAAATTATACTAAGTAAACTACGAACTGTCTACTATTACGATATTTTCCGTAAGACTAATCTGTTTTAAGCTTGTTCAAGATTCTCATAAATTTGTATAGAACAAATAATAATAAAAAATTATTTATAACCAAAATGACAAATAAGTTACGTATATTTGAGAGTCTACTTTAGGAAAATTATGCTAAGTAAACTGCGAACTGTCTACTATTACGGAATTTTCCGTAATACTAGCCCTAATGCTTTACTTGACCGGCAGTCTAATGGAAAATTCCGTAATACTAGTACTAGAATTAGACAGTACGAAGTAACTAAGCGAATAAAATTGACCCTTACTTTTGTTTCATAACGGCGATGCATTGTAGTTTTACCGACCGTAAGAGAGTGCATGTTTCTACAAAAAAATGTTATCCTAAATTGAACTAATTCCCTACCTAAAAATTGGGGAACACAATTAAAAGATTTTCAAAACAACTTAAAGCCAATAGACGATACATCGTATGTTTTTTGTTAAACCGTGCTGTATCTACTACGTAACACTGTTCTGTATCTATTACATAACATTAGTTACAGAAACCTTATTTCAAACAGTATAACACTGATATAGAATTGTTATATATTTGGCATTGTATGTGTGTAACAGCGTTCTAGAATTATTACAGAACGCGAGAAACAGTGTTTTAAAAAAACCAGTTTATATCAGTTTTTTACCAAATTTAGTCGAATCTATAAAAATATTGATTCGTTAATTTATTTTTTGAATTATATTATAGCTGATAATTATATTATAGCTGTGCAGACAGTGTTTGAATATTTATGATTTTTTCGGTTCAAGTTGAACCTTTCTTTTAATCTAGGGAATAAATTTCCAAATATCTTAGATAATAAATGAACAAAATACTACTGAAATGTACATTTAAACTGATATTTTATAGAACAGTAAATTGTGGGGCATTTTAGTGATTCGTTATTGGGAGCAAAGTCTAGCAAACAGTTAAAAACTGGTTCTCAGTTGTTCCAACATTTGATCGTAAACTTCCGAATAAAATTATAGGCCACTATTTACTTGAATTTTAATTTGGAATTTCATTGTTAATATTTGATGCATCGCAGAGTTACTGAAAAGTATAGAATTTTCTAATTACCTTGGTTGTGTAAATCGATGAAAACCACGCGAAATAGGGAATTCCATTTTCATTTTATTTTTACCGAACTTCACAGAATTTATTGTCCCTTTTTTTGAAAGCCACAATTGAATAGTATTTAAATAAATTAAATATAGTTAACGCTTCATGTATAGACACACAATGGTGCGTAAAATCTTGAAGAAAAGAGTAGCAGGTGGCGAACGTCTAGCCTACAAGGAGATCCAAAGTAGATATGAGTCTAAGATTAAGGAACTGTTAAAATTATATTTACGAAGCATGGAAAAATGTTGAAAAAGGGACCTTGCAAATGCCGCAACGGTGAAACACGTTAGTTTACTTTTCCCGCTCCGAAATTGTGTAAAATGTATGAAAGGAGTTTACGACAGTAGAGCTGAGAAAAAAAGGTAAACACTGCTGCGATGAGTAAATAAAAATTCTAGCAGAATATGGAGAATGGGAGATAAGGTAGTGGATAATTAGATAAGAAATAAGGAAACAATTTTAAGAAAAGGGGGAGGGAACGAAAAACATTTTGATTAATCATAATGTAAAGAAAGGAAGTATTTCACAAAAACGTAGTGACACGTGTTTAAAATTGGAAATGTTAACCGCTTTATTTGGTACTCTCTACTGTCTAGTCTAGTATTACGGAATTTTTCATATGGGGCTGATCTTGCTGAAACTTTCGCACACATCTTATTTCGCCCCGGCCCCCAGATTTATAAGGGAATACAATTGAACTATTTTTCCACCCCCTAGATCCCTTTTACAACCCATAACCCCCTTTTCCAACCCCCCTGTCCCATTTTCAATTGGTCAACCTCGAAGTCAACATAACCTCAAAAATGTCAAATATTGTTCAATGTTCATCTCTTTCAACTTTTGAAAGTGAAAAATAAGAAGCAAATGACGGTTAGTATTAATAATAATATTGATATACACAGTAAGGTAGTAGAATTAAAAATTCCATAACGCGAGTCATAACGAGTCAGCGACACGTACGGTAATTTTCGTGATAACTAGACTAAACCAGGGTGTCTAGCGGACCGGGAAACCCCCGGGAATTTTATTTACCGTGAAAAAACCGGGAACTTTATTTAGGACCGGGAATTTTTGTATTTTATCGAAAATGCAACTTTTTTCTACTTTATCTTTTTATTCCATTTCTACTTTATCTACAATCGCAAGTTCCTTCCTATGCTTATGCTATGTACCGATTTATGTAATTTTTTACATTCTCATCCTAATGAGAAGGTATTGGTTTTATGTAAAATTTGACTTAGTCGGTTTCCATCAAATCGCCACGTTTTGAGATCCCCTAAGTCAGAAAAAACGATTTTTACGAAGGTGTCTTCCTGTAGTCTGTCTGTAATCTGTAGTCTGTCTGTAGTCTGTAGTCTGTAGGCACGATAACTTTTGAAAAAATGATCAGATTGGATTGAGCTTTGGCACACTTTTTTAAGACCTAAAAGAAAAGAACAAGTTCATAAGTCAGCTATTTTGGATGAAAATTCAAAAAGTTAGAGCATTATAAAAATTTTTGAGACCATTTTGATCAAGATTTGAAAATTCTATGTATGGCTATTTGTAGTACTCGTAAATTCGAACAATTTATCCTTACGACAAACGACAAAAGCCACGAAAAAAATAAATAGACCAAAATTGTTCATCCAAAAAAGAGCTACAAATTTGTTACTGATAATTTGTTGATAAGACGCGTAGTTTTTTTTAATCGTGAAAAGTGACATTATAAATAAACAAATTAAATTTTTGGACAGAAAGACACAAGGTACAATAAAATGTTTGATAAAAAAATTGTTTTTAAATTAGATCTGAAAATTTGCTTTCAACCTTCTTTTCTCACGAGACTCGTGATGAGAATGTGTTCGTTAAAGCTGAAGGAGCTTTAACAAAAGAGAATACACTAAATTTCAGTTATCGATGGTTTTACCTATAATTTTAAAAGTCCTATGCAAAAATGTGGGGGATGTACAATGTTCGAGCGCGTAGCGCGAGGTAAATAGTCAAACTTGCGAGCGAAGCGAGCCGCCCGCGCAGCGCGCAATGACAACGTGCCCCCGCAGTGGGCAGATGTTTTCTGTGTATATTGTGTCAAAATTCCTATTTCTATGTATACGTTGACTTTTAAAAATCACAACAAGACATATAAAAATTGGTCGGGAGGGAAATTTGACCGGGAAAAACCCGGGAATTTCATATTGCCTGATCACCTCGCTAATCACTAGACACCTTGTAAACAGTGTAAACCTATAGTAACGTAAACTTTCATAATAATTGGTGTGGGCATTTGATCGATACCCGGGAAACCGGGACGGGTTCCCGATTTTCCGGGTAAGACCCGGGTAATGATAAAAAATTCGGGTATCTGTACCCGAGTAATCGGGTAATACCCACCCTCACAACAAAATTATATCTTTGGCATATCCCTAGCCTAGAATATCTCGGCATTACATAGGATATCCCGAAAAATGTCCTAAAAATCTCCCGGGATCTCCGTGCCATATTCCAAGGATATCGACCCCCCCCCCCCCATACTATATCTACACAATGTTCTGTGCGGGATATATACAATCTTGGCAATGGAATCCAATATTTCTGGAATGCGTATTAATTTAAATATTTTGAATGCCTGAAAACATAAAGATTCACAAAAATCCGTTTGACAAAAATCTGCTTCATACAAATCTCGAATATTCGGGTTTCTTCGAATTCTGTCCCAGATATAATTATAAAATAATTATTACCGAAAGTTATTTTCATAACAAATAACAGCCTACTTAAGCTAAAAAATAAGTCACATTCTGAAAATTCAAGAGTTGGCTATTATTGCATCTATAACGTCTAAATTGCGCAGTTTGGAGATGGCACATTTCACTGAGTAATGGCGAGTATAATGGAAAAATCAATTTTTACGAAAAAAAAATCAAATCAATATGTAACGCGTTACTTTACAATTAAATGAGAATAGATTATAATCCGGGACGAATATTCGAGAAATTGTTGACTTTTGTTGGAGCTTCACTTATTATTGCGCGATAATTTTCGTACACTGACAGCCATGGTGGAATTTACCTGGAAGTGCCTTTAAAGGGAAGTCTACTATTATTGTACTCTATAATGTTATAATTTGCACAAAATCTCCAGAAAAATACTTAATATTGTTAAATGATGAGTTATTTGATTTGTACAAATATACATATAATTGGCAGTAAATTTGCGATATTTAGGATGTGCCCAGGATATCCTAAGGAGATAAATGGGATATCCCGCCGATATCTCTTACTGTGAGGGCAGGAAATTGCGAGGCGAATTGCCGTACTTTTTAAAAATAATCAAAAGCATTTGGAGTGGTATGTACAATTAAGTAGAACTTTATTTTTCCTAAGTCGGTTTCAAATTTTAAACGCGTCTAATTATATATTTTTTTAATTAAATTTTTTTTAGAAAATTGTAGTAATATATGTATTCATTGAGATTGCAAAAGTATAATAGTCTGAATATAATACAAGTTGACCAAAAATAGAATTTTTTAAATTATACATGCCGAGAAAAGATATTTGGGTTTCGCCACATTATGAGAAAGATGATAAAAATGATGTATTTGTCAAGTGCCGAATTCGAGGTACAAAAATATCTCATAATCACTCAACCTCGGCAATGAATCAGCATTTACAGCAAAAACATTAATTGAAAAATGTGCAAATTCATCAAAAAGGTTTGTCGTATGGGAAATTTAGAATGAATAAGTATTAAAATATTATGTTCAAATAAACACATATTATAAAATTATACTTTTTCAATAAATCAAATATAGTAAAAAAATTGTCTGATAAATACTTTTTTGATAATTCAAAAGTATTGAAAAATTGGTCCGATTAATTCAGTGCTGGCGAAAAATTATTTTATTTTAATTTTAATTAAGAGAATTTCATTTATAAGCTCAGAATATATCTTATTTCTCTTTACAAACCTTTATTTAATAATATAGGCCGTGGCTACGTGTACCGAAATCTCAGTTCAAGTAGCCAGATTTTTTCAGTACAAATAAGTGAGCTCGAAAAGGGGCTATTTATACCGAAATTTCGGTACGTATAGCTGGATTTTTTCGGTACGCGTAGACACTTCCTTAATAATAAATAAAACAATCTAAGGCTCGTTTAATCATTTTTTAATTGATTCTCATGCGGGCATATAACCCCCCACCCCCTCAATTTTTTGAGGTTCCTGGAAAAAAATTTCTCCCAAGCTTGGGTCACATCGGTTAATGTTGATACGTGTTGTACAGGCCCGAAAATTCCCATAAGATTAATATGAGCATTTTTTTTCTCGGAAAAATGGGATTCACGTTTCTGGGTTTAAATTTAGCCAAAAGGAGATTATCAAAATTTATTGGGGATTTTCCAATTAATAATTTCCGCTAAGTTACTTTGAATTCCGACGCCCACACTCCCCTTTATTGAGCCTAAAACATTCCCCAAAAAACTGAAATGGACAATTTTGGGCAAAATTGACACATAATAGCTCTGTTTCTTCCTTTTATGCCATACATTATTTTTATTCAACAAGTCAAATATTTTGAAGCATTTTTTAACTGATTTACTATTGTTCAAACAATATTCATGATCATTGTTTCGTGCATTTACAAATTGTTTAAACATTGAATAATTATTAATAAATCAATAATAAAACACCAAAATAATTTTTTTGAAATAATAATCCTTTAAGTTTTATAATTACATACTCGTAACTTTTTCTTAAAAAGAGGTAGCAAACACTGTTTTTATTTTTATTTTGGTGAACTTTGACGCTTATTATCAATTAGCTATAATTCATTCAGATATTAATACCCCATTCTCTACCAAATTCGTATTTGTTAAATTTTTTTTAAAAAACCATTATGTTCTGAAATAAATTTGTCAAACTTTTTTTCTATAATGAATGCGATAATTTGTCATTTTTAGAATTTAGGAGCAACGTTTTTTGTTGAATTCACTATTCACTTCGTTAAATAATTTATTAAGGATTAATAATGGTACATTTCGTTGGAAACGCGATAAAAAAGCTCATTTTATTTCTAAACCAGCTGTCACCCGCATACTTCGCCCGCGGTAATAGCTAGCCGCCGGCCCCCCCCCCCCCCAATACTCCTACGACCTGTCCACTGTCGAGAATCTGTGTGCAAAATTTGTTTCCAATTAGTCAAAAACTGTGGTGCTCTCCCCCCTATCTGCCCCCCCATTATTCTTACGACCTGTCCGGGAGCCCAAAGAATATGTATGCAAAATTTGGTGCCAATTGGTCAACAACTATGGATTTGCATAATCATCATACGTTTTAGGCCACTTGATTTGATATATTAGATATATCCCGGGTAAAAATATTTGGTCTTGATTTTGGCTTGGGTAAAGACCAATCCAAGACAATTCCAAGTCATCTGTATGTCTAGCTTATGAGACGGAACCATACTATTTTTGATGTCTTAAGGGTCATCACTAATCCGCTTCAAACTATATAGAATGTTTATAATATTTATCTTCATGGTATTTATTGTTTATGTATTAATAAGTCTATTTATCTGCAATAATTATGTTGTTTGGATGGCGAATCTAAAAATGTTGTCCATTTTTTCCTATCTCCAACAGTTCACTAGATACTTCTAGAAAATGACAGTTTTAATCTTTTTATGGAAAATTTTATATGCCTGCAGTTGTTGAGACAGACAGGTTCCGAATTTCTTATTTGAAAATTATTTATTACAAAATAACAAGTTTTATCGGTTGTAAAATTTTAATCCCCAGCAGATGTCAACTGCTTGGTCCTTACCTAGCTACCTGATTCCTGGAAATGGCAGGCCCTGCCGATGGGGTCCATACTATGGACCCCACCGGCAGGGACTCCATAGTTTATAGAGGTCGGAGTATAATGGACAATAAAATTTACAAAATAAAACTTCTCTAATTTTGACCCTGGCAAATGTTAAGGCCACAAATTGGTAATATAATTTTTTTAAAGAGCAATTCGGTGTATTTATCAAGACTTTATCAAGACAAGCAAGAGAAGTCTGTATATCTCCAATGTCTAGCTGGTGAGACGGAACCATACTTCATGGTCCTAAAGACATATTGAAGACATTCAAGAAAAAATCAAGACAAAATATTTTTACCCGGGATACAATAGATATACAGTCGATGCTATTTTGCATCATTTATTAAACAAAAACTATCATCAATGAGCAATTCGGGTTGCCGTAGAAACCATCTTTGGTGCAACGGTGTGGCCGGTTTCGAGCCTCAAGTGTACAAATTTGAATTTTACATAGTAGAAGACTAGATTTCGTTGAGAATACCACATATCGTCAATTATTTAAAAGTTATACAATTACCTCAAATAATTTATATTTTTTCAAGCAAGTTTTTTACATTTATGATTTAAAATTGAAAAACAAATGAATGATTTAAATATAAACTTACTTTCACCTTTAGAGGACCAGCAATACTCATCAGTTTACGGGGGTAACAAAATTGTTATGTGTGGTTCCCCACTTGGGCCCATTAGTATCCAAGGTCTTTGTTTCAGGCGTCATTCACTCTATTGTCACTCTGTTTACAAACTATTTGTCGCCACACTTTTCTATCCTGGCATACTACTCTAGCTTCCTTCACGTCCATGCATTTTTTCATGCAAGCTCTCGTGTTTCTATAGCTGCTTATGTCTCTTCGGATTAATGTCTCATTCACAGATTCTAAACATTCTTTCGGCGGTCTACCTCTGGGCATTCTGCCATTTACTTTACCTTTATACACCGGTTTGTTAAGTCGTTCATCTTTCATTCTTTCAACATGTCCGAACCACCTTAACTGATTTCTTTCCCATATGTCAACTAGTGTCTCTCCTGTACCACATTCTTTTAGGATTATGTCATTTCGGACTTTGTCCATCAGTGTTTTCCCGCATGTTGTGCGCAGAGGTTTCATGACAATCGTGTTAATTTTACTCTTGCCCTTTTCTTGGCAGGTCCATGTCTCGCTACCGTATAGTGCAGTCGGTACGAATATAGAATTATGTATCGCCATTTTAGCTTTTTTTGATATTTTTTTATTTGTTAGGATGGACCCTGCTCTACCGATAACATGCTTACCCTTATTTATGCGCACATTGTTTTCTCAGTTTTTCCTTCAAACACCATGATTTTTGTTTTATTTACGTTAATTTTAAGGCCCATGTTCTTTATGCTTGTATTAAGTTTATTCAACATTCTTTCCAAGTCCTCGATTGATTCTGCCATAATAATCTTGTCATCTGCGAAAGCTAACCCACGTTCCTTCACTGTTTCGAGATCTACACCCTCTTCGTCGAAGAGGGCCATTCTTAGACACTTATCCATAAATATGATAAATAGCCAAGAGGACATAACGCATCCTTGTTTCACGCCTTGCATAATATCGAACCAGTCACTCAGTTTCCCATTTACTCTTACACTCGCTTTACTACCTGTATATATTGATTTTATTGCTTGTAGGTGCCATCCATTGACTCCGTACTCTTTAAGGACTTCCCAAAGTCTACTTCTATTTACCTTGTCAAATGCTTTTTCTAGGTCAACAAATGCACAGAAAACTTTCTTTCCTACTCTTAAGCTTTTTCTGTGATCTGTCTTAAGCTAAATATCTGATCTGTACATGATCTTCCTGGCATAAATCCACTTTGGACTTCCCATATCTTTTCTTCTGTAATTTTCATTACCCTACGAATAAGTATTTTTGAGTATATATTACTTACGGTACTTAGTAAGCTGATACCTCTGTAATTATTGCAGTTGCTTTTATCTTCCTTTCTTTTGTATATTGGTACGATAATCACTTTTCTCCAATCGTCTGGGACTTGTCCCGTCTCGATACATAAATTTATCAATTCGCACATGGGAAAAATTAAAGGAATAAGTTCAGAAGGACAAAATTAAATGTAATTTTTATACAATTGAATCTTACTGAAAAACAAACTTTTCATGAGCCACGTAAAAAATTGTTTAAGGACGCATGTTAATTATATTATTTTAAAAATTTGTATAACATTTAAATTCAAAAATTTAACGATAAACGACATGCATTACCCACTATATAAAAAATCAGATATTTTTATCGCATTTCCAACAAAATGTTAAATAAATTTTTAAATAAATTGTTTAAACAATTGGATAATGGTTTCAACAAAAAATGCTACTCTTGACAAAGACAAGTTTCCGCAATAATTAATATTAATGAATGAATCAATCTTAATAATTAATTTCAAATATTTATTTCAGAACAAAATTGTTACAAAAAAAATAATTTAGTCAAATACGAAATTTTTAGGTGTAGTAATATCGGACTGGCCTATATATTTGATAATAAGCGACAAAATTAACCAGATATTTCTAAAAACTTATAGAGTTCTTTTACCGCTTTTAAAGAAAAAGTTACAAGTAAATAATAATTAATTGTTTGAAAATTTGGTAAATGCTTGAAACGAAGATCAATCTTCCCACACTCAGAAAAATGTTTTTTTGAATCAAACAAACATTTGTTTGACCCTATAACCATATGCCTATATCAAAGATAAAATTTGTTCGATTCCAATAAAACTTGTTGGAATTAAATAAATAATAAATTTTTTTTTTAATCAAAAAAATATTTGTTTTAATCAAAAAAATATTTGTTTGAATCAATCCAATATGTTTGACCCTATATCACGGCCAATCAGTAATTTATTTTTGAAATAATTAGTAAAACTCTTTTCTGATTTGATTTAGTAATCCATTTTTCACTGATAATGCAGATTAGAAGTAGACAATCCTTCTGGTTTCAAAACTTTTTAAATGCGTAGAAGTACTCTGTAGATAGTAGTCACTTCATTTTGTTTATCAGAATCCGATCTTGCTGAAGCAATTAGCGTTTTAAGTTACATGCACTGTATACCTCATTATTGTTAGGTTGTTATGTCTGCAAAGTAGTTTTTACAAAAGAAGTGTTTTATATTACAGATGAATGGCACTTTATTATTATTTCGTTGGTATGCCTGTAAAATACACACATGTATATCATTTAAATTCAAATGTCGTTATTGACTGCATTGATTTTGATGATTTGATAATTTAATTATTCATTACTAGGGACTCAGCAAAAAATGTTCCTTAAACCAAAAGAACTGTTTTTTTGGATATACATTTTGGTGGGCCGAAAACAAATAAATTTCGAGTAATCGATTTCTAATAGAAAAAAATGTTAGTTCTTTATGAGCTTATTATACTGTAAATTGTTTTTGAAATCGATTAATATCTTTTACCTCCTCAACGTATTGAAAATTGAAAAATTGAATTTAAGCGTAAAATATATGAAAAAAAGAATTCTTATAGTCACTAATTTTTGCATTATGCAAAACTATATGCCTGAAGAATTTATGGAAGTACCTATTTGATATTAATAAATGTGGAAAATTAAAAATTAAAAGTAGGACCAATTTTTAAAAAATTTTAATTATATTTAATTGAATTCCGCGCAGAAAATTACTTCAACAATAAATTATAAGCCATACCACGCTGGAAACACCAGTTCCCGTTAGATCACTGAAGTTAAGCAGTGTTGGGCGCGGTTAGTACTTGGATGGGTGACCGTCTGATACTACTGCGTTGCTGTTGGCGGCCGTGGGTGTGGTGAGCCCACACTTGTAGTTATTTACTACAAGAAACTATCCACCTAGAAACACTACCCGAATCGGGTAGTGTCACGCTTACCCCTAGAGGCTCGCCGAAAGGGAAATAGCTTAATGGTATACAAATAATTAATTTATTGATTATTAACAATTACAATTTTTGAGTAAAATCCGTCTTGTTTCGGAAATAAGGCATCTCAGCCTTTGATTGAAATATGGCCCTTATGGAACCGTCTCTTTGTTCAGTAGTACAATACAAAATTTTTTAAGGTAATTTTATGCGCGAAATTAAAAAAAAGGTCAAATTCAAATTGAAAAAAAATGTTGATCAATGTTTAATTTTTGATAGATTTTTACCATCAAATAGAGAATGGCGAGACGGATCTTTTTTCTTTTTTTTTGTGTTTTTTTATCCGATAAGTATTTTTAATAATAATCATGAAAAACTGAAGAAAATTATTTCCTAAATTCAATTACTGTTTAAGAAATAAGAACAAGAAAGCCTGCGGACGCTGCCAGCCATAGCTCCGCGCACTCGCGTCGCAGACTTTATTGTAAAATGGATATTTCCGCCAATTTTCAATGAATCGATCTGAAAATTTTCAAAAATCTCCCTTTGATAGTGAGGAACAAATTTGTCACTTTTCGTCGGCGAGACTGAAAAAAGGAGGTTACCGATCTGTCTCAATGTGCAATTAAAAATTATTAAACAATAGGCGATTTTTAATTTTTTTGTTCTGTTTTTAGTCATTTCTGGGGTATATTTCGTGTGTTAATCAAATTTTCAAACAGTTTCAATAATATTTGCCTGACTTACAACGATTTATTTCTTAAAAAGTGATTGAATTTAGGAAATAATTTTTTTTCAGTTTTTCATGATTATTATTAAAAATACTAATCTGATCAAAAAACAGAAAATAGAAGAAATATCCGTCTCGTTCTTCTCTACAAGGCTATATTTAAAAAAATTAATGTTTGTGACTTTTAAAATTTTCGTCCAACGAGACGTTTGGACAATACTTTTACCCGTGTTCGCGAGCTCGGCGAGTTATTCGATCCAAACGCTCAATTAAAACAAAAATACGTATCCTATCAAAAAACGATTAATAAAAAATTTGTAGCTCTTTCTTGGTGCGATCAAAATTAGAATTTTCTATTTTTCAAGAAAATTCAAAAAGTTGTTATGATATATTTGTAGGGCTTTCGAAAAGTAACGTTTTTCTTCTCTTGACTTTTTTCATATCTTGCGTTATTTGGCTTAAAATTTTGAGTTTCGTTTATTTTTTTGAACTTTGAAAATGCTATAACTCTGATAAATTTTTTTCTATCAACAAAAGTCGTGATGATGAATTGTTTGTCTTTTCGAGTACTACGAATAGCCGTACATAGAATTTTTAAATCTTGAAAAAAATGGTCTCAAAAATTTTGAAAATGCTGTATCCTTTTTGAATTTTTATCCAAAATACCTGGCTCACGAACTTGACCTTCAGTTTCCGACACCAAAAGAGTATACCGGAGGCCAATCTAATGGATTAATTATTTCAAAATTATCGTGCTCCCATACAGGCATACATACATGCATTCATACATACATATATACATTCATTCATACATACAAAAATACATACATACATACAACATACATACATAGAGACAGACATATTCCCAAAAACTTGTTTTTCGGATTCAGAGAGTCTCAAAACGTGGATATTTGACAAAAACAGGTAGGGGGCGGGGGTCAAATTTTACACAATTCGAATACCTTCTCTGATGAGAATATAAAAACGAACAGTATATTCAGCTCATCAAGAACTACCAATTTTTGGCTCTTAGCAATTGATCGAACGAAATTCACTTTGTTTCGGCCCACCCTAATATACATGGAAATTTCCTTGAACCAAACAAATGTTGATTGATTCAACACAATATTTGATTGACCCACTAAATTTTTTTTTTCAACCAACCAAATACTCCATCTACCAAAAGATTTGGTTAAAGCAACCAAAAAAATTAGTTGGGTCAATCAAATATTTTTTCGTCGATATAATCACCATATTCTATGGTTGAATCAACAAAAATTGTGTTGATTCAACGAAATCGTTTTCTGAGTGTACTTTTTGGTTATATTTTTTTTACTTTCCATGGTCAACCATAAATTTTCCTTATTTTCTTCAATACAAATAAAAAGAATACAATAAAAAGAAAAAGATTTAAATAAACAATTACCATATTTTCATAAATTTCTTAAAAACTAAAAAAATGAATAATATTTGTAAAATGTTTAATTGCACTTACCAATATGATTAACTGTTAAATCTAATACTATTGTTAGAATCTTAATATTAAGTTATGCATACCAGACCAGTACCGACAAAAAACACAGAAAAACGTCGACCCTCAAAAGTACGCTGATTTGGTGTTGTTTTGAGTTGCAACAAAAATGAGACGTGAGAGAATGAGAATGCAGCTATGTCCATGTTATAGTTTCAAACTTGAAGTATTCTCATTTTGAGAAAAAAATTATAATTTCGAGTACATGACAAATGAGCTATAGCAAAAATGATCCCATTTTTTTTCTGTGAAATTTGTATTAGAGCAACAAATTTGAAAATGCACCAAGGTTCACGCACTCTTGTATGCGATAAAAGTATAAGAGGTCCCTCATTCCTATTATTCGTCCATAAAATTGGAAAGAAGCACCCTTCAAAAGTTGTTTAATTTTTCTGGAAAATGGGAGAAAGTGTGATATAATTAATAATAATTTATTTTTATACCCTATAGAAATTTCGTATTTTTAACACGACATTGGAAATTTGACTATATGTATTAACTAAGCGGTACTTATTATTGATATTCTGAAATTACGCAGACAAAAACTACTGTTTTCCGAGACTGTTTTCAAATAGATGTTAGTGATTAAAAAATATTTAATCATGTGACAGAAAACGATCTATCGGATCTTATTGTTATAATATTTGTTTGAAAAGCAAATGCGTTGATTCCTCCAGTTTATTACTGCTTACATTTTAATTTTCAATAGTTTTTGAACCTATGCTTAATTTAAAAGCCTATAACTTTGATTGTATTAAACAAAATACAGATTTTCTTAAATGAACATGATTCTGGTTCAATTAACTGGAAATGCATACTGTTTTTTATAACCTTATCTTGTACTGAAATCGTTTTTAAGCATAAAAAGATAAGAAAATGTGAATCGAGACAAGCTGACTTCATTAAAAATGGAACATTCAAACTTCAATTACTTTTGATCTAGACTTAGAATATTAATCTATACTTATAACCATTTTCACAATTCACTTTATAGTTTACAGTGTTTACGGTGTTTACACTATAATAGATACCACGAAACATTTTTTTTAATTTATATTAAAATTACCTAAATATCTTTAATGGCCACAAAAGTGAAAGTTTTTGGACATAGGCCCATTTACAACTTTTTCCAGCTATTATTATGACCGTTAAGTACCGCATGTTCCTCCTCAAGGAAAAACAAGAATGGTCAGAATCTTTCAAAATTGTAAATGTGACAGACGTACCTGTGTAGTTGTACCCCGTTAGCGATTTAAATTTTACGATTCTTTATGGAAAACATGTGCTGCCTTCATCCTTCCTGAGAAATTTTTCGTACAAAAGAAGTGGAATATTTTTCGACGGTTCAATAGACTTGCATTCGGGCCCAGAAAAAAAGGAAAATGTATTTTTAGAGAACGATGCCTCAAACTCAAAACCGTGTGATAATTTTTGATCCATTAATGTCAATATATGAACAATATTCATTGAAAATTTGTTTCCATGTTCTTTGAAATTCTAAGTAGATTTTGTTTGGTAATTTTTCGATTTTAGATACAAAAAAAATATTCCTATTTTATCTCTTGACTTCCATATGGTTCTCATTGCCATTAGATACAAAAGTACAAGGTATACACTAGATCGAAAATCTAGCCACGATCCTAGTACTGCCAGCAAGCTGTGCTGAATTTGAAAAAAATGGTAAAATCCAGCTATAGTGGGTCCTTTTTGACACCCCCGAAAGCTTGTAAAGTAGTTTCTTTTAACATTTAAATTTTAAAGCTTGGGTCTTCAGGGGTCCAGGGCCCAGACCTCCTGGGGTTCACTCAATTTCTCTACATGCGGGCTTGAAAATGTCCTTTATTTCTTTAGAAATTTAAGTTGTCAGGTATCCTTTTTTTTAAAAGCAAAAGGTCCTGGCACTTCTGGCAGCATTTGGTAACTGTAAAAGTTATATATACCACAATTATTAGAAAAAGACTCCTGTGGTTCTGTACTCTTTTAAACTTAAGTCCAGTTGTCGCAATGGGTTCAGCGTTCATCCCTTCAGACTGCAGAGTGCAGATGTTATCAGGAATTTATAGGTATTTTGAAATAAGGATAGAAAGTGACGAAAGGAATACCTTTATCATTTCCGTGTTCAAAATACCTCAAATTATTTATTATTTTTTATACTTCTTTCAACTTCCGAACTGGGGAAAAGAGGTTTAAATGAGATTTAAACTCGGATTTAAATGTCAAAACAAGTATATCAGTCAAAGACAATGCTTGATCTAGATTATCTAGAACATATTAGCACAAATTTTAATATTCTTCTGAATGTATTTTAGCAGATCTCGAAAATTGGTGTTGGACATGGCGTAATATGAGGTTCAAAACCTCGTTCAAAACATTCTTTTTTTCTCTGAATTATACACCATGTTATACAATGTTTATAATTAAACTATTTAAAATGAAATAATTTTTCAGAAAAGTAATCTGTAGGCTCATTTACATTAATATATTGTTTTGGATAGTTGATTTAAATCAATTATTTTCGAATGATTAACTTTTGAGTAACATTCTAGTTCAAAAGTTGTAGTCCGAGGTGATTTATTATTTTTTAAGACTCTTTTACTCTATAATTATTTTTGGAATGTATTACAGAGCATTTAACTATCAAAAGATTTAATTTTTTCGATTGAACATCTTGAACGTATAGTAGATTCTTCATCAGATCCATCTCTTCTGCTTTATGCTTTAAAGTTTAATGTCTTATTTTTTTGTAAAAGAACTCTCAGAAAGCAGTGTTTTCAACATTTTTGTTCACATTAATATTACTTCATGGTCAAATAAAATTTGTATAACCTGAAGTACATATGTACAAAATTTGGTCCCATATTTTTGACATCGTACTCGTAATTTATGCTTTATGCCTTTATGGTTTTATAGCTTTATGCCTTTACTTTATTATATTCCATCGTATTGCGCTGGAACCTTGAGACCGAGCTTGAGACCGAGCAGGCACACATGTAGCTCAGCTGTACTCTCTCGTAAGAAAAGGGTATAAAAAAAGGAACCCGGAAACCTTCTTTATTGCCTTTTTTTTTGGCAATTTGCCTTCGTAGAAAAGTAAAGTCATCTCGTGCCTGGCGCAGGTCTAGTATGCGGGGAATTAAATTGGCGTCAATTGGCTGTCGTTAAACCGACAGCAAATACGAAACAAAATTACTTTTTAAATAGTCTAAGCAATTTTGTTCAAAAATGATAAAATCGTAGATAAAAATGATAGAGTATAGAATAAATGAATAATATATCCATATGTATACCAATAAATACATTTTAAAATATTTCATTTGAATGAAAAGTATTAGAATTCAAAAGACGAAACCACTTCAAATTTTAATCATTTCACAATTTAAAAATGAATAATATATTTAGGAATAAGAAATTTTTTAAATGGACATATAAAACTAAACAGTTATTTTTTGTAATGTTCAATATTCGACAATCCAGTTGGAAAGTGTTCGAAATTGAATTATTTTATATTTTACAGTATACAAAGTTAAGAATTTAATTTTCAATGATGTGTTCAATATGCAAACATTAAGACAATTTCAAATGAAAGCATCGAAAATTTAACAATTTTAACTTTTATTCCGTGGTTGTTCGATTTTAATGAAACTTGGTAAAATTATAGTGTTTTATAAGATACATTTTCGGCTCAAAGGATTTTCGAAAATTTTGAAAATTATGGGAGCTACGTCATATTGAATTATTGGGATGGATTTTTTTAAAGGATCGACATATCTGGAACCGACAACTGGATTTTGATGAAACATAGAGGTATTAGAGATGAAATTATACATGTTTTAAAATATAAAACTTTTCAAACATATTTCAAACTTTGCCCAAAAAAAAGTTTAAAAAAATTTTGATTCAATTTTACGTGAAATTCCCACCTTTTGATTATATTTTTAATAAAGATACAAAAATTTCTTATAAAACCACTTTTTATTTAAAATAAAATAATTCCTGGAGATTTCTGGTTCCCGAGATATCGTCATTTTACTATTTTAGTAAGACCGTGCACTGCGCTCGCTGCGCTGTTAGGGTCGCCACTCACAAACGACAAAACCTGCAACTGTTGTTTTATCTTTTTGAAAAATTTGTTCGTATACTCGTGTGGCTTGGATTTATTACAAACTGTCTAGCGTTACGGAATTTTCCGTAGGACCACCCTTAGCAGCTCGTTTAGGGATAACATTACGGAAAATTCCGTAATAATAGTCAGTGCTGATTTATTAATAATAATAATCTTCAAATTCATTCATTCAATTTGTTCACAGTGAAGCTCCTATGTGACTTGTAAATATAATTGTTTTAAACAAATTCTATTAACACACAGTCAACATTATGGATTGTTCATTTGTAAAGGATATTTCGGCATTAAAATTACTCTTACTTTTACCGACATAGTGGTACTTTATTATTATTATTATACCATTAAGCCATTTCCCTTTCGGGGTAGGCGTGACTTGCTCGGGTAAAAATATGTCTCCCGATGAAAATTGTTAATTTTATAAAAAAATTGTATAATAAATTGCCAAGTGTTGACATTCAAAGTCAACAAAAAATAACTTTTTCTCTTAATTGTCCTTAAATGACGTTGTTAGTGATAGCAAAGTCAATAGTGACATGATATTAGGGGCCATCCATATACCACGTGGACAGCTTATGGGGGAGGGAGGTATGGCAAAATTCCACGCTTGTTCACGAGGGGGACCGGGGGGGGGGGGGTCTAGAATCCACGTGAACACACGTTCCCATAAATCTGCGAAAAATATTCTGAAATGAGACAAGGTATACTCGAGGTACACTCGAATTTTTACATTCTCATCTCAATGAAAAGGTATCGGTTTTATGTGAAAAATGTCTTTCGCGGATTTCATTAAATGTCGACGTCTTGACGCCCCCTGGGTCAGAAAAAATAGTTCTTACGTCGGTGGTGTTTGTTTCGCTGTCGTTGTTGTTGTCGTTGTATATCGGATAACTTTTGAAAGACTACTCGGATTGGATTTTGCTTTGGCACACTTTTTAAGGGTATAAAAAGAAAGGACTTTGGATAAAAATTCAAAAAGTTAGAGCATTTTGAAAATTTTTGAGAATATTTGTTTTCAAGATTTAAAAATTCTATGGACGGATATTCATAGTGCTGGAAAAGTTGAACAATGTATCCTTACGACTTATTTCGATAAAAAAATGATCAGAGTTATAGAATTTTCAGAATGAAAAAAAACAAACGAAAATGAAAATTTTAAGCCGAAAAACGCACGATATGAAAAAAGTCAAGAGAAGAAAAAAGTTGCTTTTTGAATGCCCTGCAAGATTATCACGAGAACTTTTTGAATTTGGTTAAAAAATCGAAAATTCAAATTTTGATCGCATAAAAAATAATGAAAAATAAAAAATTTCATTTTGCGGTCAAACTATGCAAAATACGAAAAAACTGAATCAACAAAAATTGTGCACCCAAAAACGATCTACAAATTTGTTCAATCACTTTTCATAGGACACGTAGTTTTTGTTTTATTCGTGAAAAACATTAAAAATAAAAAAATTAATTTTTTGGACAAACGACAGAAGCTACAAAAAAGTAATAAAAAGAAAGTTGTTCAGCCAAAAAAGAGCTACAAATTTGTTATTAATCATTTTTTATAGGATGTGCAGTTTTTTTTTATTCGTAAAAAACGACATTAAAAATAAAAAAATTAAATTTTTGGACAAACGACACAAGGTATGAAAAAAATGAATAGACAAAATTTGCTCTTCCGAAAAAGTGTGAAAACTCATCCAAATTTGTTATCAATAATTTTTTGATAGGACTCGTAGTTTTTGTTTTAATCATAAAAAAGAACATTCAAACAAAAAATTAAATTTTTTGAAAAACGACACAATGTACGAAAAAAAAATTTTATTGACAACAGTTTTTCACCCAAAAAGGATCTAGAAAATTGTTATTAGTAACTTTCAGATAGGACGAGTAGATTTTCTTTTAATCGTAACAAATAAGATTATTATTATTATTATTATTATTATACCATTAAGCCATTTCCGTTTCGGGGTAGGCGTGACTCGCTCGGTTGGAAAATAGTAGTATTGGGAAGGAGGTATAGATTTTTTAGATTGATCTAGAATTTTCGTGTTATTTATTTAAATAACACGTTCGTTCCGCAACACTGCTCCGACCCAGCTGATCAATCTCTCTAGCGATCACCCCAAGTGAAGAGCTTCACAAGGTTGTTATGTGAGGTTCCCCACTCGGGCCCATTAGTATCCAAGGTCTTTTTTTTCAGGCGCCATTCACTCTATTCACATTCTCTTTATAAACTATTTGTCGCCACACTTTTCTGTCCTGGCATACTTCTCTAGCTTCCTTCACGTCCATGCATTTTTTCATGCAAGCTCTCCTGTTTCTATGGCTTCTTATGTCTTTTCGGATTAAGGTCTCATTCACACATTCTAACCATTCTTTCCGCAGTCTGCCTCTGGGCATGCTTCCATTTACTTTACCTTTATATACTTGTTTCGTTAGACGTTCATCTTTCATTCTTTCAAAATGTCCGAACCATTGTAACTGATTTCTTTCCCATGTGTCAACTATTGTCTCTTTGCACCACATTCTTTGAGGATTATCTCGTTTCGGACTTTGTCCATAAGTGTTTTCCCGCAAATTGAGCGCAAAGCTTTCATGCCAATCGCGTTAATTTTACTCTTATCCTTTTCTTGATAGGTCCATGTCTCGCTACCTTATAGCACAGTCGGTACAAATATAGAATTATCTATTGCCATTTTAGCTTTTTTTGATATATTTTTACTTCTGAGAATGGACCCTGGTCTACCGATAACCTTCTGACCCTCGTTTATGCGTCTATCTAACTCCCCATCTATCTTCCCGTCACTAGAGAATAGGCTACCTAGATATATGTACTTATTAACTTGTTCTAACCTCTCATCATTTAGGGCAATATTGCACATTGTTTTCTCACATTTTCCTTCAAACACTATGATTTTGGTTTTATTTACGATAATTTTGAGGTCCATGTTCTTCAAGCTTGTATTTAGTTTGCTCAAAATTCTTTGCAAGTTTTCGATTGATTCTGCTATAACAACTTTGTCATCTGCGAAAGCTAAACCACGTACCCTCACTGTCTCGAGATCTACACCTTCTTCGTCGAAGAGGGCCATTAAGAATACAAAAATTAAATTTTTGGAAAAACGGCACAAGAGACGAAAAAAATGAAAAGACAAAAGTTGTTCAACCAAAATATCTACACATTTGTTATAAACTCTTGTTATAAAAATATATTAAAAATAAAAAAATAACTTTTTGGAAAAAGAACACAAGCTACAATAACATTTTATTTGACAAATTTTTCGCTTAAATTATATCTACAATTGCTTAGAACCACCGTACGCTATGATCTGTATTTTTAGTTTAAATCGTAAAAAATAACACTGAAAATAAATTGAATTTATGGAAAAACGGCATAAGTTGCAATAAAATGTATAATAATTTTGGTTTTTTTAATAAGATGCGCACTTTTTTTTACCTATAAAAACAATACAATGAAAATGCTTTTGTTTCAATGCCAATGCATAATATGAATTGTAATAATATAAATTTACTGAAATTTTTGTGGGTGATTCAAAACCAATCTATTTAGATTATTACATTTTCACAAATAGGAAAAAGAAACAATGATACACGGAGAAAACTGATGTGGTTGCTGTAACTAAAATTATCAAGTTGCATACAATATGGTTGCATTATCCACTAGTCTTGTTGAAACATCTTGTATTCAAGTTGCAGATCCTAAGGACGTAGTTGCCACAACCACACGCTTTTAGTTGCAGTGTTGTAGCTCCCACAACCACGCTACCCGTGTGGAAAAATTTCGTGGCGCTGTACTGTTTCTGTCCAGTCCGCCTTGAGTCGACACTGGCACTCCACAGGCTGACTGTCCAGTGGCTAGACTGGGATGTAACGCTCGGATCGACTAGTTTCTAGACAGATCGGCTATTTTGGTAAAAAATAATTAATAATTAAATAATATAATTATTTTTTATGCCATAAAAGTCCAATATATAGATTTTGCAGTTAATTAAAAATATAAAAAAAGTTTTTGTACAAAAAAAAAAGAAGAAATGAGTTTCCGCAAATCTCTTGTACATACGCCGGGTGTCGAACTTCTGATGTAACTTCCTATTATATTGTTGTAACTTTGTCTCGTCGCCTTAAGACCTCGGCCATCTAAAAGTTAATTTTTTTTTCATTTTTGTCGGATATGAATTTCTATTCATTACATCCCAATATTTATTTGAATAGAACATGAACAATTTTTAAACATTAAAAGTGCTTGATGTGTGAATAAATCATTGAAAAAAATAAAGTTTGTATGATTTTCTTGCGGTTAGACTACGAAATAATGATTGTTTATTATTTCAAATAATTAATACGTTAGGCTTAATTATTATTTACGCAATCAATGGATAATTCAAATAAATTGAATAAGTCATTTATGTTCAAATTTGATTTTCTGGAATATCACCAATATTATACATAGCATTATACATATTATAATTATTAGAAATTCAATATAAATTTATTATAACTTGACTACATAATTCAATTGAAAAAAATGTTTTTAAACATTCTTAAAAACATCGTTCTTAAGAATACAGTTCTTGTATCAAGATTTCGATCACCTTCAACCATTATTGTTTACTATCTTAAATATGTATTGGTGTACGATTAATTATTGCTTAAGCATTTGTGCGATTGTGTATTGTAATTTTCTAAATCTTTTATTAAAAAATGATTATTTTCTGAATTCACCTCTGTAATTTTGGTTTAAGTCCAAACCGTGATTCTATCTAGAAACTAGCTAAAATCTGGACAATCTTTATATATTCAAATTCGCAACGAACTCCTAGATAGCGCCAAGACTGGGACTAGACAGCAGAAAGTTTTGAATTAAACACGTAGCAGAACTAGACAGCACCAGTGAAGCGCCAGGCTAGTATTGCGTGAATAGACCGGCTTGAGATAAACTGTACTGGCTTTAGCATGATTCAAGACTGCCACGAAATTTTTCCACACGGGTATTTGTAGCCCATCCACACTTAATTTGTGCAGCTTCTTTTGCGTGTAGTTGGGTCATCTCATGATAGGGTTGTCATAACCACAATCTTGTAGCTACAGGCTTGTGGTTGCCACAATCACAACGTGTGGTTGTTCCACAACCACACTGTTTGTATCTCACCCATTTCTGATTGGTTGCGCTTAGTTCCGCAGATTCACATGCGCCAAAACACATCACATAGCGTCACCCATCAATCATGCATCAGGCACACTGCGGAAAGAGCACTAATTTTGTTCAAAACCACCTAGGTCCTAGACTCCTAGACGTCACAAATCTTGACGGAATTGAATAATTTTTTGTTAGAAATGTTACTAATTGAATTTCGAAGAGACTCACATCGCCTAAATTTTAAAATTATTTTTTTAAAATTAATCAATGTTCAATGTTCAGGGATGAGGTTTCATAAGTTTACTAATTTAAAAAAATTAATTTTGACATTTAGGCGATGTGGGTCTCTTCGAAATTCAATTAGAAACATTTCTAAAAAAAATTTTCAATTCGGTCAAGATTTGTGACTTCTAGGTGGTTTTGAACATTCCATCTCCAGTGTGCGGTGTAAGCCGTTCCTATAGAATTTCGCTTGGCTCAAATAGCTGATAACGGGGTACAAGGGGCCGAGAGAGAGGCCAATAATATATATATTTTCATAAAATATCTCCACGTGGACAGAGTATGGGGGGGGGGGGTGTCGTCAAAATTCCACGGCTGTCCACGGGGAGGGGGGTCATATAGTGGTGAAAAATTGTCCACGTGGTATATGGATGGCCCCTTATGCTTTTAAATGTGTACAGTAATAATTTACTTCTAAAATTAGCAAATAATATCGGGAGACATATGTCACCGTCCGCGAAGAAAGGGACCTAATGCGGAGAAAATCGATTTTTAGTTTTTTACACCCATCTATAGTTTCTTATTTGCCCTTTCATGATTAAAAATATTATTTCTATATCTGAAAAATTCGGACGGTCACATATGTTTATGATCAAATATCAATTTGTCGATAAAAGTATAAGTAATTTCAATGCCGAAATATCATTTACAAAAGAACAATCCATAATGTTGAGTGTTTGTTAATAGAATTTGTTTATAACAATTACAAAAAAAAAGTGACAGGTTCCATTGTTTATGAGTGGAGACACATGAATTACTTTTTTTTAAATGAAAGGTGTTTTTACAAGGAATATTTTTATACGTATTAAAAAAATAAATAAAAAGTGGGTATTTCATGGAAAATTGAATCAACATTTTTTAAACTTTATTTCGGGCAAAATTTTGAAATTGTTTCAAAAACTTTTATTAATTCAAAATACCGCCAAGTTTCATCAAAATCCAATTATCGTGTATAAAAATGTCGTTAATTCGAGAAAATAACCAACCCAAAAATTTAAAAATTAGGCTCGTCAAATTAAAAAAAAATAAAAACGAATATTCAATTTTCTAAATTGATTGAATTAAAATTGAAATGTTTAAGTTCGCACGCGTATTGGTTAAGTCAGCTTCTGGAAACAGTCTCCTGTTACTTTACTGACAATTATCGGCAGGTAGAAAATTTGAAGGTTCGTAATTCGTATCTGTGCTAAGTACATATATGTTACCGGCAAAGCCCGAAGTATTGCGGGTGAGTTTTAGGCAAAGTCCGAAATACTCTGTGATTTCGGGCTTTGCCTGGAATGAATGCAGGCAAACCTAGGTGTGCCAAATGTGCTTTGGGCAAAGTTGGAAATTTATTCCTTTTTCGGGCGTTGCCTGGCATGAATTCAGGCAAAGTTAGGTGTGCTTAATGTGCCTCAGGCTAAGTTAGAATACAAAAGATTCGTTTACGAATTGTCCAATCAGTGTTCAACCGAAAATTCAATTTCTACGAATAAAGAAAAAGCCTATAACGGATTGTACTCGCAGCTGGAAAAAATGAAGCTTCTTTCAATTAAAAAATTTCCAACGATAGATGTCAGGACAGGAGCAAAGGAGATGCGCGAAACGTAATTGGGGTAGTTTTCAAAAGATCGCATGATGGGTTTTTATGATGGACAAATTATAGTGGTCAAAATTCTGCGTTTGGTGGGCAAGGTTTTTTAAGATGTAATTGTGCGAAAAAGTGTACGTCAAAGTTGTGCAAGTGCAAGGAGGCGAAATTGCATTGTAATTCAAATAAATGTCATAATTCGATATATCGCGTTAACAAGTAATCAGTATATTGTAACTATTTTCATTCAATGTTACTTTTCAATACATAACCATATATACGTACATTCATACAATTCTGCATTCTTAATTTCCCCACAAAATATTTGGTACATCTTACTTTGCCTAAACTCAAGCCAGGTGAAGTTACTTACGACTTTGCCTAAAGCACATTCGGCATACCTAGGTTTGCCTGAATTCATTTCAGGCAAAGCCTGAAATCACAGAGTATTTCGGAATTTGCCTAAAACGCATCCGCAGTACGCGCGTTGCCTAGGCTACTAGGCGAACTTAGGTTTGCCGCCACTGCGGGCTCTGCCGGTAACATATATTATGTATCTATAACACGAGGCCCAGTTCATGTTTACCCGATTCCTACCTTACCTACGTTTTGTTGGAGAATAAGAATAACTCACGTCTACACGAAATGAGATATCCAGTTACAAATTTGGGAAATTAAATGAAGGGTACTCAGCAAAGTTTTTTATGGTCCTAAATTGTTAGATCTACCAAAAAATAAAACATTTCTAAATGTCGGTAAGGTAGGAATTGGATAAGTATGCTATGGCCTTAAAACAACTTGAAATTGAAACATTCAAAATTAAACAAAGGGGCCCTTCACAAAGTACGTAACACTTTTTCCTGACATGTTTATCCCCCCCCCCCCCACATACATAACGCTTTTTCCATAATAAGTGTGTGTAAGTTCTGAAAATGTTCAGAAGAAAATTTTTTAATATTGGAAACTGCTAACCTTTAAATTGAAAGTTTCAAAAATAAACAACTTTAACCCTTCCATTGACAGATGAGGTTTTCAGTGCAACATATATGTTAAAAAAATTGTTTTGTAATTTTTATGTAGAAAATTTTACCCTGGATGTAAAAAGACACGTTTTCCTTAAAACTACGTATGAGAAGAAGAAATGTGAATTTTTACAAATTGAAATTGATTTTTAATTAAAAGATATAAAATTAAGCCATTGGTAACCTTTAACAATCTATAATCGGCAAAAATTGAATCGATCAATTTCTCATTGATTTCTAATCGAAGCACAGATAAAACAGAAGTGAATTTCAGTTGTGGGTAATTTTCAAGTAGATAAAGTTGAATTTTTTCGCATCGAAACAAAACAATATTCAAGAGAGTTGATATGTTAACAATTTCCAACGTGGTGGGTAAATCTTAACACGTGAAGGTAATTTTTGTTGCAGGAAAAGATTACTCCGGATTACTCTGAAATCGCTGTAAAGATTACATTTTCTTTTTTCTGTGAGCATTAAATTTCAAGCGGGTACTCGGATCCTCGAGGGTTCGGGTACCCGGTTCATGACCCGGGTACCCGAAATATTTTGAAAAATACGCGGATACTTGGGTATTCGGTTATTACCTGGGTACCTGGATTCGTTTTCGGGTAATCATAAAATCAATAATGTAACACAGTTTATTTCCTAAAAGAGAACTTTCAAACCAAAAGTAAACTATAAATTAAAGGTCGGTGTCCAACGTAAGGATACAGATCCTCACAAATAAAAACATATCAAAAAAAGCTAAAATGGCCATACATAATTCTATATTCGTACCGGCTGTACTATACGGTAGCGAGACATGGACCTGTCAAGAAAAGGACAGGAGTAAAATTAACGCGATCGGCATGAAACCTCTGCGAATAATATGCGGGAAAACACTGATCGGCAAAGTCCGAAACGAGACTATCCTCAAAGAATGTGGTACAGGAGAGACACTAGTTGACATATGGGAAAGAAATCAGTTAAGATGGTTCGGACATCTTGAAAGAATGAAAGATGAACGACTGACCAAACAAGTGTATAAAGGTAAAGTAAATGGCAGAATGCCCAGAGGTAGACCGCCGAACGAATGGTTAGAATCTGTAAATGAGACATTGATCCGTAGAGACATAAGAAGCCATAGAAACACAAGAGCTTGCATGAAAAAATGCATGGACGTGAAGGAAGCAAAATTAGTATGCCAGGACAGAAAAGTGTGGCGACAAATAGTTTGTAAACAGAGTGACAATAGAATGAATGACGCCTGAAACAATGACCTTGGATACTAATGGGCCCAAGTGGGGAACCACACATAACAATTTTGTGAGGCTCTTCACTTGCGGTGATCGCTAGAGAGATTGATCAGCAACCTGGGTCGGAGCAGTGTTGCGGAACGAACGTGTCATTTAAATAAATAACACGAGAATTCCAGATCAATCTAAAATATTTATACCTAACATCCATATACCTATCTACCTTATACCTATATACCTACATACCTTACACCTATATACCTATTCAACCTATACCTATCTACTCTATACCTATACACTCATATACACACTACTATTCTCCAACCGAGCAAGTCACGCCTACCCCGAAAGGGAAATGGCTTAATGGTATAATAATAAATAATAATAAATCTAGATATTCTAACGTCTGTGAAAGTCAAATGCAAACATTATACCGAACCTTAGCTTGATTTAATTATTATTAAATAAAAGTTTGTAAACAGAAATTAATAGATATTCTGAACTTAGAAATTAAATTGACTTAATTGCAATTAAAATAAAATAATGTTTCAGAACTGAATTAATCGGACCATTTTTTTGTATTAGAAAAGTATTTACGGTCAATTTTTTAAATACTTTTGAATTATTAGAAAAGTAGTCGAATAATAATGACATGTGTTAATTGTTTGAAAATAATTTTTACATATTTATTCATTCTAAATTTTCCGAGCGTCTAGCATTTTTGATGAATTTACATCTTTTTTCAAGGAATGTTTTTGGTGTAAATGCTTATTCATTGCCGAGGTTGAGTGATTAGAAGATATTTGTTTACCACAAATTCGGCACCTAACAAACACACTATTTTTATCATCTTCCTCATAATGTGGCTATAGACCCAACTATCTATTCTCGGCACTTTTACTTGTTTGTGTGCCATAACAACAAACAAATTCTATTTGGGTCGACTTCTATTGTTTAAAATTTGAAACCGTCTTAGCAAAAATAAATTTCTATTTTCTTTACATGTCATTTAAAATTCTGTTGATTATTTTTGAGTGCCTATACCTGAAAATTGTATAGGTACCCGGATACCCGGATATTACCCGATACATGGGGTACCGGCCAAATGCCCATCACTAGAATTCAACCATTTGAAATGGAAGCTTCTGAGATTTTGAGAGCTGCTTTACATTTTCAAATATATAAAATGGAACAATTCAAATCCCAAAGTCAAAAATGAAACAATCACAAATTGGAAAAGTTTAAAGTTAAACAATGTTAAAAGTACGAAGATTATTTCATGTTTTATTAAGGAAGTGTCTACGTGTACCGTAATTTCGGTAGAAATATCTCCGAACTACGACTTTGGCTATTTGTACCGAAATTTCAGTATGAATAGCTGCTAGATACTATTTTGGGTATTTGTACCGAAATTTCAGTACGAATAGCTGCTAGATACTATTTTGGGTATTTTTACCGAAATTTCGGTACGAATAGCTCCCAGATACTATCCTTTGGCTATTTGTACCGAAATTTCGGGAGTAAACTTCCGAAAATCGAATACCTCCTTTTAATAAGCACATTTGATTTCAAGGTCAAAACCCAAAAAAGCTATAAGAATGTCATGTTTTTCCGCTTAATTTCAGTATATGTATTAAAACATTACAAAAAAGCTTCAAATACATGACATACCTACCACTTTCTAACGTCTTGTGGGGGGCGGGAAGGGACCCCTGTGATTGGTTACAGAAACAATGTTGGTCAAACCCCTATCCCCTTTCCAACGTCCTATGGGGGGGAGGGGAGGCACCCCTGTGACTGGTCACAGAAATATTGTAGGTCACATTCCTGCCCCTTTCTAACGTCTCGTTGGGGGCGGGAAGGCACTCCAGTGATTGCTTACAGAAATAATGTTAGTTAAACCCCTATCCCTTTCCAACGTCTTATGGGGGGAGGGGGCAGTGATTGCTTACAGAAATAATGTTGGTCAAACCCCTACACCTTTCAGACGTCTCGTGGGGGCGGGAAGACACCCCTGTGACTGGTCACAGAAATAATGTAGGTCAAATCCATACCCCTTTCCTACACCTCGTGGGGGGGGGGCGTGAAGAGCCCCTGTGACTTGTCACAGAAATAATGTAGGGAATAGCGGGAAGATAACCCTGTGATTCAACACGGGCGTAACCAGCCTTTCAGAAATTTCTTATATAATTTAAATTATACCGCTACACATTGTACAGTATTTCCGAGATATTGGCTGTCTCCTTCCCATCAATGTCCGCTTCTGAAATTTTCGCTTCTCCTGTCCATTCTACGCGCGCGAATTCACCTTCCAGGAATTTTTCATACAATTTACGTCATACCGCTGCACATTGTGCTGTATTTATGTGATTTTTGGTATTTACTTTTTACTTTTTCTCGAAAACTATCAGTCGTAGAGTGAAAATAGATTTGACATAAAATGTGTATTTTCAAAGGATCTACAACGTTTATTCTAGCTTTTTTGTAAATTGTTATTATTTATTGAAATAAATGGAAAAAACGTGACATGCTTATAGTTTTTTGCCGTTTTGACCTTGAAAATAAAATTTGCACCTATTTTCACTATCATTTTCGAGATCATTTTCATAATCGGCCGGTCCAAATACATGGGTGTGCGGAGTTTTAAGTTAATCGGATGTATCCGCTTTTCGGAAGTTTATCCCCAAAATTTCGGTACAAATAGCCAAAGTAGTATCTGGGAGCTATTCGTACCGAAATTTCGGTACAAATAGCCAAAGTGGTATCACGAAGCTATTCGTACCGAAATTTCGGTACAAATAGCCAAAGTTGTAGTGGGGAGCTATTCGTACCGAAATTTGGGTACCCGTAGACACAGCCTTTTATTAAAATGTAAACGTGAAAATATTTTGAAAATTGTTCACTTCTTTAGGATATACAATAAGGGGATTTTCGTAGATTATAGATTCACACGTGGTACAAATTGTTGTCTGTGGAATTAGTCGTTTGTTATCTCTAAAAAGATTATGTAAGTACTTAAAGTGCTCATCGAATCTCGGTATATATATGTATGTACATATAATTTTATTTTATTTTATCACACTCTTTGCTGATATCTTGACTATGTTATCGAATCAGTTGTGAATTAACTTTCGCAGCGAAAGGCTGTGCTCCAGGATCTCAGTATTAGTTTGTTTCCATAAATTTGTGTTCCATGAACTTTATATCATTCTGAGCGATAAAAAGAAAGAAAAAATTATTTTCTGAAGGCAAACTGTTTTGGCGATAAGTTTCCAGTTTCCTTAGGACGAAACTGACAGTATAGTTGCGTAAGTCTTTTTCATATCATAAAGTGCTTCGATCAGCTGTTTCATAATAATAGCATGGAAGTCCGTCTTTGTTTCATAGCTAACTTTATGTTATTTGTTAAATTATAATTCAAAATATAACTATAATTGTCCTCAAAATGACTGCGGAAAATAAAATAAAGTAATAAATATAAACAATTTGAAATCCTAAAATAGTTGGACATTTTTTCATTTTTCCATGGATTTCATGAAATTAAAAAAATCTAATAATGTTTGAAATCATAAAAGTAAAAGATCAAGGAATATATTTGTGATGAGTATGCTTTTCAAAAGCAATCATAGTAATAATTTCGGTACCTGAAGTTCGGCTGTGACAATAAATATGATTTTCAAAAAGATTTCAATCAGAGCAAAGAACAGCTACAAATATTTTAAATTATGGGGAAAATGACTATTATCACGATACCGGATATTGTATAAAAAATATTATGCAAAAATAGTGATAATTATTTACTGTTATTTGGAATCAACATTGATAGATCGATTTCTAACTATACTTAAATCTTTGTAAGTATAAGATTTACATTGTAAACTACATTAAAAATAGATGAGTAGTTATATTAATACTGACCTATTTAGCTTAACTGTTTTTTTTATCAGAGGTTGAAAAATAAGAAAAATGAAGAAATTTTGTTTTTTTCAGAAATTTAGACCACTATGCTGGAAAGTTTTTTCTGTTAGTGTGATTATTTTCGGGGATGGCTAAACACTGAGAAAACGATTTTTTTGATTCAAACAAAAAAATTTGTTTGAATACGTTTTTTTGATTCAACACACCTTCTTTATTTCAATTAACAAAACATTTATTTAATTTCAATATATGAAAGATATTGAAACTCATTAAATAAAACAAATTATTTGTTTGATACGATTTGTTTGATTCAAATAAACGATTTCATTAAGTCAAACAAAAATTTTGTTTAAACGTTTTATACTTAAATTAAAGAACGTATTTATTTGATTCAAACAAATAATAGTTCTTCATTCATCCGCGTTAGTTTCGGGGCACTGCAGTGCCACTTAGCTTTAGACATTCAAAATGGTAGTGAATCGTTGAATGTATCAGCGTGTTTGCTCGGAATGTGTAAGCTAAGTGAAGCCTTGAAAATTTGGAAGTTTCATTGGGCCAGCTGGAAAAGGGTTGGTTTTCCACCAATTCCAGACCGTCGCCAGTTTTATTTTCGCGTAAATTCAGACATATATGTAAGAGAAATGGAAGTGTTTGTATTGCGAAAATTGCTGGAAACCTGGGACCCACCCACCGATTTATTCGAAAATTTTGAAGAAAAGTTATTTTCTTGCTATATTTTTAACCCTATGAAAAAGATTTAAGGCTTAATTAAATAAATAAATGCAATATATAAATGCAATATAAATAATAATACAGCACGCATGCTCCAAATACCCGCTTTAACAAAACGTTTGATATTGAAACAAGCAAATAATTTTATTGAAAGCAACAAATTCCTTTTTTAACTCAAAACAAAAATTTATTTAAATCGAACAAAATCTGCGATTAATTTAACATAAAGAAATGTTTAATTTAAACAAGAGGTTTCTTTCATTCAAACAAAATATATATTCAAATCAAAAATATATATTCAACCAAAAAATTTGTTTGAATCAAACATATATATGTTTGACTGTATAACAAAGAAAGAATATGTTTGATTCAAACATAATATATTTGATTCAAACAGATCTTTTTCTCAGTGAAACTTAAGGTCTTGCCAGCATGTAGACATGTATATTAAAAAATCAAATCTCCTAGGACATGTTATTGCTTCTTTTTATCAGTGGGTAAAAAATCAGAAAAATGAGGGAATCTCGTTTTTTTAGATCACTGTGCTGGAATATTTTCTCTTAGCTCAATTTTTTTCGAAGACGGCTAAAATTGAAGGTCTTGACATGTGAATGTGCATTAAAAAATGTGGATATATGTTATAGTGTCGTTTTTTGTGTCAACAGTTGCTAAAAATGAGGAAATTTCATTTTTAGACTATTATGCTTGAAAGCTTTTCTATCAGTCTGATTTTCCTGGGGTTGGTTTAAATTGAAGCTTTTGTCATGTACATAGATGTACACAAAAAATAAAACTTACCTTTGGATCTTTAATTAACCTCTGAATAATATTTGTATGGTAATGATTAATATTTCTCTGATCACCCACATCAAAATATCTCTAATACGCACGGAGAAAAATGGATGTTCAATATTCTCTCAAAATGAACCATTGAATTCTTACTGATTTCCAGTGAAATCTCACTGGTAAAAAACAGCCAGAAGCGTGTCACTGACAATCAGTGAGATTTCACTGGTTCACTCAGTGGAATTCCGTCACTGGTTTAATCAGTGAGGTTCACTGGTTACTGCGTGTATTTCACAGGTTACTCAGTACCAGTAGTCATCTGGTCGTACGCGTTGTCGTCCGTCAGCTGGTTAGGGACACTTATCAACACTTATCATTCATCATTTTTGTTAACCTTTACAAAATTATCTTTTAAAAGCCGGACTTTACTCTCACAACAATAAATAAGGGCCGATCTGGAATATAAATTCCGCCTAACTGCGTGTCAAGGCCCGTCATGATGTCAACGTGTCACGTCGCTCAAAGTCAAACCCAAGTGGTCAGGGACCGCTCCACTTCCAAGCGAAAGATATAATATCCCCTGCTTATTGCAGCCAGGACACTAGTAGACAATAAAGTTTGTTTTCATTCAAGAAATGCAAAGACTCGACCGGTGACGCGCGCGTACCAGACGACTGGAGGTTCATGTCTTGGCCGCGTGGAGCGCTATATAACTGGTTGAATCTATCATTTGGAATCACTGGTATATTCACTAACTCTTTCTCAGTTGAGTCACTTACTGGTTCACCTAGTCAAAGAAAAAAAATCACTGGTTCACCAGGGCTAATTCAAAATACCGATTCAACCAGTTAAAATTCCACTGGTTAAGTTTAAGAGAGTAGTAGATGTTCAAAGACTTAAATATATTTTTATGTTAACCTGAAACATCTAGATGTTAAACGTAAATATCCATTGTTCTCCATGCATCTGCCCTTTGCCTTAATAATATGAATTTTGAATATCTACTCGAGTAAACAAATTTTTGTATGGGATTGATCTAGGAAAACGTCTGGGAAATCGTATGAAAGTCATTTCTCAGATCGTATAGTGAAAGTATGACGAGGGAGATGATCACATACTTTATGTATATTTGAATAAGTACACTCCAAGTCTCATATAATAACAGTTTCGGGGGTTGCCTCGTACTGGCCTTGTTACTAAATCGGTACCCTCCAAACGTAAACAGTCAGGGCCGCCTGAACTGTTTCCAATTGGAATGCATAATATTGCACAATATACTCAACTGAGTACTCGTGCACTGCGGCCCTTCTGAGACGGCAGTCGCAATCGTCTCTCGCCCTGCGCGCTGAGAAACTGCGTGGGCCAGCAGTTCCAGGAGTTACTAAACCGGACCGGCTTCTATGGGACCTGGAGTGTATATCTCAGAAGATATATCTGTAGTGTGTGCAGTATATCTGAAGTATAGCTAAAGTATAGCTGATTTTCAGCCATAAAAGTATGTAAATTATGTCTAAATTGGTCTAAAATATAGAAAAAGTATGGCTATAGTAGGTATTGCCGTATTATTGATGACGGGAGATAATCGGATATCTGAAATACATGAAAATAGAGATCCAAAATCAAGATTTTCACAATATTAAAGAATATTTTTTTAAACTGATGAAATAATTAAAATGTTAATTATAAAATAAATTGTTTAGATTTATATTATGGGGAGATTACGATATCCGTGGCGACAAAGTTTTAATGTGAATTCCTATAGGATTTTTTGCGAGAAACACGAATCTGAAAATTTTAAATCGATATCTCGAATAGTTTTCGATATATCGATTTTTTATGTTCAAAATATTAACTTTTGTTTTTGATTAAGATAATTTCTTCATATGTATTCCGATAGGATTTTTTGCTGGAGAAATGAATCTGAATTCTTTAAATCAATATCTCGAATAGTTTTCAAGATGTCGATTTTTTCTGTTAAATTAAATAATCGAATAATGCAGGTCTTAGCCCTACCCCTTTTTCAACGCTTCATAAGGGGGGAGGCAACCCTGTGATTGGTCACAGAAATAATATAAGTCATAAGATTACACCCCTACCCCTTTTCCAACTTCTCATGACGGGCTATACTTTATCTATACTATTTCGATAGACTTGAATTGTGGGGCTATCTCATTTACCATACATCTGTTATACTTTGTTAAGCCAATGATTGATCACTCCCATACTTATGATTTTTACTTTTGAGCTTTAAAAAATAAAGATGAATATTTCTAATGACTTGAGGAATAAAACAAGAATAATTGTTAAAAAATGTAGGAAAATTGGTAAGATGCGGAAATTGTAACGGAAAAAGCACGAGGAAAAAGAATGCTTCTGCCTAGACTGCTTTGTCTTTTAGCACCGCATTTATAAATACATATTATGCAATGACAATATCAATGTTGTTGAGCTCGCATCATTTGCATTGTGATTTAATCACATAACAACCATTTAATCGAATTAAAGACAGATTAATCATTCTGATGTAGGGCCATTGCCTCTAATAAACACGAATTTAATTTAAAATGTATACATTTTAAATTACATTCTGATTTCTACGTTTAAAATCTAAACCTTGAAAACAAATAAGATATGTCTAAACAAATATTTAAAATCAACTTTTTAACTATTTTTGTACCTAAAAAAGTATACCGAAGGAAATTCTAATTACAAAATTCTTCCAAAAGTTATTGCTTCGTCAGTTTACAGATATTGATATTAGGTCAAAATTCACATGAATCTAATACCTTCTCTCATAAATGATAAAAATGTGAAAAATTATTTTAAAAAGTTTAAAAATTGTTGATGTGAATAATTTTTTTTATCTCTCTTTTATTAGTTCAAGCCCACAAAAAAATACTTTAAATTTTAAAAATAGAATTCCACACATCATTTCTACTGAGTGATGTCTGTGCAAACAGAAATCATCAATCGTCTTAAAAAATATTCTTATGCGTGTAAATGAAAAAATGTGATAAGTAGCTTTGTCAGTACGATATATGTAAAGACTGTTGTAAAGAGATTCATAAAAAAGTAGGTATATATGTCGTTGCACTGTAGGTGTACAAGTTCATTAGCCTCTCGATTAATTCAAAAATAAATTAATTTCTATGCATTAGATCCACCTGTATTTTGTAAATATAAACTGGTGAGAGCTGGTATAGAATTTGTTGTCGTTTATAACTTGAATTAAACGTAGACGGACATCATTCGCAATTATTTTTGACGTGATAATCATATTTGCAACCCGTACCTGAGGGGCTGAAAGCAAAAGCGGGGTTAAAAAAATCGTTAGGGCAAAAATGAGTTGAGAAAGTTTGGACAAAAACGAGTTAAAATGAAAAGCAAGAAAAACGTGAATTTCGGATATTATAATATAATTATATAATAGATATAGAACAATAGAATATAGTAGAATATATCGTAATACTGTAATATATACGATGTATACGATACAATCCTTGTTTTTAATGTTTCTTATTTTAATTCGTTTATACCCGCAACGTTCTCAACTAATTTTTGTTCTGACGATTTTTTAACCCGCTTTTGCTATCAGCTAATCACCTGATGAGCTTTAAAATTGGAAGAAATAAATTTAGCGTTCTACCTTGTAGGTGATAAATGATGTATATCATTTTATTTTTCAAGTTTTATCCTAAGATATAGCTACACAAATAATTTCTGAAATTTTATAATATATGATATTAGCTCACAACTATCATTGACACTTTTACAGTGTATCTATTGTCTTGATCGACAGATTTGAAATTAAGGCAATAATCAAAGTTAATTTTAGACTTTTTTTGGCAAAGTCTCAATTTAAAACATTGTTTGGCTATCGAGAATGTTGGTTACCCATTTCACCATCTGATGCCGAAAATATAGGAACTAGAAAGAGTGTTTCAGATATAATTTCCATCTATCATAGTGAAAAAACACATTTCTATCAAAGGAAGCATTTTGAGAGGAAAGGGGGGATCTAAATAGATGCTTACCTGTGCTTACTGTTATATATTCGTAATGCAAAAATATACTTACAATGGGGTGGGGGGGGGGGGTCAAGAATAGGGTAAATTAGGCTTACTTTATACTTGAACTGCCCCTAAGTTTCAATGCATTATAAGCTTAATTGATCTTTAATTAACGTGTATACTGAAAAATTTGATCTAGATTGTGCAAAGAATATGAATAATAAACGATTGGAATTGAAATACAAATTCTAACCTAAATTTCAGGTAAAATTTTTCAGATATAGTAAATATTTAATATATAAATAAGTAAAAATTTACTTTGAGTTCATGTTTGCTTCGAAATAAGTTCATTTAAGCTTAAAATGTGTTAAAATTTACAATAAATAGTACAATAGTGGTTTTTATTAGGAAAACTTTTTCGAAAAAATTGTGTCTTTTCACTTTATAAGATGTAAATACCATCAGAAATATTTTGTTTTCGGCAAAGACTTATTTTTACTATACAATACATATTTGAAGTTCCACGAAAAAAATTTTATCTACTCTTTCTAGTTCTAATTTTTGGCACCAGATGGCGTACAGTTTAACCATTCCCAATAGATTTTGCTGTGTTTTGAATAAAGCTGAATATTCCGCTCAATATAAGTCTAGCTTTTTTCTGTGCCCTAAAATTCTGTGTAATTGTATATTCTGTAAAAAAATGCTGAAATTGCGCTATAATATTTGTAAATTGAAATATTTCTTCGCACCTTAAATCTTTGTAGTGATTTTACAGTGATCACCGTAATATAAGGAAAGATGTACGATCCGGTATCAACCGGTAAGTATATTTATCAAGTGAGAAAATATGGTGAAAGTGATATATAATAAGACCAAGTTATTTGAAATAAAATTAAGTTTTTTGTGATAATAATTAATTTTCTTCGAAGAGTTTATTCAAACGTAATATTTACTTTGAATGAAAACGTAATAAATCACACTTCAACGTTGAAATTCATATATTATGTTGTGCTACGTCACAATATATAAATTGATTGGTATTCAAAAGGAGGAAAATACATTTTTCCTCATATTTACTGATCACACATATACATAGGTATAGTACACTTTCGTCACTTCGGTAATTGAGTGTTGTAAAAATTGGTGCTTAAACGATAATTTTGTTATCGAAAAATAAAATCTGTATTCACTCCTTGAAATACGGCAAAATTCTGCGTTTAAAAGCGCTATAATAGAAAGCTTTTTTGTGTTAATTCTGAAAGAAAGTATTTTAAAAGCAAGTAAACATTGCAATATTTTTATCATTATTATTTCTAACGCCCGAACGCTTAATAATTTGAATAAGACTAACTTTATGTAGCTAAATTTGGCAAAAATCTAAATTTTGAACAAGAGTTCAAAAAATGAAAAAATGCAGGTATAATCAGTACGAAAATAATATTACCATAAATATATTTTTATTTAATTGAAGGTTCACTGAAGGCTGCAAAAAGCAGAACGGCTGCAAAAAGCCCACAGTTTAAAATTGTTTTGAATTTCTTGGCTAAATATAGAGGAAGATTTGCACAGTTTTTGAAAATAAAGTTACTGGTTTTCCGTGGGAACATAGCTTTAAAATTAATGCCAGAATTAGGAACACATCAAATTTTCATTACTATGATTTGGATGCATTACAATTTTACATTTGTCATTCTTGAATTGAATTGACTTGAAAGTTTAGGATTGCTCACTTTTAAATGTTCTAAAATTGAAATTTTGCCGTTGATATCCAATTTTAGAAAACTTCAAAGTTTGAAAGTTGATTGAAATTGTATAATTTACACCATTTCAATTTGAAATTAATAAAAATGAAACGAATCCATTTTCTAAATTTCAATTAACATCCAAAAGGATCATTTTAAAAATTTTTAAAGTTTTCCATTTTTTAATATTTCAAAGGAATTTCAAGTTCACGATAAAAAATTTTTATTTACTTTTTTCGTGAATAAAAAGACTGTTGATTTTACAGAAATGTGAGTTAATATAAAATAATTGTGACAGCTTAGATGTTTTCTTTTGAGACTACTGGAGTTTTCTGTAAATCTCACACGAGTTTCTGTAAATCATACATAACGCTGTCACATCTTAAAGAATTTCCTTCAAAATAGTCATCATTATGTAATTTAGAAGAATGATACAAAGTTTATTTTTTACGAACGCGCCTCCTCAGAACCAAGTTAGTGGAGTGTAAAATCTAAAAAATATTATGAAACATCGGAATGTGAAAAATATAATATAAGTATATGATACCTCAAAAAATAGTTAGATGATTTTCAAGAATATTCCGTAGAAATACGTATATTTGCAAGTGGATAAAACGCAACATTCGTCGATGCATTTTTTAGATTTCACACACCATTATATTTTTATATAGATCAGATGAGAGAAATCATCTAGGTTCCGAAACGTTATATTCACTAAAATAAATTAAACTATTTGTCTGCATGATGTCGTAATTCCCACAGAATTCCCATATAACACTGTTTATCAAAAATAATCTATTTATATGAAAAATATTTTAATTTATATAACCAATTTTGACTCATAACCGTAGAATTCACGAAGAGTTAGAGAAGCACACCGTTACCGGAGTGTGATAGTCGAATAAACGCAGAGTCTAGGATTCTAGGTGTTGGAAGAATATTTTTATTTTAGAGTTCGACAAATTAATTAGTTATGAGAAATTTATAGAATTTATGCAGAATGTGATTTTTATGTTAATTAGGACGGGAAATGAACACCTCTTCGAGATGTGATGTAAAGGATGTCCTTCGTCGAAGGATTCCAATCATAGCATGGCTACCCAATTATTCCATCAATAAATTCCTACAGGACTGTCTAGCAGGATTAACCGTAGGCTTGACAGCAATTCCACAAGGAATTGCATATGCCGTAGTTGCTGGGTTACCACCTCAGGTAAGTAAACCTAGTTTCACTTAATAGGGTCAATGAACACCTTAAGTACGATTTGTTGTTTTGTGTATATGTTGAACATCATCCATACCAGAAGGTTCAATAACAACAAAATCAATAAAAAGTAATAAATATAACAAGGTTCCTTAAATCCTGCTTCTCCTATAATGATTATTTTACTGAAATTCATTTGCCATCAGAATAACAATTGGCCCTAATTTCTATTTTTCCGAATTGCAGTTTGTCATAATTTTTCATTTTTCCGAATGATTGTTTCCCGTAATTTTTGTTTTCTCGAATTACCATTTGGCATAATATAAATTTTTCCGAATTACTATTATGCATAATTTTAATAGGGAATTTGCGTGCATTGTTTTTTTTTATTTAAAAGTTTATGATCTAAACGTTTGATAAGAACACTTGTTTATTTATATTTTTAAATGATCGTCTGACTGAATTCTTTCTGAATGTTATATGTATTGTTTACATACATTAAGTTATTATTGATAATACAAGTAGGTAATACAAGAGACTGTGTCACTTTGACCCTAGCGTACCGTCGCCACATTTTGCGCCAAGACATTCCCGATGATAGCTGCAGAGCATGTCGTGTACACCCCGAGCATCTAGGGCACATACTGTCTAGTTGTCCAACTCATGCGGGAATGACCTGCATCCAAAGCCACAATGTGGCACAAAGAGTGCTTTATTACCATCTCTGTCACTCTTACGGCATTAGCCCAAATACCGCTCCGTTAAACGCTCGTAGGGAAATAGAGTCAATTGTCGGAAATGAGAAGTGCCGCTCTCTTAAACTGAACCAGTGAAATTGTCACTGGTTGAATCAGTATTTTGAATTGTCACTGGTGAACCAGTGATTTTTCCAATTTGACTGGACGAACCAGTAAGAGATTCAACTAAAATAGCGCTACTGATTCTACCAGTTGCGCCAAATGATAGATTGAACCAGTGATATAGCGCTCCACGCGGGCAAGACATGAACCTCCAGTCGTCTGGTACGCGCGCGTCGTCGGTCAGGTCTTTGGCATTTCTCGAGTGAAAACGAATCTTATTGTATACAAGTGTTTGTTTTATAAATATTTGGTGCCTGTCTGCAATGAGCAGAGGATATAATATCTTTCGCTTGATAGTGGGAGGTCCCTGGCCATGGGTTTGACTTTGAGCAACGCGACACGTTAACATAACGACGGGTCTTTCCACAATCAGGCGCAACATATTATATCCCATTATATAAAGTGAGGTTTTTAAAATATAATTATACAACTCTTACCACAAAAGTGCGATGAATGATAAGTGCCATACCTAAACAGCTGACAGGCGACAAGGCGTACGACCAGGTGACTACTGGTACTGAGAAACCAGTGAACGTCACTGATTAAACCAGTGTCGGAACTTCACTGAATGAACCAGTGAATGCTCACTGATTGTCAGTGACACACTTCTGGCTATTTCAACCAGTGAGATTTCACTGGAAATCAGTGAGATTTCACTGGTTCATTTTAAGAGAGCGCATATACTGGAACTTAATATTCTTGACAATTGTTTCTGTTGCGCAGTCGAGGCCTGACATAGCATCAGATGACAAAAACGTCATAGCCAAGGAGAAAGAAAAGAAAGAGAGGTATAAGGACCTTGTAAGGGAGTTGCGACGGTTAAACCCGGTATATTCTGTTAAGCTAATCGTCTTGATCATCTGAGCTGTTGGAGGTGCCAAGGTTTCACTGGTTAAAAGCCTGAAAAGCATCCCTGCGTGTCAAAAAAATGCTGAAACACTTGCGGGGGAAATTCAGAAGGCGGTCGTCCTTGGGTCGCTCCGTATCATCAGGATGTACGAGACTTTTGCCGGATCATCCTATTAAATTGGTCGCACACTATGTATATATACAGGTTGCGTCAGCTAAATCCGGACAGATTACAATTCAAATTTCCTGTCATACTGTGTCTCCGTCAGATGTGACTGTTGGCGTTCAAAATAGCTTAGTGTGCCAGTAAAAAATAGTAACCTCAAAATGTCAGCGATGTTGAGATATAATGCGCAGTATAATCGTAGAGCAGCCATTATAGAAGGCATTGGCGCTGGTGGTCAGAAACAGAAATAATTCGGTTCTTTTGTTATCTGAGATCAGTGGCGTAGCCAAGATTTTATAAAGGGAGGGGTTTGAAAAGCTGAACATAAAGTGCGTTTCTACTTACAGGGAAGAATTAGGATAGCTTAAGACATACAATTTATAAATGTCATATTTATCATCCTTGCGGGAAAAATTGTTTTAAAATCGTGAAAATGCTACATTATTACGCACATCCATTAAACTTTCCTAACATATTTTCAATTATCCATTAATTAAGACCATATTAGAGCTATTCGTTTCTATATAAGCGGCCAGCCATATTCCACGTAGACAATTATTGGCGGGGGGGGGGGGGGGCCCAAAAGTCCACGATTGTTCACGAGGGGTGCCGGGGGTTCTAGCCAAAATCCACGCGGACGCATGTTCTCCATTATTCTTCTGAATCGTAATATTTTTATTACGGAAAAATAAAAATAATAATATTAATAATTAATTCAGCTAATTGCAATTGAATTATGCCATGCTTTAATAATTTCAGTTTTTCAACCGATCCTAATCTCATAACAATGAAAGGGTCATCCGTCCCAGATAGACGAAAGTAGCATCCAACTCGCAGCGGGGTATCTGCCTCGTCTGGCTCGGCAAGGGTCAGCAATCACGCAGCGAAAATACAGACAGCTGACACTGACTGTCACTGATATTGTACTTCCATTTTCGATTATTTAACAAAATAGGAACAATTTCTCAAAAAAACGACTCTGTTTGGGGAAAGAGAATACTATGCAGATGACGTATCTGCCGTCCAAATTAAGAAGATACATAAGTGACATTGTCGCTTAGGTCGATTTTTCCATTTCCAGGTTTAAGAGAATAACCCTAAACAGCAAACTCACTTACGTGTCTTTTTACCTTGGACGACAGGTATGTAAAAGGTTAGGCAAACATATTCAAGCGTTAGGCCTGAAACTTAAATACCGTAAACCCCATTCTGATAAAGGGCCTTTAAGCGAGGAGGATGTTTTCAGCAGGAGCACTCGGTGAGACGTAAGCGAACCGAAAGCGCAGTCACAGGCAATCCAAAAGTGAAGTCATAGGCGAGCCGTAGACGGAGCTAAAGGCGAGCCGAAGACGAAGCTGAAGGTGAGCTCTAGCAAACCGAATATTCCATTTGCAAACATCACTAGAGTAAAAAAAATCACTCCCGCGCCCCATATATTATTTTTCATTTGATGTGAAAAAAATGAAAAATAAGAACAAACATTTTGGATACCATGATTTATAGAAAATTTATGTAATTTTCAACATTTCTGGTAATTTATAAATTGCAGAAAATTTCGAACATTTCAAATTACCAACAATTTCCAGAAAATTTCGGTAATTTATGTTGATTTATGTTCATTTATCGGCATTTATCTATAGTGAGGTGACCACTCCTGAAAACTGCCGTATCCCAGGAAAAAGAAACTAATAGGGTCATCCACTAATTTTTTTTTATTTTTGCATATTAAAGTATATGCTCTAAAATCACTAATAATACCAGCATAGTGTAACAAAAACTTTTTTTCGAATTTATATTTGAAAAAGAAAAATTTGTACACATTTAAAATTCCTATTTCTGTCGCGCCCATTCCGCCATCTTGATATGACGTAGCTAGCCGCCAAACGCTTGTAAATAAACCGGGCGATTCACGCTTTTTTCATAAAAATGCAAAAAAATCAGCACTACCATTGGTGTTTTGTGCCTCCATGCAAGAACACGTTTGTCAAAAATTCAGGAAAATTATTCATATCTATACCCAAAGGTGAGGAACGAAAAAAATGGTACAAAATTGTTCGTCGTGACATGTGCCCTAATAACCACATCTTTAACGTCAACAGTATATTGTTGCGAAGATCATTTCAACGTAAGAAAATATTTTTATTTAAAATAGAAAACTAACAAATATGCTTTTTTGATAATATGAAACCCGTACTTTACTGATATTCAACAGTGTTATATATATGGGATGCCGGGACGTATGTGCACTTTAACCTTAAAATCAAATTGTTTATTTGCGCAACAAGTATTATAAAATTATATATTTTTTAACTTTGGAATCATGCTGCTATTTTTTAAAAAGAGTTTCCGCTAAAGAGCGAATATATATTTAATTCTTATATTTTATCAAGTGCAAAATCAAAGTATTGAATGTTGAGGTTAAATAAGCTATCGCTTTATGTCAACATCTATAGCATCTATAGTCGATTATTTAGTTTCCTTTCTATTTCTTTTATTTAAACTAAAATAAATACGATATTATAATCTTGATCAAATAAATAACTTTAAATTCAATACAATACACCGGTTTGAATACTTTTTCGCTTACACTCCTCGAGTCTCAGCAACATTGAAACTGGAGCACTTCGCACAGAAATCACTTACTTTAAGTGTACTCACTTTTTGCAAATTATCCGAACTGGCTTTAGCGTATTCAGGCATATTGATACTTCATAAAAATAAACCCTTTTTGCCAAAAAACGTTGATTTTTAATTATTTAGTTTGTTTTTATCAATCTGACCATGTATTTTCTTCGGTTTTGACGGCGCGTGACGTCACACCACGTGTTTCGAGCCGTGAGGGCGCCACATGTTTTCTTTTATAAATCGACATTTACGGTGGATATTTTATCACTTTTTAATAAATTATTATAAATTAATAAATAAACTAAATTGAGTTTTAATTTCACATTTTAATTCTTTGAGAGTCAAAGTTTATAAAAAACTCAAGTATAAGGCAAACAAAATTTTTGTGGATGACCCTATTGGGACAAATTGAGAAGAATTCGCCAGGAGCCCCCGTGAATCTTGCTTTGCGACAATCTCGAATTGGAGATGGTGGTGAATTCGTGTAAATTCGTGAAAAGTAATAAAGTCTTCAAATATCCTATTCGCCCGAATTCAGCGAAAAATGTTTAGGGGATCTAATTCATTTGAATGCGTCAGACCGAATTATTTTCAGTGTCCGCCAATTCATTTTAATTCGCGAGATTTTAAGTCAAGCCCCAATTCGCAAGAATTCGCCAGCGCGAATACAGTTAAAGGCTGGCCTATTCAATCGAATTCGTAAGCTATAACCAACGCGTTCGGCATAAAGGATCCGTTGTAAATAAATATCAATGATTCCCGTAGCTCAGTGCTCGCCCTCTGTACTTTATACGCTTGAGATCGCTGGTTCGAGTCTCAAGTCATGCAATTTTTATTATTTTTTTCGAAATGACCTCGACTACAAATTAAGACGAATTGACACGCATTCAATTCGCCCTGGCCCAATTCGTATCAACGAATCAGAAAGCAGAATTCGAGCTAATTTAAACATGTTAATTCACCGCAATCCTCCCGAATTAGTTTTTTTTACTGGATATATAACGCCTTTTATGTAACGCAGGCATGGTATATGCGTTTTATCGGGGTCTTTTTAGTTCTGAAAGTTCTGAAAGGAGTACGATTATGAACATAATCGTTTTCCTGGTTTGCGCATTCGCTGTCCTCCCTGTACGATTATGAATGCTTTATAATCTAACCTCAAATGTCAGACATGAAAAACTTGTAAATCATACCTTTGTTACATGAAATATCGTGTGTCTAAGCCCATTTTTACAATTCAGAATATTGAAACGATAATTTGTAAAAACAGAAACTCAGTCAAACGGCAATTCGGACAGATAGAAATGAAGGCAAATTGTTATGCGAGGGGGAAACGAGTTTGGTCATCCGCTAAACCGCTCGGTTATCTGAACTGGTAATCCACATGCTGGGATATCCATGGATAATTCCAAGCAATTCACTTGTGATTCCAGGTAATACACTTGCTATCGGACTAATCCATCTCAAATACGAAGTAATAGACTTTAGTCTGGACGCCATTGTTTTATTTGAAAAAAGCTTTGGTAGAATCGAAAATATGAGTTAAAACAAACAATTTTCATAATTGACCCTATCTCTCTAAAGCAGGCATGCCCAACTCGGGGAAATTCCCTGCGAGAACACATGTTCCGCGTCCCTACTTTTTCTCGTAGAGAGCGAGAGATGTGGTAGACGCATGCGCGTCCCTACTTTTTCTCGTAGAGTCTACGAGAAAAAGCAGGGACGCGGAACATGTGTTCTCGCAGGGAATTTCCCCGAGTTGGGCATGTCTGCTCTAAAGTCTAAAGTATAATATTATATATAATAATAATTTTAAATATAGAAGGGTTTTAATTTACGAACGAAAAACGCCTTTTAATAAATAGTCCTGTATCTCGAAAGGAATTTGTTTTATTATGAAACGTTTAACACAGACTTACATTCTTTATGCTATGTACTTTTGGCTTTTTTTTACCCTTCGGTGCATATGTTCGCGCTACGAGCTCATGCCAGCCCAGCAGGGAGCAGCGAGCCCATTGTACCTAATGACGGGCGATCTCCAACAAAAAATTGAGAAAATTAACATTAATAATTCTGCAGGGAATAAACGTTTAAAAAAATAAATATTACAAATGGATTCCAATTCACTTTTGAAATTATTTGAACGTCATCCCAATCTCGTAGGATGTATAGAAACAAAGTTAGATGCGATTTTATTTCAGATCTTTTCATTACCTCTACAGGTACGAATTTCAATAGATTTTGATTTTAAATCATATCACTGTTTTAACTCATATTTTCGATTCTACCAAAATTTTCTTCAAATAAAACAATATTACTCAGCACAGAAAGGAGATTAATTTTTGTCCATTATTTTACCTATTAGCGCATTTTTGCAAAAACTATTGATCTCATTGAATAAGCGTCAGGAGAATTTTTATTCCTCTTTTTTTCGTCTACAAAAATGCAAAAGAAATTTTTTTTCAATTTTGAACGGCAATGTAATATATTAATTGATTATAAAAATTTAATTAATCGCTCATATCTCGAGAACGCCATAAATTCCAGAGGGGTATCACGCAGATTCGGAATCAGGAGATCAGTTTGAAGAAGAATCATTAACAATATTGCATGTCAAACGCGAATCCGACAGAAGTGGGTATGGCGTCCGGACGTAATACATGGTAATCCATTTTAAAATCTAGTGTTATCTAAGTAATCTTGCTAATCTGAATAATTCAAGTAATCCACTAGTCATTCTAGTTAATCCACATGTAATCTGCATAACATTCCAGGTAATCCACCTATAAGCCCAAATAATCCACTTAAATCTTAGATAACCTACGTTTGATGTCAGGTAATTCACTTGCGCTCGGAGTGAGTAATTCACTTGCACTCCGAGATATATGTATAAGTTATCTGGGTAATCCGGAGTAATCAGATAATCCGAGTAAACCAAGTAATCTAAGTAATACGCATGTAATCCTAGATAATCCTTTTATAATTCCAACTAATCTGTACTTGTAACCCACTTGTAATCCCAGGTTAATCTACTTGTAATTCCAAGTAATCCACTTTTAATCCCAGGTAATCCACTTGTAATCAGAGTAATCGAAGTAATCGATGTAATCGGGTTAATTCAAAGTCTAATCGAGTTGCTTCCCCCTCAGTCAAGTGAATTACGGTAAAACAGACATCAGGAAAAGTACGATTTTTTTGTAACCCATTGAACGATTGAAATTTTAATTCAAATAGCTTTTAAAATTGAGAATCAGTGACTCAATTTGAAAAGTGAAATCTCTGATTAAGAGTTAAATTCCATTGATTCAAATTTACAGAGTTTACAGTGAAAAAAATAAACAATTTTAATTTAACCGTTTTATTATTTGAATTGAATTCGAAGTTCCTAAAGTTACACAATGTGCTCTTCATTTAGACGTGAAAGCGATACAAGATGAATTCCAAATTGTAAAAGCGTAACAATTTGATCTTTAAAAAGAGGCCTAGTTCAAAATTTTAATTGATTTGAAATTGATTAATTCAGTCATTCAAAATTATACAATTTAAAATTTAGAAGGGTTAACAATCGCGCAAGTTTTAAAGTTTCGAGTTGATATCGAAACATGATTGTAAGCTGATTTCAAAGTTATTAGAACAATTTTGAAGGTTACTGGCTCAAAATGTTTCAAAATGAGAATGCCCTTATATTCATTTGCATTTATTTATTTTTACATTCTCATCATAATGAGAAAGTATTGGTTTTATGTGAAAAATGACTTTCGCGGATTCCATCAAATGTCGACGTTTTGAGGCCCCCTGAGTCAGAAAAAATGGTTTTTACGTCGGTGTCTGTCTGTCTGTCGTTGTTGTCGTCGTCGTCGTCGTCGTCGTCGTCGTCGTCTGTATATCGGATAACTTTTGAAAGACTAATCGGATTAGATTTTGCTTTGGCACACAGTTTCAGGGGAAGAAAAGAGGAATCGAGTTCGTTAACCAGCCATTTTGGATGAAAATTCAAAAAGTTAGAGCATTTTCAAAAAATTTTAGACCACTTTTTTCCAAATTTCAAAATTATATATGCGGGCGCTTATAGTACTCGAAAATCTAAACAATTTATCCTCACGACTTTTTTTGATGAAAAGAAAATTGTCCGAGTTACAGCATTTTCAAAATCCCCCCAAAAAAGCGAAAAGTAACATTTTCGGCCAAACAACGCACGATACGAAAAAAAGTCAAGATAGGAAAAGTGTTTATTTTCGCACGTCCTACAAGATTACCATAACGAATTTTTGAATTTTCTTGAAAAATCGAAAATTCATATTTTTATTGCACAAGAAATAATGAAAAATCAAAAAAATCAATTTCACGGTCAAACTATGCAAGATACGACAAATCATGACTGGACTAAAGTTGTGCATTTAAAAAAGATCTACAAATTTCTCCTGGGTCACTTTTTGATAGGATGTGTAGTTTTTGTTTTATTCGTAAAAAATGACATTAACAGTGAAAAAATCGGCCCGATAAACGGGCACATTCTCATCAAAACTTTGCTTATTTACTTTATTTTTCATCTCGGGTGTGTTTTTTCACAATATTTCATTGTTTTTATGTTCTCAATACTATTTCTAACGATTGAAACAATAAAATATAATAATAATTCAAACAATTTATTCTGACTGAAAATCTGACTTTTATTTCAGAATGCGTTTTGATCTTTGTTTACATATGAACTCCTATCTAATACAACGCTGCTGAAGGCTGGTGACCTTCTCAGTATAAAACATCAACCAATTGCGACTCTCTCGGTTTCCATTCCTTGTCCTCGCCCCCCCCCTCCCCCCCGTAACAGAAGTTTTGGTGGGACTGACGTAAGAACTGGACTCTCCACTATACGACGAATCACTACTTAACTTGGGCATGATTTCGACTCGCACAACAAATTTCGCGCATAAAGGTGGTAGTTGGGTGTACAATCTAAACATGAATAATACAAACAATAAAGTAGCCTCGGAATGGACTGAAACTTTGATTGAGGTTTTGAAATATGGTCAGGAGTAGATAGGGAATCACATGGTAGTCAAGGGGTCGGTTTGATTATGAATGAAAAAGCTAGATATATGTTCCAAAAACGACTTAAATACTTTTTTTCTGCCCTTTTCAGATATTATAGATTAGCAGTTCGAACTCGAAAGTTCATTGCCTCATCTACCCGAGACCGCCACACATCTCTATCTTGTGCATTCTCCATCCAGTTTAAGTAATCATGTCCTAGTTCTTTTAGATCATCCCTTACATTTTTCTCCCATCTGTTTCTCGGTCTGCCTAGGGGTCTCTTACCAGTCGGTCTCCCTCTTAAAACTTGCGCCACTGTTCTTTCATTGCCCATTCTTGCTACATGCCCCGCCCATCTTAATTTACGCGCTTTCATTACTCTATTAATATTTGCTGACCCGTAGAGAGCGTGCAGCTCATTATTATGCAGTTTTCTCCACTCGCCGGTCTCTTCGTCCCTTTTTGGACCATAGATTTTTCTAAGTACTTTATTCTCGAAAACTCTAAACCTATTCTCTTCTCCTTTCGTCAGCGCCCACGTTTCACACCCGTACATGACGACCGGCATTATTATCGTTTTGTAAATTCTTACTTTGATGTTTCTAGATAGCGATCGCGATTTTAGTAGCGTGTTTGCTGCATAATAGCACCTATTGCCAGCATGTAGCCGCGCATTGATTTCCGTTTTAATCTTATTTTCGCTAGTTATAATAGACCCGAGGTATTTAAACTCGTTAACCCTTTCGAATTTCATATTTCCGGCCATTAGATCCCCGTCTTGATTACTTTGTCCGGACCTGACGACGGTCATATATTTTGTCTTCGATTCGCTAACTTCCAAGCCAATCTCTTTGGCTTTTGCGATCAAGATTTCTGCATTTTTAGCTACCGTTTCTTTATCATCCCCTAGTACGTCGAGATCATCCGCATATCCAAGAATTTGTATTACCCCATTGAGGGTAGCACCGGTCGGATTCGCCTGCACTTGCCTAACCACGTATTCTAAAACTAAGTTAAAAAGGACGCACGAAAGTGCATCGCCCTGTTTCAGGCCATCGCGGATCGAAAACTCTTCAGATAAACTACCGTTTACGCGTATTCTACCCTTACTGCCGCTTAAGCAAATTTCGATAAGTCTAACCGATTTTCTTGGCACACCCAAGAACTCTAGGATCCAGTACATTCGCGCGCGTATAATAGAGTCGTAAGCTTTTTTAAAATCGATAAATAGCTGATGTACTGCTTCTTTAAATTCCCATTTCTTTTCTAACAGTTGTCTAATTGTAAACATTTGATCGCTTGTAGATCGGTTTCGGCGGAATCCACACTGGTAATCCCCAATGATTTCCTCGGCAAAAGGAGTTAGTCTACTTAGGATAACATTAGACAGGATCTTGTAGCACGAAGGCACAAGTGAAATTCCCCGATAGTTGTTACAGTTAGTTTTATCGCCTTTTTTAAAGATGGGAATAATGATAGAGGTATTCCATTCTTCCGGCATGCGTTCTGTTTTCCAAACTGCGCGTATCAATTTACAAATTTGCCTTGTGAGGCAAGGGCCTCCATTTTTTATCAGTTCTGACGGTAGGTCATCGATGCCCGCGGCTTTGTTATTTTTCAACTTCTTGATGGCCATTTCTATTTCTATATCAGTAGGATCGTTAATTAATAGATCAGCAGTGTGGATTTCGCCGAGATTACCTTCAACGGGGGCTTCACGTACATTTAATAGTTTATCGAAATAATCTTTCCATAAATTCAGTCTCTCTGTCGCATCGGCTACTAGATTGCCATTTTCGTCCCTCATTACTTCCGTTCTACTTTGAAAGCCTTTCCTTATAAAATTGATTCCCCTGTACATCTCACGCGGGTTATTTTGTTTATTATGCGCTTCTATTGCTAGTATTTTATTCTTTTCCCACTCCCTTTTCTTGGATCTATAGAGCCTATTTGTACTTTTGCTAATCTCGAGATATTTCTTATGTGTTTGATCGCACTTATTTTGTAAACTACTTAGTCTGGCCTTCCGACGTTTCTCAAACCAGAGTTTGCACTCTTCGTCAAACCATGGTTTGCTTTTGGTTACTTTCTTAAAACCTATCGAAAGTTTCGCGGCTGCCTTTATCGCCTTTTTCGTATTGCTCCACAGGGTTTCCGGGTCCTCCTCGCGATTATTGTTATCGTCTCTCTGTTCTTGGAGAGCGTCGAAACTATTAGAAATCTCAACTTGGTAATTTAATGTTTCTGTTGCTGTTTTGAACTTATCTATATTGAAACGAACTGTTGGCTCTGTGCGGCTTGTTTTCTTACTTAGCGCTAGCCTAGATCTTAGTTTTACTATCACGAGAAAATGGTCTGAATTTAAATCCGCTCCCCTATACGATCTTATATCGAGAATGTTTGTATGACGTCTTCTGTCTATTAGAACGTGATCAATCTGATTGTGAGTTTTACCATCTGGTGATGTCCAGGTGGCCTTATGTATATTTTTATGCTTGAAATATGTGCTTTTGACAACGAGGTTCTTTGAAGCTGCAAAGTTTATTACTCTGGTTCCATTATCATTACTGACGTCATGCAAACTTTCTGATCCTATTGTAGGCCTATACATTGGTTCTTTTCCAATTTTCGCGTTGAAATCCCCCAATACTATTTTTGCGTCAAACGTTGAGAACTTGTCAAAAACCTGCTCGATTGTTTCATAAAAAAGATCTTTAGTGTCTTCGTCTTTGTCCTCGGTGGGGCAGTGCACATTGATTAATACGTGTTTGCTGAAATTACCCTTTAGTACAATGTATGATAACCGGTCATTAATGAATTGCATGTCGATAAGTGCTTGCGAAATTCGTTTATTAATAAGAAAACCAGTCCCCAGTCTTTGCCCCTTAGCTCCCCCATAGTGAAAAGTATAGTCATCCTTAGAAATTGACGCGAAATCGCCCGACCAGCAGGTTTCTTGAAGTGCTATTAAGTCAGTTTTGTATTCAATTGCTATCTTAATGAGTTCGCTAAGTCGGCCAGTTTTTAGACTACGCGCGTTTAGAGTTCCCACCCTTAGATCTTTAACTGTAGTTTTTTGTTTTTGTAAGTTAGCCATGGTAGTTTCAAGATAATCCGCACGTTAGGATCCTATTCCGATCGTAGGTGAGTCCACTGTCCCAGGAGTGATAACCCCCATACCTCCCTAGGTCTAAGTATGGGAGCTTTCCGACTCTGACAAGGACCATGTCAACTTGTCGTCAGACACATTACAGTTTCATCCTCGTACCCTAACGTCCCCCTGCAAGGCAGCGCGCCTACTGGCATCAATACCCCTTTGGCCCTATGCAGGCGAATCATTCCACACATCCCTTGCGGGCAGTGTCATCGCTGCAGTGTCCAATGGGCAGCAGGATTTTTCCCTTACAAGATTTTTAGTTTTGGTTCGGGTATAGTTTCTAGGTGGATACACGCTGCACCTCGGCTTGCCAGAACCCACCCACTGCGTATGAACGCGAATGGGTGGGTCCTCCCAAGCCATGGTTGTCGTGTACCTATTTTCTACCAGTGCTGAATTCACCACAGACACGACTGGTTCCTATCGGCTGTCCGCGACTGCTTATTCTTGTATTCGCAGCTAACCTTAGGGGCTGTTCAGCCTCACGGGCCGTTCCTCTATCCGCAACCTGAGGACGCGCTACGTAGTGGTGACAGGAAACCCACCAAGCAGCCCTTTTCAGATAGTTGGAAAAAAATCTTTCTGATTGTAGGATTTATTATAAAGATACGGAAATATACGCTGAAGTAAAGGAATTACCTTCTTCATTAAAAATCAAATACAACTTTAGTCATTTTTATCTGAAGAACATTGAACATAACATATGGTCGTTGTGAAGCGCGAAGACCAAATTGCGCGCAGCAAGCGCGCTCAAACTTTTGGGTTTCTATTATACGATGAACAGAAACGAGCGTGAAGCGCGAGGTTCACATGATGATCATACCAAATATCGAGCGCGAAGCGCGAGTGTCGTGATGAGAATGTGTTCCTTAAGGTCGATAGAACCTTAAGTAAATTAGTTCTTATTTTATGTAAAACTGACATAATTAAACCAAAAGCAGGTCATAACGATGAAGCTTACTAAGAGAGTATTAGCTTGCGAAGCGCGCAATAGCGAGCACACGAAGTGTGAAAACCTAGACGACAAATGTGTCCGAGCGCGCAGCGCGAGGTGAATGCATTATCGAGCGCGAAGCGCGAGATAAACATATAATCGAGCGCGAAGCGCGAGATGAATACCTAATCGAGCGCGAAGCGCGAGATCCAACAGGTGCGCGCCCTAGGCGCGCTGAAACTTGCGAGCGAAGCGAGCCGCGCGCGAAGCGCGCGATGAGAATGTGCCCGCGAAGCGGGCAGATTTTTTTCCTCATTTTTGATGATTCTCCAGACTATAAAATATATCCTTGTTGAATTATTGAGTAACATACGCTGTAAACTTTTCAAAAACTTTAGTATGGCCTATACAGTAGTTTCATGGGTTGTTTTATCTACCTGGTGTTTGGAAGCAGTAAAGATATCACAGTTGGACCGACAGCAATTATGGCATTGCTCGCACAGCCATATGTAAAAAGCATCGGAGAAGATATTGCAGTAAGAAATATATTTTTACTACTTTTTAATACTTTTTACTATTTTTTTGTTTATAAAAGAATAATAGAACCAAATAAAACTTGGAAAAAAGACTCTTTGCAGCCCCTAAATATTATTTTTTAAATCTAGTAAAAATATGAGTTTTATATTTCTCTGAAAATAATAGAGTGTAAAAGAATCGATTGGCAGCCTTTATATAAAGAAATTAAATATTTTACACTCAACTCCAGATATGAGCACGGTTGCGGGCATGACTTGCAGTGGCCTTCGGCATAAATCGGGGGAATCAAAACGTAAACAGTCAGGGCGCATGAACCATTTCTGTTGGATTTGGACCTCTTGGTCCTGCGGTCCCCGCATCATCAACATGCCGAGGACTTGAAATCTAGCAATAGCGTAACTGAGGGTGTTTATACCGGGAGTTGAGTGTATTTTTAAAAAAGGGCTTGCGGGTTTCCTAAATATATATTTTTTTAATTCTGAATAATATCAGGGGTGATTTTATTTAACACAAGAAGGATCAATTTGTACAGATGCCATAAAAAAAAGTTTACCACCCTTATTTCTATATTTTATCTTGAATATAATTTTTCGATTTTTCCTCTTTTAAGGTATTTCTCTGCTTTTTGTCTGGCTGCGTGATAACTACAATGGGTATATTCCATTTGGGCTTTTTGCTCGACTTCATCAGCATGCCAGTAATTTGCGGTTTCACTAATGCTGCCGCGATAATAATAGGGATTTCTCAACTAGGCACGCTATTTGGAGTGAGTGGAAGGAGCGAAACGGCATTTGACGCCGTAGTCAAAATAATAAATCACTATAAGGAAGTGCGATTATGGGACTCTGTGTTGGGACTTTCATGTGTTTTAGCCCTTGTTTGCCTCAAAGTAAGTTTCTTTATAGTTTATAATATTATTAAATTTTAATCAATTTACATACCTATTTTTCTTCTTAGAACTACATAATTGCACTTATTTTATCACGAAATAAGATTCATATTCATATCTCCATATTATATGCCAGTATGTTCGATAAGAAATATCAAGAAGAGTATGATACAGGGCCGTAGCTAGGCTAGAGTTGAATTTAAGGTAGGGCAGCGGTGGTTACAGGTAGGGTGGAAGTACAAATTTTACTTGATCTGATCTGGTCAATTGTATTTTTTAAGGTAGGGCATTGCCCCACAATGCCCCCCCCCCCCCCTAGCTACGGCCACGGTATGATATTGCACAAAAGTTAAAGTTATCAGTAAAAATTTGACCTATTATGTAAGTTAATCGTTTATCATTAAAGATTATCTAGGTATGATATTGAACCACAATTCATAATCACATTCTTATCTCAGCGATCGTGTTTGTTTCGATTGCTATTTTTTTCTGATATCATTGCTTCGTTACTTTTGCAAGAAACTACTTCTGGACCAAAGATGCATTTTTTTCAATACAGCTGCTCTATCAGAATTATTTTATCGCAATACTAATAATAATATATACAAATATATGCATAGGGTAATAACACCATTTTTTGGCACCTCCCCAATTGTTGGCACATTTATCTAATTTATTAGGCAATGCAACAGTGTAGATTGTTTTGCTTTAACTAATTTAATTCTACCATCATTTTTACGTATAATAATGCATGTATTAGGTATACAGTGCAATCAAATATTGATCTAAAATTAAATAGATTTTTAATAATTCGTAATTGATTAAATAAATTTTCTACACAAATATTATTATTAATTATTAGGCTGTGGCTAGTCGTCCCGAAAAATTGGGGGAGTTGGAAAAGGGGATGGACTAGTCGTACCGAAAATTCGGGACGACTAGCCAAGCTTATGAAAAATACTTCACTACTCATCCCGAATTTCGGGACGACGAGACACTCCGTAATTATTAATATTATTATTATTATATTATATTTCTGAAGAGATGAATATAAACAAATTTACAATAAAAATGTAAGAGAAATGCAATAGTGTCTAATTTTCTAACAAATAGACTTCATTACTTTAATGGAATATTCACGGAGTCTAATTATTTTTAATATTTGTAAGTTCATTTATTTTATAAAATTATTTTAATTTTTGTTCAAAAATAGCTAAACTATGAATTTTTCCAATTAAATTGTTTATAAAATAAGACATTTTTATTACAGTTAATTTATAAAAGAACGAGATCCATTCATAAAATAAAAATCTAAACAAAATTTGATGCCGATGACAAAACAATACAGAAGTATTTCCGAATAATTTTAAATACTTTAACAAAATTGGAGAGTTGAATTGGCAGATTGTGTAGTTCAGGCATTCTTTCTTTCTTATATAAAATCTGTCATCTAATTCTGCACTTGGCGGTACTCTTATTCTCTTATAGTCCAGTAAAAGCATGTTTAGATCCAGCCAAAATTCCAACACGAATACCTATTTTCTCCGGAATTCATAACAGAGTAATTTCCTGAAAAAAGTTACAAAAATCAAGCCAAATCACCTTTCGAGGTGAATCTTTTTAATACTTAAGTGAAATGACAAAGGGAAATATTAACTTAGGGGCCGTCCATAAACTATGTTACCAATTTGAGGAGGGGGAGGGGGACGTGCCAAAAACTACAGTTGGTTTCAGGGTAGAAGGGGAGGGGGCAATGTAAGTAATTTTAAGAACTTCGATAACGTTTAGTACGTTTCCTGATGATAAATTTTAACAAAGTTTGTGAATTTTGGAAAGATGCCCCTGCAACAGTACAGTTCAATAATAAGTTAATAAATTTGAAAATCACTTACATATTTCAGACTTCAAACTCTTTCCCCTATTTCCTTTTTTTTTAGAATTCTCCTTTTTCCCTCTGTTTTCAAGAAACTTCCCCTTTTTCTCGTTTTTTGAATAGCGTGAACTGCAATAATAGAACTAAATAAAAAACAAACAACTATTTTTGTTTAAGAGTTAATTTTTTATTGTTTAAAAGTCTGTTATATTTTTTGTTTGGGAATTCATCTTTTTTGGTTAGAAATACTACTATTTGGTTGAAAATTGAATTCTTTTGTTGAAAATGCAACTATTTTGTTAAAAAGCCAGCTTGTCTTTTGGTAGGAAATTAATCTTCTTGGTTGAAAATTCTTCTTCGTGGGTTAAAAATTTAGCTATTTGGTTGAAAATTAAATTATTTTATTGAAGCAACAGAACTCACTAGAAATACGAAAAAACATAGAACAAACGTGAAATACGTGTTTAGCTAACGGTTACATTACTTGGGTGGGGGGGCTACGGTCCTCAAGGGGGGGGGGGGTAAATAGCCTAAAATTGGTAATGTAGTTACCGGTAAAAAACGGCCCCTTACTACTGGCCCCCTCAGTAAAATTAGTGAAAATTGCCTATTTTTTCACTAATTTCACAGTAGGAGAAGTGACTGAAGTTTCAGCGGATTTTTTAAATGTGTTTCAGGATATAATCCTAATATGAATTCCGTAGGAAATGTTGAATGGGTCTAAAATAAATGATAGGATAATATTGTTACATGAATGAAGAATTTGCCAGGAAAGAAAATTGGCACTGGAGCCGAAAAAGCTATGTGGTTGATTTGTTTGGGTCGAAATGCAATAGTGGTGATGACAGGGATGATCATAGCATTCTGTTTCTCCTCATACGACCCGGAACCCTTTAAGATTACTGGGAACATAACAGAAGGGTTACCACCTTTTGCACTACCACCATTTTCAACAGTTCACGACAATAAAACGTACAATTTCCTGGATATGACTACTGAACTTGGAAGCAGTATTGCTTCAGTGCCACTCATTGCCATTCTTGAGAGCATTGCCGTCGCCAAAGCCTTCGGTGAGTCGCCCTAACTGATTTCATTATTTTCCATTTCTCCCAGTTCTCCCAGACAGGGTTAGCTATACTCGGGCCAAACTTTCGTTATTGAATTAAGAACCTCTGAATAATATGAAGCAGAGTATACTGCAAATTTGTCATGTACATAGGTAATTGGGTAATATTAGGAATTAGGGGCTGAGAATCTCGGATATATGTGACAGGATTTGGGATGTGGACATGTTAAAAATGTCGGGGGTTGTAAACTATTTGCAACATACGTGTTTCTACATTTTAGTCGAATACGCGTATTAAAAAGAAGACTTATATGTTTTTAAAGTTTTTGTAGTTCCCCATGTTCCACTCTTACTTTGGATAGAATTAACATATTAGCATGAATTTGGTTTTTAAATGCAGAGAATGATAGCCAACGTGACATAGGCGTATTAAGATTTGCACCTGTAAACTACAGCACGAAACGTTTTAGAATCTATTGAAAATCAATAAAAAATAGGTTTTATTCGTGAAAATTGGGCATAAATTGTATATTATTTTCGAAAAATGCCATAGTAAAGTTATGGAAGGCGAATACTTCCGATATTTTTAAAACCTCGTAAATCGAGGAATTTTAATGCGTTGACTATAAAAGTGGTCATAAAAATAGCCAATAGAGTCATTTTCAAAGTTAAAACTAAAAATAAACTACGTTTAAAAAATAAAAATGCAGAAAGAGGCTCTAAGTTTGTTGAAGAGGCTGTACTGAAAAAAAATATAGGGTTGAGTAAGATCACATCCTTATCCGCTTTCCAGTAGACCTTCTCTTAATTATGGCTGATCTGCTGTATACTTTTTCAAGTAGCCATATTAGAAAAAGTGTAGATAAAAGTGAGAAACACCCCTACCTATTTTAGGGTGTAGCGCGTTTTGCCAAAGAGGCTATATCTGAAAAATAAGGTAGGGCTGCGTGTAGGAACACACTCTTACCCTTTTTCCAGTAGCCTTTCTTTTCATTATGTGAAAAGCGAAAATACAACAACCATATCCCATTTCCAATAGTTCCCTCTCACTCCGAAGGGTAGAAAGAAGGGCAATTCTAGAGGTAGATTTGTTTTTGAAGAGGCCATACTGGAAAAAGGGTAGGCGTTAGTGGAAACACATCCTTTTTCAGGAGTTCAGTTCAGAGTTGTTAGTTTTTGTAAAGATTGCAAATAGTCAGTAAATGCATTGAAAAAATTCCTTTTTAGAAATATATATATATATATATATATATATATTTATTTATTGAGTTTCGCCGATTACACTGTTCTTTAGAAACACACTTCTCTTATTTTAACTCCTTTTGTTTTAATTTAAAAATTAAATTGAAAATTATTAGATGGAAATTTATTTAATTGGATGGATATAGAGAAAATAATTCTAAAATTTAATTTGGCGCCACTTGAAATGGAGAGAAATTATAAAGAATTTTTAAGAAATCATGAAAAAGATTTTATAGAAGGTTTAGCATTATTAAAAAGTATGTTAAATGAAAACAATAATAAACAGCATATGTATACCATTAAGCCATTTCCCTTTCAGGGAAAATGAATATAATATAATAATATGAATTACAAATAATAAAAATGACCGTAGGGTCAAAGTGCAAGATAAAAATAAAAAGAATTAAAAAAATAAAGTACAAGAGAGCATCGTACGTAAATGATGCAGACAGTGACAACAGAAATTGAAAAATTAATAAAAGAAAATGATTGAAATCTTGAAATTAATTATGGAATTTTGAAATTCATACTTATAACAGTAAATTATATTATTGATAGTTACATAAATAAAAATGATTATATATCGAAAGCACTGAGATTTATTCTGCACTTACGTATATCATGCACTGAAAGGTATGAAAAAAATTTCGAATACGCTAGGCATCAAAAAGTCACTCTAATGTAGAAAATAAGATTTTGGTACCTTTATGATACAGGGTGGCAAAAAGTATGGAAACCCCTAGAAATCTCTGTGGTTTGTTAAAAAAAACCAAGGTCATACCTTAGGTGACTTTCAACGAGGAATCCAACGGTGAATTTGGATTTGACTTTGAACCTCATTTTCAAGGTCATTTTGAGGTCACCTTTGTTTTTTAAAGGGGAACCCCTATTTTCGGTGTCAGAATCGAAAAGGGCGGGCAATTTTACATTCAGGTATGTATTTAGGTCAAGGGTTACCGTGACTTCTACAGGTCAAATAAAGGTCAAAGTACACTGTCATAGGACCTCGTAGGAATCTCACAGAATTAGTGAAAAAAATTTACCAAGGTCATATCCTGGATAAATTTCAACGAGGAATCCAACGGTGACCTTGGATTTGACCTTGAACTTCATGTTAAAGGTGATTTCGAGGTGAGACTTGTTTTTTTAAAATGGGAACCCCTATTCTGTCTGGGGGTAACTCTACAGGTCAGGGTGACCTCTACAGGTCAAATAAAGGTCAAAGTACGCTGTCATAGGACCTCGTAGGAATCTCGCAGCATTAGTGAAAAAAATTAACTGGGTAACTTTCAACCAGGAATCCAACGGTGACCTTGGATTTGACCTTGAAAGCTATGTTCAAGGTCATTTTAAGGTCACATGCGTTAAGTTGATTAGGCTCAGATTTTGAATATTGATGTTGAAGTAAAATTTAAAGGTCATTTCAAATGAAACTCTTATCACCATAATCCTTCTTTTGGCGCAAACCAGGAATAACGGCGTAAACGTAGAAGGATTCTGTTCCCTTTGAGGTCTTTTTTTAGAGTGAGTTCCCCTTGTCTCTCACTCGAGGTGCTTTTTTAGAATGATTTCCCCTTGCCTCTTACTTTTGGGTGAATATTTAGAATGATTTGCCCTTGCATTTGTATATTAATGTGAAAAGAAAATAGTATTTTTTTACTATTAAAAAAATCTGTCAATTGTTTAAATATTTTAAGAAAAAAGGAAATGTTTTTGCTATTCAATATTTATTATAACTTTTCTTTCCAATATTATAACTTGTCAATCAATGGACTTTTGAAATAGAAATGGCTTGATTAATACATTTGTTGTGAAAGGCAAGTAGAAATAACACTTTGTTATTGCAAGAGATAACAATTTTACAAAACCGACGAATATTTTGATCGTAAATTTGTTCTTTGCAAAGTAGATATTAGATTCTTTAAACTTTTTATAAGTTTTTAATAACAATTCAAACCTCTACTTTTAACTCATTAATATTAACATTTTACAACCAAAAGCTTTCCTTTGTCCGAAAGATAACGCATATCTCTTTTGATGATGAGAGGTTGGGGTTTTGAAGAATCGGGATATGTTCGAAATCGTCCTGTTGTTGGTAGACCATCGACAGCAACAAACAAAGAAAAGTCTTTAGATGTTTTAATGTCTTTCGTAGAAAATCCTCATGAAACTCTTCGATCTGTAGCTTTACAACACGACATCTATCACAAATCTGCTCAAACAATTTTGAAAAGAAACAGATTTCATCCTTACAAAATGAAACTCGTGCAAGAGTTGAATGAAGATGATCCTGATCGTCGTATTGAATTTTGTGAGACGATGATGTGAATTTATTATTATACCATGAAGCCATTTCCCGTTCGAGGTAGGCGTGACTTGCTCGGTTGCAAAATAATAGTGTGTGTGGTGGGTATATAGGTATAAGGTAGATAGGTTATAGGTGTTAGGTATAGATATTTTAGATTGATCTGGAATTATCGTGTTATTTATTCAAATGACACGTTCAATCCGCAACACTGCTCCGACCCAGGTTGCTGATCAATCTCTCTAGCGATCACCCCAGGTGAAGAGCCTCACAAAATTGTTATGTGTGGTTCCCCACTTGGGCCCATTTAGTATCCCAGGTCTTTGTTTCAGGCGTCATTCACTCTATTGCCACTCTGTTTATAAACTATTTGTCGCCACACTTTTCTTTCCTGGCATACTACTCTAGCTTCCTTGACGTCCATGCATTTTTTTATGCAAGCTCTCGTGTTTCTATGGCTTCTTATGTCTCTTCGGATTAGTGTCTCATTCACAGATTCTAACCATTCTTTTAGCGGTCTACCTCTGGGCATTCTGCCATTTACTTTACCTTTATACACTTTTTTCGTTAGTCGTTCATCTTTCATTCTTTCAACATGCCCGAACCATCTTAACTGATTTCTTTCCCATGTGTCAACTATTGTCTCTTTTGCACCACATTCTTTGAGGATTATCTCGTTTCAGACTTTGTCCATCAGTGTTTTTCCGCATATTGTGCGAAGAGGTTTCATGCCAATCGCGTTAATTTTACTCCTGTCATTCTCTTGACAGCTCCATGTCTCGCTACCGTATAGTACAGTCGGTACGAATATAGAATTATGTATGGCCATTTTAGCTTTTTTTGATATGTTTTTATTTCTGAGAATGGACCCTGCTCTACCGATAACCTGCTTACCCTTATTTATGCGCCTATCTAACTCCCCATCTATTTTTCCTTCGCTAGTGAATAGGCTACCCAGATATACGTACTTGTCAACTTGTTCTAATCTCAAATCATTTAGGACAATGTTGCCCATTGTTTTCTCAGTTTTTCCTTCAAACACCATGATGTTAATAACTAAAAATCCACGATTTTTACCAAATGTTGTCTTTTCAGATAAAGCAACGTTTGAGTTAAATGGCAATGTCAATCGACATAACTTAAGCTATTGGTCTGATACAAATCCTCACTGGAAGAAGGCAAGTCACACTCAATATCCTCAAAAATTAAACGTGTGGGCAGGAATTGTAGATGACACAATAATAGGTCCCTTCTTTATCGAAGGCAATTTAAATGCATCAGGTTATGAGCAGCTATTGCGAAAACAAATTGTTCCAGCACTACAAGCTGTAAAAGGAGATGATTGTGAAAACACATGGTTTCAGCAAGATGGCGCTGCACCACATTATGGAATTAATGTTAGACGATTCTTGAATGAGACATTTTTCGATAGATGGATGGGTAGAAGAGGTACGATAGAGTAGCCTCCAAGATTTCCAGACTTAACACTCTCATTCGAAAAGCAGCTCAGTCGTTTAACGACAGGATTGGTTACTGTCAAGAAACGAATGGAGCAAAATTCGAGCATCTGTTGTAAATTTATTTATCTACTGAGACACTTCATAAAAGCACCCGAAGTGAGAGGCAAGGGTAACTCACTCTAAAAAAGCACCCCAAGTGAGAGGCAAGGGGCACTCACTTTTAAAAAGCACCCCAAAGGGAACGGAATCCTTCTACGTCCACGCCGTTGTTCCTGGGTTGCGCCAAAAGAAGGATTATGGTGATAAGAGTTTCATTTGAAATTACCTTTAAATATTACTTCAACGTCAATATTCAAAATCTGAGCCTAATCAACCTAACGAATTTAACCTTAAAATTACCTTGAAAATGGGGTTCAAGGTCAAATCTAAGGTCACTGTTGAATTCCTAGTTGAAACTTACCCAGGGTATGACCTTGGTTAATTTTTTCACTAATTTTTCGAGATTCCTACGAGGTCTTATGACAGCGTACTTTGACCTTTTTTGACCCTTTTTTCGATTCTGGCACAAAAAATAGGGGCTCTCATTTAAAAAAACAAACCTGACCTTAAAATGACCTTGAAAATGAGGTTCAAGGTCAAATACAAGGTCACCGTTGGATTCCTCGTTGAAAGTTACCTAGGGTATGACCTTGGGTTTTTTAACAAACCACAGAGATTTCTAGGGGTTACTATACTTTTTCGCCACCCTGTATATTACATTATATATTACGAGGTCTGTCCGGGAAGTATCCGACTTCTGCTGTACCAGAAGTAAGAGCTAATTCTGGTCAACTGCGATGATATCCCCTTCAAAGTACTCTCCTTTGGAAGCCAGAATCTTCTTCCAGCGATCCCCCCACTTTCGGCAGCACACCTTAAAGTCACCTTTTGGAATAGCTAACAGCTGCTTTGTCGCATTATGTTTTATTTCATATACGTCTTGAAATCGTTTTCATTTTAGAGGATACTTCAATTTTGGAAACAGCCAGAAATCAGAGGGAGCCAGGTCAGGATTGTATGGGGGCTGCCGAAGTTGTGTAAGGCCTGTTTCTCCAAAAATTGCTAAATAAGCTGCAATTATTGGGAGGTGCGTTGTCGTGTTGAAGGATCCAGTCGCCAGTTTTCCACAAATCAAGCCAAATCTTGGCTCGAAATTTCCGAAAAAATAGATTTTGGAATCACGAGATCTTCCTCTATCTATCTTACTATTGAAAGATGATTTCCAATAATTGGATACTAATGGGCCCGGGTGGGGAGCTTTACATGATGACTTTGTGAGGCTCTTCAACCGGGGTGATCGCTAGAGAGATTGATCACCGATCTGGTTCAGAGCACTGTCGTGGAACGAAAGTGTTATTTCAAGGAACAACACGGGAATTCTAGATCAATCTAAAAATCTATAACCCCCTCCCCCAGATTACTCCCTTCCGCACTGCGTGAGGCACGCTTACCCCGAAAGTGATATGGTTTAATGGTATAATGAAGTATTTATAATTATTAATAATAATAATAATAAACACTCGCACTCAGTCCATATTTTGAGCTGTTTTGGCCGTTTCGGGCCTACCAGATCAAGGATCGCTATTTCCACTAAAGTGCGGTCACTTTTAATTTGCCTAAACCACTCTTTAATTTGAGTATGTATATACATATACAATTATACATTATTAGTATAATTGTGAAATTAATGATAAAATTCATGATTATTTAAATTTCAAAATGAAGTTGTGGCAAGACTTTATTCTAAAATTTAAAGAATCATACATTTTATTATTAAATTTCATTATAATACTAATAATGTATATAATGCACAATTTAGAATATAATATACCTACTAATAATTAAATAATTAAAGTCTGTTATGATGCCTAGCGTATTCGACATTTTTTAAAATAATGTTTCAAATATTTTCACACTGTTTATGTCAGTACGATGAATTATTTTGAAATGAATTGAAACTTAGTTTATAAGTGATCTTCTAACTAAAATTATTCGATATTGATAGGCTGACTTAGTTTGCCTTATAATTTCCCTTCCGGCAAAATATGCCAGATTTTAATTTTATTTTGCGGTATATTTTGTCGCATATATATTTTCTCTTAAGGTATATTTTATCGTCTACATAATTTCTTCGCCGGCTGGGTTCTAAATTACTGGAACGAATTCATAGTAAATTGCAAAAAAATTGTAGGTTAATTCTAACATGTTTAAAAATTCCGGCAATGTATGCAGGAATATGAAATTTAAGTGTGAGGTGTGACAGATGGAAGTTACGTTTCATCAGTATATCTTCACCCCCTCCCCCCTCCCAACCATCTCGAAAGGGCAACTAGTGTGGTTGAACTCGCGCCTGAATTCTAATGAATTCCAAAGAATTTATTATACATTCCACAGATCTCAAAGCTAATTCTTACAAGTTATTTCGGTCACTTCGGCGCTGCAGTACTTTTCCTCCGGGAAGAGGATTTGGGATTTTGCCCGTGGAGGAATGTGTTCTCTAAATCTGAATCAGAGATAAGTATATCGATTATTCAAATCAGCCCGCTGGAAAGTCAGCGAAATGTAGATGTTAATACGTGAAATTTCATTAATAAGCAGCTAAATTTCGATGATTCAGCAGCGTATATACGCTGATTTGAATTAGCGATATACATGTTTATGATTCAGATTTAGAGAGTGACAATCCCTTTTTGTCCTCCTGTATATAATCCTTTGATTCCTGCGGAAGAAATTATGTTAGGTTCACCTCCTTACGAAATAAGAGAAAAATATGCCGTAAGAGAAAATTAAAATCCGGCAAAATATGCCGGAAGAGAATACTCAACGTAGAATTTATACACTAATCGAAAGATAACAAAATTGAAAGGTTAAAAAAAATGTTAAATCTCAAGTTAAAAACCTTATGTTTGCATTTTTTACATCGAAAAATCCAAGGTTTAAAATGCTTGAAAATTTCAAAAGCATTTTATGATCAAATTCAAGTTGCGACCAAATTCTCAGATTGATGTTTAAAAGCATTATTCTTTTTCGATGAAAACAATAACCTCGAAATTGCACTCAAAAAGGTAACTTGTTAAACGTAAATGTTCTGAGCTTGAAAGCATAAATTTCGAATTATCAAATCTTTAAAAAAATTGATAGATATTTAATTAATCTTATAAATTGTTTTCGTCAAATTTTGATAATATGTGTATTAGGATCCTGAAAAGCATAATTAATTTGGTGCCGATTGATGAAAGCCTTCTACACGAGCGTTAGCAAAATGTTCTTTAAAAAATTCTTATACCTATGCACAGCTTTCATATTTTCGTGTATATAATTTTTTATGCTTTTAGTGGTCTTAAACGGCTCTGAAATTTTTTCAGCTTTTTGATCAACGTTCTTCAGGCGATAATTGACGTTGAAGGAACCCCTATTTTCAAAAAACGGTTTTTATATCTACAGGAATGACGAAAGAATTTTTTTGCAACACCCACCTCGAAAGTACTCCGTTCCATGTAGCTAAATTATATGCAAAGTGACTCATTCCGGATAACAATGCGGGAATGATATTGGCGCATGCGCAGTTCGATTCTTATATACTTTCCACATCGGCGGAATGTACGCGCATGCGCACTTTGCAGATGAGCAACTTTCCGCATCGCGACAATTCGGGGGCAACGTAGCAACAGCAGCGCTCAGTGTCCAAGCGAACAGCTGATGACAGGCGCGAGGTTAAAGTCGACGTGTTTAGAGTGCAAGTGAAATTTTCCTTCTCATTGTCAAAAGAAGATGGACTTAAATAAAGATTCGAATCAAACTGGTGAAGAGTGTACTCCACCAGATAGTATATTAGTTATTTTCATATATTTCGATATAATTTAATTAAAATTTCGTATTTTTAGAATTTGTTTTCGTTCCGCTGAGGGTTTCACCGCTTACCCCCCCCCCCCTCCCCCGCAACTGTAAATATTCTTCCTTTGTCTTTCTCTTAGTACAACTTTCTCGGAAGGTTGTTGCAAAAAATAGCGTGTGATACACGTGCGCACAGGCAATTGCTGACTCGTGTGATTTCAGCATTCGCCTTCAGCTCTTCGCACTCGTCCTCGTTTTCGCACTCGCTTCGCTCGTGCGCTAACCTCCGACTCGTGCTTCGAGCCTCCGGCTCATGCTGACAAATTTACACTCGTTGGCAATCGCCTATTTTGGGCACTTGTATCACAAATGGCTATTCTGACACAGTGTGCGTGAAAATGCGTTTTTACACACCCATATGAGTGCGTAAAACGTGCATATGAGTGCGTGAAAAAAGCCGTTTTATACACTCATATGGGTGTGTAAAAACGCATTTTACGCAGACTGTGTCAAAATAACTTGATAAGTTTGGAAAATTATAAATGTAAGCACAGTAAATTTTGGAAAATTTGAGTTTTGTGTTTCTCCATAATTGAATTTCCCAGACTTATCAATTTTTTACAAAAATTTATTTTCAACAAAAACCTCAAACAGGTGAAAAAAATTCTTTCGCAGTTTCTGTAGATTTTTAAATTGTTTTTTGAATACAGGGCCCCATTAAACATAAGTTATCACCTGCCTAGAGAACGTTAATTAAAAAGCTGAAATAATGGAGAAACGTCTAAGACCTCCAAAAACATACAAAAAATTGACATGCACGAAAGAATCAAAACTATGAAACCATAGTTTCCTAGATAAGCATTTTTAAAGCACATTTTGCTAACGCTCAAGTTAACAGCTTTCATCAATCGGCACCAAATTATTTTAACTGTTTCAGGGCTCTAATAATATACTACTTTTCCATATAGTTCCAATTTCGACTTCCAAAATTTTTCGTTCGACCCACAATCATAGGTGACCTATAAATATTCCCATTTATTCATCTTCTATGTTTACAGCTGAATTCTATATAACCGTATCAGAAATGAATTAACCTGGTTCTTTTCATCGTTTATACTCTTTACGTAACAGATGATTAATTTTTTGATTCATAATTAAAGAAGAGGAACCATCATTATAGATTAAGCAATTTAAGTATGATAAGATTTAAAGTACGTGATATATGACATCAAAACAGACTACGTTTCATCAAATGAAGTAATTGTTGCCTCAGAGAAACGTAAAGATTGGACACATTCGATCACCGAAGTTAGTAAGAATCTAAAGATGACGAATAATATTGGGTTTCTGATATCATTTTACGATAGAAATCAATTGAAATAAGAAACTATATTAACAGATTAGGCGAATTTAATTTTAATTTTTCAAAACTTTTGAAAATCTAAATTATGTTTACAATATGTAAATAACACTGGTCAATCTTATTTTGACCATATATGTCCATGAAGTGGGGTGCGACTTTTCTGAAATGGTTAATCATCAATTTATTAAAAACAATTGTATTTCAATAATATAATATAAATGTTTTGAAAATGATATTTAGGTAAAAAAAAGTGCAGAAATTCTGAGGAAGAAAGCGTCAATTGTGCAGAATTTCTGAAAAAGAACGGCAGGAATTTGAATTTCTGTAAAAAGAAGGCAAACGGAAGACATGAATAGGGTTTTGGTTTTCTTATGTGAATTTATTTTTGTTATCGACAATTATATATGTATAAAAAATTTCAATCTTCTTTAAAAAGTATCTTCTATCGTTCTTTTGCAGAAATTCTGCGGAAACTTTTTTTCCTTTTTCTGCAGAATTACTGAATTTTTCATTTGGGTAGTTCCAACTTTTGAAGTACATAGAATTCATGCATTAAAAAATATGAAAGTTGAAACTTGATGTAATTTTGAATTCATTTGATATTAAGTTATAGGATCATCGTGTTTGACATGTTTGATTGAAAGGTTCAAATATTGAAATGATTAATAATTGTGAACTCTTTGCGAAAAATAAAGATTGAACGCATTTTAATATTGAATTTCTTTAGAAATATTCATGCTTTTCCAAATTATTATGGATAATTCCGAAATTCGAATCCCCTACCTCGACATATGTAAATTGAAACCTTTTGTTCTTAAAGAGTTTATATTTTGGATGTTCTAAATTAAATAGTTTTTAAATTCTAAATTGGTACCAGAATCCCAGAGATATTTAAAAATGCTGCAAACGCAGTTACTAACTACATTATATATAATTGTGAATGTAGTTGTGAATCAGACATCGAATAATTTTTATCGGATTCACATCCACGTGTAAAACTTTCTGTGCAGTTGTCAATTGTTTGCAACGTTTTTATAAAGCTTCATATAAAAAATATACGTGAGATTTACTGTGAAAATATTTAAAAGGCGTTAAAAATGTCTTGCTTCAATCTAAAAAAAGTCTTCACATTTTTATATTTTTCCAAAATATACGCATAGTTTTTAAACTAAAATGCTTTCAGCCATTACATTGTTCCTGAATTGGTATTCTTCCAATTCTTTTTTTCAATTTGAATGGTTCTGAAATATTCATTCCTTAAAAATTCGAATTAATTATGAATTTTGAATTAATTATTACGATTTGTGCTTTCCATAAAAGAGATCAAAATTTGATCCTCAAAAATTAGAAGATTTTGAAACTCAAAATTTTGAATTTCCTTTTCTTCTAAATGTTACGTTGGTGCTATAACTGAATTCTTTTGATTACAAAACTCATTAAACTTCAATTTGTTCAAAGTCTTTTTGCTCACTTAAATTGACTGGCTGAAATAATCGGATGCTTCCAATATTTAATATTACTGTTTCCAAGTATAAAGCGTTTTAATTTTAAACGCGATAACAAAACATGAAAAGTTTGAGTACATTAACGTGTAAAAAATTTTGATGGTTCTATAACATTCCTTGAGTTTGAGGATCAGTGTCATTTCCATGCTTCACATCCTTCCCATCCAGACTTGTAGAATGTAGAGTATCCTCAGAATTTCTGATTCCACATGTCTCTCCGGGAATCCCATATATTCTAGAACTTATGTGAGATTTCCACTGTAGCAGCTATCATCTCGGGGATTTCAAATCCTAGAGTTCCTGATATACGATCTTTTTTCAAATCTTATATATAAATGAATTTTAAACTTGTTCAACAAATCAAATTCTTAATCAATTGCAAATTCTATGATCTACATTCATTTTGCGGCTCATCATTGTATTTTATATGATGAAGTTTTGAAAAAATAGATTTAAAAAATGGTATATCGTAAACAACAGAACAATTGATTTCTGAAGAATTAAGAAAATATTTGGAAAAAAGTATTAAATGATGTGATACTGACACAATTAATGTAAATCTCTCTTTAGCTTATATGGGCTGGTAAAAACTGAAAGCCCAAAAACATCTCTGAATTGTCTTATAAAAAGCATTTGAAAGCCCGAATTCTTCCGAATTCAACGATATGATCAGTTCAATCCTAAAAAATTGTTGTCAATAGTTAGAGTTCAAAATATCCCAAAAAACAAGGTTTTTTGGCCTCTTTTTTCAAGCATCCACTTTTACCTGTTCCCAGAAAGAGGGCGATGTTAAGGAAAATCTGAAAAAATTCACACGTATTCCCTCAACATTCTTTAATGCAATACATTTTTCAAAATTCTGAAATATTCAATAATTTACTTTTTACGGGGATTTATTTACAAATAGTTTATGTATAGAACGAATGCAGATATGAAGCCGTTTAATAGCTCCAAATGTACAGTTTTCTGATGAGATTGCAGTGCAATAATCAACTTTATAATGAAATCATTGTTACGCGAGAAATATAATTTTGAATATTCCTGACTTCAATCGGTTTTAACACCGTTTGAAGTCAGGAATTGGCACGTGGTCCGGCACGGCACGGCAAGTAGTAGAAAAAATTACCCTTCCAATGACAATAGTAACTCTAGAATATATATGCAACTAAATTTTTACCAAAGAATGGAAAATTAGACCAAATAACTTTTGATATTCATTTATATGTTTCTATTTTCAGTTATTATGTGAATTTTAATTATTATAAGATTCTGTTGGTCATACCGGTAATTTTCCTATGTATAACCCCTGGTGAGGAAGCGTAAATTGGCTTTGAAACATGTTGGTAACTATAGTAGTATAAAAAGACGGACTTTTTCTCATTTTGTTATATATTTGTCTCTAATGAGCCAGAAATGAGGTAGTTGGAAATCTAATTTGGATTTGTGAGCTTTTTTTGTGTTCTGATTATGGATCTTAAGAAAGTACACAGAAAAAACTGAAGTTAAATTTTGTTGCATGTAAAATTTTCAGCTGTTAAAGATTACATGCTATTTGGCGAAAGTTTATCTTACGATGGAATAAAAGCTGTCGTCTGCTACGTCCTTTGCAGCAATGGAAAAACGGCAAAGTATGAGTGAAAAGCTATATAAATCAGGACACCAGATTTAAAACAACTTTTTACTAACCTAATTGTTATTTTGAAAATAATTAGACTTTTCGCGGACGAATCAAAACATATTTTTCCGGAATGTAAATAAAGAACTTGACTCAACAACAGCCATCGTCACCATCTTTAAAGATTATTCCATGGCTTATGAAGTTCATGAGATGGTAACCGATCTTGAATGATTTTATCGTGATACTTTCTGCCACAGTCGGTATTGTAGGTTAAGAACAAAACAAAAAATGGGAATCGAATTAATTTTGAAGTGGATTTGTGGACATCAATGAGGTATTTAATGTTGTCACGCCAGCAGGCAAGTTGTCTACACGCCGAAGGAGAAACAATAATATCAAATAATTCCAGATAATACCAATTACAGGGAGGAAAACCTAATTTTTTTACAGCTTGGACAAAAATGATTTTTCGGTCTGACTGAAAAATTCCGAAAATAAAATTCTCGACACTGTAAAATTCCCGAGTTGGAAAATTCATGATTAATAAAATTCCCGAACAGCTAATAATATTACCGAATTTGAAAATTGCCGCCAGTTAATAATATTACCGAATTTCAAGATTCCCGACAGAAAGTGGCCGAATTGTAAAATATCTGAATTAGGAAATTCCCGAATTTAAACAATTTTTGTCAAATGAATATTATTTATTTATTTATTAAGAATACAATAAACAAATATTTCTATTAAAGAAAATATTTAATGTTTAAAGTTTCGAAAATTATTGTTTGAATTTAAAATAACAATATTTGAAAAAAAGTTGGAGGACTGAAAAATCCCGGAAAATAAAATTCCCGACTCTGTCAAATTCCCGAATAAAATTTTCGAATATATAATAAAATTCCCGATTAATAAGAATTCCCGAATAATGAAATTGGAAAATTCCCGAACAGTTTATGATATTACCGAAATGGATAATTCCCAACAGTTTATAATATTATTCCGAATTTAAAAATTCCCGACAGAAAATTGCCAAATTATAAAATATCCGAACTAGAAAATTCCCGAATTTAAACAAATGTAATAATTAAATACTTTTATCAAGAAAAAAATTATTCTTAATGCTTAAAGTTTCTAAAATTATTGTTTAACATTGAAATAACAATAATTGAAAAAAACTATATTTCTGGATGAAAATTGTCTTCAAGTATTGTTATTTTAAATTCAAACAATAATTTTAGAAACTTTGAAGAAGAAAAATATTTTTTTTATACAAATATTTGATTATTGTATTTATAAGGAATAAATAATATTGATTGAAAAACAATTTTTTTTATTGTTTCGGGAGTTTTATAATTCGAGAATTTTCCATTTCAGATATTTTATAATCCGGGAATTTTCTATCGGGAATTTTAAAATTCGGTAATATTATAAACTGCCGGGAATTTTCCATTTCGGTAATATCATAAACTGTTTGGGGATTTTTTATTTGGGAATTTTATTATTTGGGAATTATATTATTAAGGAATTTTATTTTAGGATTTTTCAGTCCAAAAATTTTCATCCAAAAATATATTTTTTCAATAATTGTTATTTTGAATTCAAACAATAATTTTATAAACTTTGATCAGAAAAAAAGATTTTTTTTATACGAATATTTGATGATTGTATTTTTAATAAATAAATAATATTGATCGAAAAACAATTTTTTCCATTGTTTCGGGAGTTTCATAATTCAGGAATTTTCCATTTCGGATATCTTATGATTCGGCAATTTTCTATCGGGAATTTTCAAATTCGGTAATATTATAAATTGCCGGTAAATTCCTATTTTGGTAATATCATAAGCTGTTCGGAAAATTTGTATTCGGGAATTTTCCAGTTCGGGAAGTTCATTACATATTTGAAAATTTTATTATTCGGGAAATTCCCAATTCGGGAATTTGAAAAAGTCATGAATTTTATGTTCTAGAATTTTTCAGTCGTCAAAAAATTTTCATCCAAAAAAATATTTTTTCAATAATTGTTATTTAAGATTCAAGCAGTAATTTTAGAAACTTTAAACATTACAATTTTTGTTGATAAAAATATTTGATCATTGTATTTTTATTAAATAAATAATATTCATGAATAAATTTTTTCATTTGTCTAAATTCGGGAATTTCATAATTAGGGAATTTTATAGTTAGGATATTCTAGAATTCGGCAATTTTATGTCGGGAATTTTATTATTCGGGAATTTTCCAATTCAGTAATATCATAAACTGTCGGGAATTTCATCATTCGGGAGTTTTTCATTTCGGTAATATTATAAAATGTCCGGGAACTTAATTATTATGGAATTTTCCTATTCGGGAATTTCATTATTCGGGGATTTTCTAATTCAGGAAATTGACAGTCTCGAGAAAGCTATTTAATTAAATAATAAAATCATTACACATTTTTTATGGACTTTATAATTGAATTGAATAGTTTTTAGAAAATAAAGAATAATGTCAAAATACACTTATGGTGAAGAACCATTTTTTTCTGAGTTTTGAAAAAAATAAAGTTTTGTCTCAATGCAATTGGTATTATTGTTTATCCCTCAGCTTGCAGACATCTTTGATTTCGCACCCTCCTCCCAACCTGAAATACCTGACAGAATATATACTTAAATTTCCATCAATTTTATAAAATGTTATCTACAGTACAAAATTAAGATTTTCTATTTACATTCAATATTTTTGATAAATATTTATTTAATAACTTTTCAAAATAAAATTTTACGACTCAGGGTGCCCTTTTATATGCCAAAACTTCTGAGTTCAAGAAATTATTTTTCGGAATTTTCGAAAAAATGAAGAAGAAAAGTTTTTTTCTGATTTTTCTGTTTGAAAATTAACTTGTTAAATAATAAAAATTGAAGCATGAAATAAGATCGATAGGAGTTGTAGTTGTTCATAAATTCATAAATCATCTATTATTAGCTTCAAAATTTTACTCCGTAAAAAAGGATTTTATATTAAACTGCAATACCGACGGATCTCGAAGCTTTCAAAATGGAAATTCCTATCTCATAACTTGTGAATTATGATTAAGATCATAGTGAATATGACGACTTTTTCTAATGTTGTCGAGTGCTTTATTGATAGTCATGAAAAATATATAAGCATTCGTCCGCGATAAGTGCAATTATTTTTAAAATGAAATGGTAATAAGTGCAATGTTTTGAAAAATCTGGTGTCCTGATTTCCAGACCAATTTCATCCAACTTCACTCTTCTGTTCTTTGCACTGCTGTGAACTACATAGCAGAAGACGCCTTTTCACTGAAAAACAACTGACAAATTATTCCGAGACAGTTTAAAAACACGGAATTATCTCAGTTTCATGTAAAGTTTATTCGACAAGGTTAATTTTTGTTGCAGCGAAACTTTCGTCGGAAATCGATGTAAAGTTTATCTTCTGTTTTTTCTGTGTAGTTTTCATTTTGATCTTAAAAGAATTTTGGATATAGAGACACTAAGCTCAAAATTCGTACAAATGTGCAGGTTTGCGTATGATATGAATACCATTAAGATTTTTCTTAATTGAGGCATAAATGTTTATCTTAATATATCGAAAGATATCTATGTTTTTCTAAATATTGTTTAGAGGATATTTTGAAATAAGCAATTTCTACAAATGTGTGATTTTTTGGATTATTACTTTTCCTACTTGGAATATGTAATAATCTGACTAGCTTCGTTCAGAATGAACCACAACAAAGATTGTTGTTGGTTTAATCAAACTTTTCATACAAACAAATTGAGATACGTTTTTGATTATTCTCAAATAACCGACTGAATTCAGGTGTAGATCAAAGTATCCCCTCAGCAGTGACCAAAATTTGTATTCCTTCTCAGTAAATTTTATGGTGAATGATATTAGAAAATTATTTTGATGTTTGTGTTCTCGACTAGGTTATTATTATTATACCATTAAGCCATTTCCCTTTCGGGGTAGGCGTG
>CAKNYM010052713.1:30966-57441 GCA_932195095.1 Andricus curvator | reverse complement strand
TATAAGTTTTAGGGAGAATTTAAGATGCATTTAGGAGTCTTTGAAAAAGACGCGTCAATGTAATAATATAATTTTTAATCCCTGGCAATTTGCGAAAAGCTTTAAAATGTGAGGATTTCTTGAAAAAATTTTGAAATTCCTTCGAAATCATCAAAATCAATTGAAAATTCCTACTAATGGAGAGCGGAAAAAGATCCTAAAATATTTGAAAATCCCTGAAATTCCCTGAAGCGTTATTATTTTCTTCAAATAGGCTCTTTAGGTTTGAAAAAGAGTTATATATAGACATATATTAAATTTTCTCCTGCTTGCAATATTAAAATAGTTATATTAATTGAACTGCAATATTATATTTTTGTTTTTGGGAGAGTTTAAAAATGCATTTAGGATTCTTTGAAAATAAGGCGTGAAGGGAGGACGCCATCAGTTTGATTTTCGAGTTTTCCAACACAATTTATGTAAAATACGTTTTGTGTTAGAAAAGTTTCACACTTAATATTTTTGTGTAGAATATGCCTGTGTTGAATATCTTCACTCAGAATATTTGCCATATAGCAATAAAATTTTAAGTAAAACTATAATCATTTTATTTTGTGTAGGATCTGCTTTGTGTAGAAAAGTATTTTATTTACTGTTTTAAAGATTTTGTGTAGAACATATTTCGTGTAAGAAAAATATAACAGTATTAAACAAGAATTTAATTTGTGTAGGAAAAAAATAACAGTATTAAATAATATTAAATTCTGTGTAGGGAATATTCTGTGTAGGAAAAATTTGGTGTAGGAAAAATATAACAGTATTAAATTCTGTGTAGGAAATATTTTGCGTAGGAAAATATGATCAGTATACGTTGTGTAACATATATTTTGTGTACGATAGATATATTTGTGTAGGAACGGGTGTTACTCTATTATAATTATAGGCTACGAAATCCTTTTTTGTAGGCGCATGTCGTCTACTTCAAATAATTTTTATTTTCAGTTCGAAAGCCTTCAATGTTTTTTGTTTACGAATCAAAGTTTTCTAAATTCGCATAATCAAAAAGTTAAGTTTTTTAAGATTCCGAAATGAAAATCAAGAGTTTTAATTTTTCAAGCTGCTAAAGTTTGTCCTTTCTAAGTTCTAAAGTGCAAATTTCGAAAATTATTTGAATTTTCTCAAAATGAAAGGAGATTTTTTCAGCTTTGAAGATTAAAGTTTCATTTTATAGTAGAGTTTAGTACATGATGAGCTATAGTTTTGAGATAGAACAAGCTTTATATCTTGAAAACAACTGAATCTTAGTTTAGAAAACACTGACCTACACATTTTTGTTTTTGAATTCGTTTATAATATGGATTCCTAATAAAAAATTCTGAATAAAGCTTAAGGGAATATTTCCAAAAATTTGTTAGGAAAAGTTCCCCAGTTTTTATGAAATATTCCACGCCATATTTGGGGATTTTTCCTACAATATTTTGGGAAGGTTATCCAAATTTTAAGAAATGTTCCCCAATAGATTTTGGTACAATATTCCTTAAAATGTCTTAAGAAAATTTTTATAACATTTTTTGGGGATAATTTTCCGAAACTGAAAAGCGCCGATAGCACTACCAGCGCTAACCAACTTTTTTCTCCTCATCAACTCTCTCTACCATCTTCAGGCGGCCCCTTCCTTATACTACACAGCCTACAGATCCCGCACGCAGCCCACGATGGCCCGCTGCCTCGCTTGCGGGCGAGTGAGTTGTGCATCACTGTTCTAGGTACTGAGCGTGTGTATGACATGCTCTGCACCTATCGCTGGGAACTTCTTGACATAAAATTCTGTGACGGTATACTAAGGTGGAAATGACGCCGTCCTGGCATGCGAAAATGAAACCCTCTGTTCCTGAACTAAGCCCTGTTGATCTGAGGAAAGCAAAAGTTTGCTCCTTAGACAAGGACTGTTTTTCTACATTTCTGTGAAAGTTTCCGTGCATTTTCTTGTCGAGTAGCTTTTGGCGTAAATTTTCTACCTGTGCTTTCTTTACTTCGGTTTTTAGAAGTAAAGCATCTAGATGGAATAATGCACTATCCTCACTTCTGGTGTTAAAATTCAGGCCAAGGGTCTCGGCCGCCTGCTCCGCGGCTTTGTAAAGTCATTTGCCAGTTATCTCGGGTTTCCTGACCATTTTTAGGAGAAGACCTCTGCCATTGACAAGGATGTAAGCTGTACTCAGAACAATTTGGTTATAAAGACATTGGAGATTCAGAAGTCCGCGTCCGTCTTGACGGCGTGAGGTGTATAATCGCGTAACGGACAAATTGATATGCAAGCTCTTATGCATATGCATGATCTTACGAGTGGCAATATCAAGGGCCGTGAGCTCGTTCTTCTTCCATTGAACTACCCCAAACAAGTAGAGTAGAACTGGGACGGCAAGCACGTTATTCGCTGATACCCTTTTCAACGCCGACAGATTTGAGGACCATATATCTCAAAGAAAATGCTTGTGTCTTCTTCAGAGAGACTCCTTCACTGATGTTACGTCCTGAATGCGTCTTTGAGGCACGCCCAGGTATGTATAGGTCTCCTCAGTGTCAAGATGTCTGATAACACTTGTATCCACAAGCTCCGGTCCCCGGGACGCCAGTAATCTTTCCTCGCTTCAGATTAATCTTGGCATACTTGTCTAATTCAAAGTCTATACCAATCTCTCATGTGTACCTCTTGATAATATTTTAAGCAAGTTAAAGTTTGCTTGCACCAGAAGCATAGATCTTCATAGGGCTCATGGTGTTGCCCTGAAAGGTGCCCCTCTAGAAGGTGACGTTGTTCGTTGTCACTATGTTGGTTGCCACTATGTGTGGATGAATCTTTCAGCTTTCCAACAGACGGATAATAAATGTATGAGAGGTTGAATCGAAAGCTTTCCGGTAGTCAATCCAGGCCATTGACAGGACGCGCTGACGGGCTGCTGCGTCTTTGCAGACGCACCTGTCAATTAGCAGGTTCTCTTGGCAGCCTGCTACACGTTTTTTCCAGCCACGTTGTTCGTACATGTCTCTCCACACAGGCTCAATTCTTCGAACAATTCTGTTGTTCAGGACAGCTGTATATATATGTATATATAGCGTGTTCAAACAAGTTATTGGCCTGTGATTCTGTGGGTTGGCTCTTGATACCATCTGATCCTGAAGCAGAAAAGTTATTCGTGATTGATGGATATTCCTCCTCAGATGTTATGAGGTTGTCGCAAAACTTCTTGAAGCGGATGATATTGTCAGTATCTTCTTTCAACTTTAGTGTTTTCGGGATCTTGTATACCTCTCTCCAAATAGTCTCTACCTCGTTGGGTTAGGGCGGATTTTTGACAGAAACAGGGAGATCGCGGAAGAGGCGCGATGGGTTAGCGAGAAACTGTTTATTCTCTCTCTCTCTCTCCCTCCCCCCCCTCTCTCTCTCTCTCTTCTGTATTCCCCTCCTTGCGCCAGATAGCACCCGTATTTTGTCAACAATATGCTGCTTAATTGTCAACAGCTTTGACTGATGTGTGATGGTAGTTCCTTAGTCCTTGTGCGAACTTTCGAACCCTTTCAGTGAACGGCTTAGCAGATATTATGTAGTCAATCACACGCTGAAGACGAGGCGAATTCTGTCTTGCCCATCCAATCTTCTTGTTCAGTTGATGCAAGCATCTTTTGGTCTTTTGATCGATTGTCGGTTTTAGCCTTCGATTTGAATCAGCTAAAACTCTCGCCGCACCCTGAACTGGACAATTAATGGTTCAGAGGTCGGACTCCTTTGAGATATCCTCACGAAGGGAGGCATCTATTTCAGCCAGATCTTGGGGCTTAGTTGGTCTTAATGTTGCTTCCTCCTCTTCGTCTGCGGCTTCTTAATACATCTGTTGGGGAAGCGCATTGCGTACATATGTCTTTTTCGAGCTTGATTTCGCAAAGACTGATGCGAAACGTGCTGAAGCTCCGGGTGTTTCTGGCACCTCAGAGTGTGCATACGTGCCATATAGCCTCCTTGAACAGGGACAATGCTGGCATTGTAGCAGTCTAGCAACTCATCATTGAGTTGATTCGTCCAATCAATGTGGGCGTTTCGCCGGTTCGTCGTCGTGTTTCCATCTAAATTATCTTCAGCACCCCGAACTCTAGGGTGATCGGCACTAATTGCGGTCCCATTGTCGGGTGTTCTGCGCGTTCGATCGTTTTGAACCGCATCTACAATTGTTTGGTGGTTTGCTGGTGTCAGTGTTGTTGCCACGAGCAGCTAGGGAAAGGATTCGTCCATCCTTGTATAGCCTTGCATGCAAGGATAAAGTTGCATACTCTGAGAGGTCGCCCGGTATCCCAAAGTCACCTTTTAAGACACCTTACCCAGGTGCTATTCAGCTTTCTAGGCGGTTGTTACGCCTCCGCTTGGGAGTTATTCCTTTGGGCCCATCCCTGGACAATTGTCCGCGACTGCTCATTAATTACACAGGACCACAAAATGGTTTTGGGAGTCTGCTGGGTTTCTAATAGGTGTACTTTATGTTTTTGCGGTCGCTGAACACGAATCCATTCGCAGAATTGAGACAGCACGTCAGGATTTGCAGTCAAATTCAAAAAATTACCAATTGAGAAATTGGTATTGTAGGGTGTGAGGTTTTTGGGTTTGGGGTTTGTGGGTTGGTTGCTTTTTTAACGTGAGTCCCCTTTCCTCTAATGATGGGGTGCTTGTTTAGCGTGAGTCCCCTTTCTTCTCACGATGGGGTGCTTGTTTAGCGTGAGTCCCTTTGCCTCTCACGATGCGGTGCTTGTTTAGCGTGAGTCCTCTTGCCTCTCACATTGAGGTGCTTGTTTAGCGTGAGTCCCCTTGTCTCTCACGATGGGGTGCTTGTTTAGCGTGAGTTCTATTGCCTCTCACAATGGGAGGCTTGTTTAGCGTGAGTCCTCTTGCCTCTCACAATGGGTGCTTGTTTAGCGTGAGCCCCCTTGCCTCTCACGATGGGTTGCTTTTTTAACGTGAGTCATCTTGCCTCTCACAATGGGGTGCTTGTTTAGCGTGGTTCCCCTTGCCTCTCACGATGGGGTGCTTGTTTAGCGCGAGTCCCCTTGCCTCTCACGACATTCATTCTTTATAACTCCCTCAATGCTTATCCTTTCTTTTCGGAATAACGTGTTTTTTTTCGTTTCAAATCATCTGCGAATGGGTCTTCGTTTACGTGGTATTTTAGTATCACAACATCAGTGTGAAACTTGCAGCATGAGCCGGAGACTCGGAGCACGAGTCAAAAGTTCGCGTTAACATAGACGAGTGCTGCGAGCTGAAGGAAAATTCTGCCAATCATATATCTAAAGTGCGCATACCCGCCTATTGCATCGATTCTCAAAATAGACGTGTTTCAAAGTGCGCATGCGCCATTATTATTCTCGTACAGTCAGCTGGATTCAAGCACTTTGCATATCATTTAGAGGTATGGAAGTTCTTACTTTCGAGGTGAGTATTGCAAAAAATACTAACCTAAGGTTCAAAATTTACTTATACCAGTTATATAACTTTCTAGTATAATTCACTGAAGAGGGCCCTTATATGGAAATTTAAATCCTCTCCATCATTTATGGACCTCAAAACCACAAAACTAATAACTAGTATTATCACTGAGGATCGCAAAAGGTCACGAACAAATTATTTTTGTAACGCATGCACGGATTGTTCGCTTTTTGAGGCATGTATAGTGTGCGGGAAGTCACCAATTCTCAAACTGTGGTAAAAAGCTGTTATAAAAAGACTCCTTCTAGCTGCTGCGCTTGCGCATTTCCATTCAAAATTACTTTCAAGGGCTACCGAAATCTTAATTATGAGTTGACACTTGACAGATTGATTGTGCGTAGTGAATAGTAACTGGACCAACTAGAAGTGAGACGTTACGATAAATTACTGATAAATTACAATAAATTATCGATAAATTATCATAAAATACCTAACTTTTCGGAAATTTTTGGATACCTGAAATTTTTGGTAATTTCTAAATTTACCAAAATTTTCTCGTAATTTCCGATATTCGAAAATGTCAAAAATTTCCGAAAACTTTCGGTAAATTTGTGATTTTTCCATGAATTTCAAAAATGTCCAGAAAATTTAGTTATCTTTTTTCTCAAATCGAAAATTCCTTGCATTTTTTACAAAAAGTATCGTGTACAGCAGATGCTCATGGGCAGGCAGTTGTAACTCGTGTGAAGTTTGCAGTACTTGCCATCGGATCACTTACGGCTCGCCTCCGACTCGCCTCTGGCTCGTACACTGAGCGAAGAATTCCCATGTAGTTCGGGTTCACACCCCAATAGTTCGGGTGCTTTCTCTTTTTTTCTGTTTCACACGAAGGTTTGGCGCGCTTGCACTACTGAGACGTGCGATCACCCCAACCATTCGGGTGCTCACCTGAAACAGCAGCGGCCGAAGTGGTGGGGCGCCCGCCCGAATAGTTGGGGAGCTTGCACGAATGATTCGGGAGATTCGAGTCGTCGACCGCGTTGGATGTTGCGCGTTCGACGTTTGCGCATGTTCGCTAATGATTTGATTTTTCGACTCATGTGCAAGCAAAGAATAATGTTTTATATTTCTCTTACCTTCGTTAAGGATTATCCAAAGAAAAACCAGATAACTAGTTACACTTTATTCCACTGACATCTCGCACATGAACAATGAAATCGACATAAACTAGAAACAGTGACATTCGGGCAGAGCCTGATGTTCATCAGCTGCGGCCATTAGCGAACATGCGCAAACGTCGAACGCGCAACATCCAACGCGGTTGACGACTCGAATTTCCCGAATCATTCGTGCAAGCTCTCCAACTATTCGGGCGGGCGCCCCACCACTTCGGCCGCTGCTGTTTCAGGTGAGCACCCGAATGGTTGGGGTGATCGCACGTCTCAGTTGTGCAAGCGCGCCAAACCTTTGTGTGAAACAGAAAAAAAGATAAACCACCCGAACTATTGGGGTGTAAACCCGAACTACACGGGAATTCTTCGCTCAGTGTATACAGCAAAGTTCACACTCGTGTGGAATTGCCTAATTTCCGCGCTTCTAGCACAATATACTATTGTGTTATCTAAAGTTCTAAATACATGCGTTTTCTTACTGTCTTTGAAACAAATATTTTCGTAAACCTTCGAGTCCGAAATTCTTAATATTTGGACTACGACTAATTAGTATTCTTTCTACACGCGTATGAGAAACATTGAATTGAATCTGACGCTTTCATGTAAATAATAAATCTTAAATCCGTCCAGCACGAGACGTGGAAGTGAATGAGCAATCCTTTGAAATGTCCCCATTTGGAAATAACTTTTTTTATCCCTTTCATAAGTCCACTTTGCGAAATTACGGAACTGACATGTACGTCTAATGGGTGTACACTGTGCACTGTGCAAACCCTTTTATAGGTGCGACGGAAGAAAAGAGACAATTCCGGTCGTGTTGGATGGCAGAAACGTAACGAGGATCGACGCCACCGTCGCCAAGAATTTAACACTCCTACACATGGACTTGGTGGCCAGGCAGCAGAAGCTCATTTTGTGGAACTGGTGCGAAGAGGCCAGAAAAACACTCACGTCTTACGACCAGGAAACAGCCGTTCTTTTCAGGACGTCAGGGAGTCTGGGTCAGATATTTTCAGGTAAATTACCAAATTTCGTCTCTCGTTAAACTCCCATAATCATTTTATTCACTTGAGCTCTTAGAGCTTAGAGAGTGTAGAATGTAGATGGAAAAGTTATACCCAGCGCTATGAAGAAAGTTACGACCGGACTGTTTATGCCTAAGTGTCTTTCGTAGCCATGAAAATAATTAGATTTTTTCTAGCATGATTTTCTTTCAAGAGGATTTTCTTCGAAATGTAACTTTTTGTATTCTCTTCCGGAATATTTTGCCGAATTTTAATTTTCTCTTCCACCATTTTCTGCTGGAACTTAATTTTCTCTTTCGGCATATTTTTTTCTTCTGGAAAGAGGAGTTCCTAATCTGATTTATTCAACAGGAACCGCTAGACTAGTGAAATTGTGCGTGAATATGCCTTTTAGGAAGACAATTCGAGGCCAAACAAAATTTTGAAATCGGTAAATAACTTCAGGTCGCGCATAACTTCCAAAGTTTCAATTTTTTACCATTTTTCTATAGCGCAAAAAATTATGGCAAATTTTTTGTAAGTGCAGTTTTTATTAGTGAAAAATGATACATATTCAATTAGAAATAGCACAAAAATGGGCCATATTAGAATTATTTGAAAATGCGCAAAAAACACGGTTTTTTGGATTTGGTACATTGAACATTTTTCAGAATAAAATTGCAAGTGCAGTGTCTTCAATTTCTGCAAATGGAATCAAAGAAACATGCCATTATATTTTTATCATACAAAAATATTTGGTTCATGGTTTGCAAGGTGCGAGAATCGCCAAAAAAAGACAAAAATCTTTATTTTTTCCAGATTTTGTTATAACGAAAAAAATAATAATTTTCTTACTAGAAATATAATTGCATATTTCTTCGGCTTAAATTGAAGAAATTTTAAGCCCAAAATTTTCAATCTTTCCGAAAAAAATGTGCAATCAACCAAATCCAAAAAAGGGTTTTTTTGCGCACATTCAAATAATCCAACTTCAACAAATTCTTTTGTTTTCAAATTTTAATTTTATATTACTTTTCACTTACAAAAACTGTACTTGTAAAAAATTCGTCATATTTTTTTGGCCCATAAAAAATTGGCCAAAAATTGAAGCTTTGATAGCCATGCGCGACATGAAGATATTGATCTATTTCCAAAAAAATTTGGCCTTGATTTGTCTTCCCAAAAGGCAACTTTTCCGCACTATTACGTTTCGGCTTAAAAAAAATCGGGGTCTTCAACCCACCCTAATATCATTATTCAATTGAATATGTATATGTACTCATAGTTCAATGTAAAATATCAGTTTAAAATGAAAGAGAATCAATTATTCTGCGTCTTATATTTTTAAAATCCTGCAGCGAAGTTTTGTCTCTTCAAATTGGAAAGACACTTTCGTGCCTGTCCCTACAAAAAATGAGTTGCTTGCATTACGTAAATCCTCTTTGAAATTGAGTATCTCTACAGACAAAAATATAAAAGAAACCATTCATACTCATGGATGCTTCATTTTTCAAAGTACATTTTGTCCTCGTGCAAAATACAATATGTCTCTTACAACAAATGATTTGAAGGAACATATTTTTTTGCACATTTCCATGCTACCGATTTATTTTGTCCTTTGAAAAAGTGTCAAGCACAGAAGGAAATTGAATTCTGAATTTTATCAAAAAATAATAATACGCTCGGAAACTTGAAACCTAAAAGTAATTGGTAAAATTAATAAAATGAATCAACCAAAAACAAGTAAATTCCAATATTCATTTAATATGCATATATATTGAATTTGTCTCTTGAGAAAAATATACAAAACCATAAAGTATTCATAATTGGTTAGCAAGACAGATAAATAGATAGATAGATATATAGTTTATTTCAGCCGTGAGGCTGATTTAATATGCATATATATTGAATTTGTCTCTTGAGAAAAATATACAAAACCATAAAGTATTCATAATTGGTTAGCAAGACAGATAAATACATTTTTTTCTTTTTTTCAGGGGAAAATACCATCCTTAGCGAAAGATTTGATATTGCAGTGTAAAACTTTTTTTTAAATAAAAATCCATAATTATTTTTCACTGTGTATTTATATAAACATATATGATCATATCATTCATAAAGAGGGAGCCACCACATATGACTACTAAAAAGAAATAAATCTAACAGTCCTCCTCTCGAAATTTGTTTCAAGTGCTCATTTTTTGTGTTACAAACTAGTCTTTCGCCTTGAAGCTTAGTTCCGATTAGTCGAGTATACGGAAAATGGACTTTAAAAACGCATTTTCCGGGAACATTTGTATTGTAATAGTTATTCTCACTGAAATTCTGTTAATTTAGCATTATATTATTGAAGACTGCTTAATAAACATTTATAGAAAAATATTGGTTCAGTTTTTTATTCTTGAATCCTTTGAAAGAAACAAAAATTTGACAAAAATGTTGCCTTTTACGCAGAAATTCCTTAGAAATTATGTTGCCCAATTTTTCGGCACAATTTCTGAGGAGGGCATTTCCACAAAAAAGTAGAAAAGACGTACGTGCATCACGTCATATTAACTAATATAAAGAATGCATTATTCATTAAAAATAAAAATTATAGAGGCTTATGAAGCTTAGGATTTTTATTAATAATAATAATAATAATATGAAAGAATTACAATTCCAAGAATAGTGCGTTTTTTCAATATTCATTAATGTATGGTGCCGCAAGTACATACTTTAATGGGAAAAAATACTTACGAACAGTATCATGAATTGAAAATAACGACGTCCACTTTCTTTCAGGTGCTTCCCCGGGCTTGATTTTTAGCCCATGTATTACAAATGATGAATTGTTTGATGCAATATTTTAACCACATAATCTAAAGGGCTCCCCGCCTGTTTTCGGTTCATCATGGGTACTCTCCCAGTGGCGGGTTGCTCGTTCCCAGGCGCATAAATCCAGCATAGGGGAGCGGCGGCGAATGCGGCGCACATAAAGGAATGCACGATTAAAATTTAAATATAAAGTAAAATATTGTAATAAAATATATTTTGTTCAGGCCAATATCTTACCAATGCTCTACGCATGGAGGTAATTTAATTGAAGTTCATTAAAACAGTTAATTAATGTGTTTTCCAAGAAGTGCATCTGCGCCAAGTTGTCCTCCCTTGTTTGGTAATGTGGCGCGTTTCGATTTCAATTCATAATAATTATTATTATTATAGATTAGCAGATCGAACTCGAAAGTTCATTGCCTCATCTACCCGAGACCGCCACACATCTCTGTCTTGTGCATTCTCCATCCAGTTTAAGTAATCATGTCCTAGTTCTTTTAGATCATCCCTTACATTTTTCTCCCATCTGTTTCTCGGTCTGCCTAGGGGTCTCTTACCAGTCGGTCTCCCTCTTAAAACTTGCGCCACTGTTCTTTCATTGCCCATTCTTGCTACATTCCCCGCCCATCTTAATTTACGCGCTTTCATTACTCTATTAATATTTGCTGACCCGTAGAGAGCGTGCAGCTCATCATTATGCAGTTTTCTCCACTCGCCGGTCTCTTCGTCCCTTTTTGGACCATAGATTTTTCTAAGTACTTTATTCTCGAAAACTCTAAACCTATTCTCTTCTCCTTTCGTCAGCGCCCACGTTTCACACCCGTACATGACGACCGGCATTATTATCGTTTTGTAAATTCTTACTTTGATGTTTCTAGATAGCGATCGCGATTTTAGTAGCGTGTTTGCTGCATAATAGCACCCATTGCCAGCGTGTAGCCGCGCATTGATTTCCGTTTTAATCTTATTTTCGCTAGTTATAATAGACCCGAGGTATTTAAACTCGTTAATCCTTTCGAATTTCATATTTCCGGCCATTAGATCCCCGTCTTGATTACTTTGTCCGGACCTGACGACGGTCATATATTTTGTCTTCGATTCGCTAACTTCCAAGCCAATCTCTTTGGCTTTTGCGATCAAGATTTCTGCATTTTTAGCTACCGTTTCTTTATCATCCCCTAGGACGTCGAGATCATACGCATATCCAAGAATTTGTATTACCCCATTGAGGGTAGCACCGGTCGGATTCGCCTGCACTTGCCTAACCACGTATTCTAAAACTAAGTTAAAAAGGACGCACGAAAGTGCATCGCCCTGTTTCAGGCCATCGCGGATCGAAAACTCTTCAGATAAACTACCGTTTACGCGTATTCCACCCTTACTGCCGCTTAAGCAAATTTAGATAAGTCTAACCATTTTTCTTGGCACACCCAAGAACTCTAGGATCCAGTACATTCGCGCGCGTATAATAGAGTCGTAAGCTTTTTTAAAATCGATAAATAGCTGATGTACTGCTTCATTAAATTCCCATTTCTTTTCTAACAGTTGTCTAATTGTAAACATTTGATCGCTTGTAGATCGGTTTCGGCGGAATCCACACTGGTAATCCCCAATGATTTCCTCGGCAAAAGGAGTTAGTCTACTTAGGATAACATTAGACAGGATCTTGTAGCACGAAGGCACAAGTGAAATTCCCCGATAGTTGTTACAGTTAGTTTTATCGCCTTTTTTAAAGATGGGAATAATGATAGAGGTATTCCATTCTTCCGGCATGCGTTCTGTTTTCCAAACTGCGCGTATCAATTTACAAATTTGCCTTGTGAGGCAAGGGCCTCCATTTTTTATCAATTCTGACGGTAGGTCATCGATGCCCGCGGCTTTGTTATTTTTCAACTTCTTTATGGCCATTTCTATTTCTATATCAGTAGGATTGTTAATTAATAGATCAGCAGTGTGGATTTCGCCGAGATTACCTTCAACGGGGGCTTCGCGTACATTTAATAGTTTATCGAAATAATCTTTCCATAAATTCAGTCTCTCTGTCGCATCGGCTACTAGATTGCCATTTTCGTCCCTCATTACTTCCGTTCTACTTTGAAAGCCTTTCTTTATAAAATTGATTCCCCTGTACATCTCACGCGGGTTATTTTGTTTATTATGCGCTTCTATTGCTCGAATTTTATTCTTTTCCCACTCCCTTTTCTTGGATCTATAGAGCCTATTTGTACTTTTGCTAATCTCGAGATATTTCTTATGTGTTTGATCGCACTTATTTTGTAAACTACTTAGTCTGGCCTTCCGACGTTTCTCAAACCAGAGTTTGCACTCTTCGTCAAACCATGGTTAGCTTTTGGTTACTTTCTTAAAACCTATCGTAAGTTTCGCGGCTGCCTTTATCGCCTTTTTCGTATTGCTCCACAGGGTTTCCGGGTCCTCCTCGTGATTATTGTTATCGTCTCTCTATTCTTGGAGAGCGTCGAAACTATTAGAAATCTCAACTTGGTAATTTAATGTTTCTGTTGCTGTTTTGAACTTATCTATATTGAAACGAACTGTTGGCTCTGTGCGGCTTGTTTTCTTACTTAACGCTAGCCTAGATCTTAGTTTTACTATCACGAGAAAATGGTCTGAATTTAAATCCGCTCCCCTATACGATCTTATATCGAGAATGTTTGTATGACGTCTTCTGTCAATTAGAACGTGATCAATCTGATTGTGAGTATTACCATCTGGTGATGTCCAGGTGGCCTTATGTATATTTTTATGCTTGAAATATGTGCTTTTGACAACGAGGTTCTTTGAAGCTGCAAAGTTTATTACTATGGTTCCATTATCATTACTGACGTCATGCAAACTTTCTGATCCAATTGTAGGCCTATACATTGGTTCTTTTCCAATTTTCGCGTTGAAATCTCCCAATACTATTTTTGCGTCAAACGTTGAGAACTTGTCAAAAACCTGCTCGATTGTTTCATAAAAAAGATCTTTGGTGTCTTCGTCTTTGTCCTCGGTGGGGCAGTGCACATTGATTAATACGTGTTTGCTGAAATTACCCTTTAGTACAATGTATGATAACCGGTCGTTAATGAATTGCATGTCGATAAGTGCTTGCGAAATTCGTTTATTAATAAGAAAACCAGTCCCAGTCTTTGCCCCTTAGCTCCTCCCCAGTGCAAAGTATAGTTATCCCTAGAAATTGACCCGAAATCGCCCGACCAGCAGGTTTCTTGAAGTGCTATTAAGTCAGTTTTGTATTCAATTGCTATCTTAATGAGTTCGCTAAATCGGCCAGTTTTTAGACTACGCGCGTTTAGAGTTCCCACCCTTAGATCTTTAACTGTAGTTTTTTGTTTTTGCAAGTTAGCCATGGTAGTTTCAAGATAATCCGCACGTTAGGATCCTATTCCGATCGTAGGTGAGTCCACTGTCCCAGGAGTGATAACCCCCATACCTCCCTAGGTCTAAGTATGGGAGCTTTCCGACTCTGACAAGGACCATGTCAACTTGTCGTCAGACACATTACAGTTTCATCCTCGTACCCTAACGTCCCCCTGCAAGGCAGCGCGCCTACTGGCATCAATACCCCTTTGGCCCTATGCAGGCGAATCATTCCACACATCCCTTGCGGGCAGTGTCATCGCTGCAGTGTCCAATGGGCAGCAGGATTTTTCCCTTACAAGGTTTTTAGTTTTGGTTCGGGTAGAGTTTCTAGGTGGGTACACGCTGCACCTTGGCTTGCCAGAACCCACCCATTGTGTATGAACGAGAATGGGTGGGTCCCCCCACGCCATGGTTGTCGTGTACCTATTTTTTACCAGTGCTAGATTCACCACACCCACGACTGGCTCCTATCGGCTGTCCGCGACTGCTTATTCTTGTATTCGCAGTTAACCTTGGGAAAAATTAGTAAAATTTAATAAAAATAAGATAAATATATATTCACGTTTAATATTATTAACATTTTTGAGGGATTACGTCCGCCGAAATTTCAAGAAAAAATGTTTGTTTAACAGTGCAGAATGTCGCACAATAATTTGAGGGTTATGTCTGTGGGTATGTCAAGAAAGAAATTTTTTGTTAACAGTGCAGAATGACTCACCAATATGAAAAATAACATAATGAAGGATATATTTGAATAATTATCAATGGGGAAACTTTTTAAACAATTCTTTATATTAAACTATGATATTAAGACAAGGTGCAGCCTGAATGCGCCATATTAGTCGCATGTGATAGTATTTAATAAAGATCTTTTACATAAAAGTTTATTAATTTTACTTAACATTTTAAACTTTAAAGCACTCAAGAAACTTGGAACAGTATATTCCCAAAGAATGTTATAAGTTTACAGGAAACTCCTGTAATTCTTGACTTGTTTTAGCTACAGAGGATCCAGAGACAGTGTGGCAACCTAGCCCGATGCCGCCGTTTTGAGAAGGGATGCCACCATTTTAAGTTGAGGTTTTCTATAGCGTAGTATACTATTTATCTATAGTATATGTGATACCACTCTGGAAACACAAGTTCTCGTAAGATCACTGAAGTTAAGCATTGTTGGGCGCGGTTAGTACTTGGATGGGTGACCGTTCAGGAATACTGCGTTGCTGTTGGCCCGTCGTGGGTGTGGTGGGCCCACATTGGTAGTAAATATCCACCTAGAAACACTACCCGGATCGGGTAGTCAGGCAATGAACTTTCGAGTTCAAACTGCTAATCAATTTTTTTTTTTTTTTATGTATAAGAAAACTGAGCCAATCGGCAAGAATGACACTAGGTTGCCGCACTGTCTCTGGACTCTCTGTAGTTTTAGCTACTCTGACAATACAAGCAAAAGAACTAAAACTAACTTTTCGTCATAAAAATCAGGCAATTAATTTAATCATCCCAATTTTTGAATAATGTAACGTTGAAAACATGTATACATGTAATGAAACTACCTCCACAAGGAGAAAATGTGTTTATATTCGACAACTCGAACGTGCCACATTAGCCGCCGCTCCCCTGATTTCGATTATTAAAAAAAAAAAAACAACAATACCATTTTCCGAAAAAAGAGCTCTAAGTGGGATTGTATTTTGCCCTTCAAATTATGTAGTTCAAATATTACATCAAACAATTCATCCTTGTAGGAGAAAAGTTGTCATTTGTAAAGCATGGGCTAAAAATCAAGCCCAGGGAAGCACCTTAACCCTTGTGTTGCCACCCGGGTACCCGGGTACCCATCGGCATAGGTTTTGTTAAATAACTTTCTTTCTAACAAAGATAGGCTAAATGCTTCTCGAATCTACATGATTGAACCGATTCTCTATCGAAATTTGCATTGCACATATTTTTATAAATTTTTTAGCTTGAAATATTTTGCAATTGAAAAAAAAGTACGGCTGAGCCACCCGGGTACCCGGGTACCCCGATAGAAAACCTGAGCCACTAGAGAAATCCTGACCTCGGATTTGGATTCAGCACGCCAAAAACCTTCGGAAAAGTATATTCGGGTTCCTGGTAAAATATTTTTGCCCATTTTTGTCGGCCTGTGTTATCCAAAGCGCCGCCAGACACCGCTTATAACGCGCACTTTTTCGTTCGTTTATGGAGGCATGAAAACACGTCATTTTATGATTGCGTTCTAGGTAGGAATACTAGGAATACCTTCCTAGAATATGAATAATTAAATATTGATTGAATACACATAGTTATTTCAAGTTACAATGGGTGGCAACACAAGGGTTAAGGGAGTCGTTTTTTGTCGGGATAAAGCACGGTTCTAAAGGGTGTTTGGCCAATTCTCAAGACACAATTAAGCGTAAAAGTTTGGTAACTTATAAAAAAAGCATGTGGCGAATTCTTCCGAATTTCTTTAGAAGCTCCGATTGAATTTAACAAAATTATATCGTAAAAAATTAATTTTTAAAGTTTTGGAAATTTTCAGTTATAGGAAACATGCAAGCAGTTTTCGTTTAATAACTTATAATGATGGTATGATATTTTTTCACGTAGTTCTATTATTAAAAGAATAATTAAAAATAATATTCGTTAAATAAAAAGGCAATATGTTTGTCGTTTCTATTCAATGCAAATTTAATCAAATAGAAAACATAAGCAGATTTTGTCTGAGTGGAACAAATCTAAATAAATTCTGATAAATTCAGCAATATTTAAGGTAAAGAAAGGTGTGTTGCCGTTAGCTGATGAAAATATCGATACATCACCCAAAGAATAATTTCATAATATATTTACATTTGGCCAAAACACGCCGGCGGTAAAAGATCCATAAAATTGGTTCAATGTAAGTAATTCAATAAGTAATTCAAGCGCATTATAGGGACAGGTAGGGCAAGACGGTATTGACCTAAACCTAATCAATATGAATCAAATATATATTTTGGTAACGGATCAAGAATTTAATATACCACGAGGATATAGAGTCCGAGAGTTATAAAAACTTAATAAGGAACAATTTATTAAATGTTTTGGCAGGAAATGTGAACTTAAACCTCGTCTTGCCCTATGTGTGGGGTGGAGTGGGTTATCAAATTATGACAACCTAAAGAATTATAAAAGAAAGAGTCGATAAAAATTGTCTACAAAAATGTTGTGCTTGTTCCCTCACAGCAAAAGGATATACCGAGATATCCCATTACATCCCATTTATCTCACAGGTTGTCCCAGGGATATCCCAGGGATAAGCCGTCAGATATCCCGCAAGGCGGAAATTGGGATATCCCCGGGATATCCCTGAGACGTTTCTAGGATATTCAAATGTCCCAAGCAGGATATATAACAAAATTGTGAGTCCCACTTGGGACATTTGAATATCCCATAAATATCCCAGGGATATCCTGGGGATATCCCAATTTCCGCTTTGCAACCTGGGAGATAAATGGGATGAAATGGGATATCCCGGTATATCCTATTGCTGTGAAGGTTGTTTGGTTGTTTTTAATTCATGGGGCTTACATTTTTTTTGTGATTTCCAACAATTGTTCCTTGTGAAAAATTGGTACAAAAAGACAGGTCTACTGTCAAGTTCAAAATTACTTAATCTCGAACTTGATTTATAAAATTGACAAAAGAAGGCGTATTGATTATTGTGGCAAATTTTAGAAGAGAAATCTAAGCGTAAATACTAAAAAAATAGCCGAAGTCATAATTGTTTACTTAAACGTAGTTATTTGCATATTTGTGTTTTTTTCGGATCTAGATAAAAGTCATAATTTTAATTAAATTTTAATTTACACAAGATCGTTATATTCTTTGAAAGTTTCTTTAGAATTCGATTTGTCATGTTTTTATTAAAAACTATTTACAAAATTGTTTAATTCAAGAAATTACTAACTTCAAATAACTGTACGTATTATTTCTAAATAAAATATTTCCCATAAGAACGTGAGGAACAGAATTGTGAAGAAACATTCTAGGAATAGAATGAGCTTTTGTAAATTAAAAGAATGGAATGAAAATTACGACTTTTGTGTGAAATTTCGGACGATTCTAATACTTTTTCAATCGTGAATGATGAGAATCTAAGAATATCTTCAGACAAATCCAATAATAATATTTGTCTGTTTTAATTTTATATCTGGTATAAAACAGTAAAAAACGAATTTTTACCTCTTAAAATAAAAAAATCCAGTTTTAAAGAAAACGAAGTGAGACTAAAAATTATTAAGTGGATCTTATTATAGGAATTTTTCCAAGGAACAATTTAGCTAATTTAACTTTTTTTTTTTCTCGCTTTGTTTTCGGAAAAAATGGGTATTTCTATTTTTTGAAATTAAAAATAGACTTTTCTCAGGAACAGCTTGAAAATATTTGTTTCTTGTCAAGAAATAGTTGTAAGACATCCCAGATTCAAAATGAACGGAACCGTGAAAAATGTTTGTAAAGTTAATATACTTTTAATATACGTTTCAATGTATAATTTTAAATAATTTACAAGCCATATTAAATATAATGCCCATGTATGTTAACATTAATAAATTTATATTAGATTTAATATACATTGTATTTGAAAATAATTAAATTTATATGTCATTTAATATACACGTTTATATTAAACTGAATTTACATGTACGTAAAGTCATTTGCAAAATTTGTATATGAAGTCAGCGACCATTTTTTCTAACAGTGAACGTGAGTTATTGCGAAAACATGTCGGTAAAGTAGAAATCGGGTAATTGGTACATGGCCTTAATTTTTTTCTAATTTATGGAAGATGAAACTAGAAAGTCTCTTGTGGCTCAGTCGGTTTCAGTATGAAACGGTGGCGTTCACTGCAGAACAGAGGGTGCTTCGATCGATCATCCCCTACGGAGAATGCGCTGCGCTGATGGCGATCGTCGCGACGCCCTCGACACCCTCCGATACCGCAACCTACTGAATACAGAAAGCGGACGAGACCCACCACGTCCGTGACAAAGTAGTGCAGTTTTCGCGATCGGTTAAATAATTGGCAAGCTTATCCTTCTAGATTAATTTTTGCGCGATATCAAAATGAAGGGGATGATAGACTCCCTTAATATTAGAGTGAACTAAATTCTATGCACCCGTTGCGATGCTGTTGTGCCAGATTCGAGGGGGCGAATGTTGCAAGACGAAGGCTAGAATTGGACAATGAGGACAACGCTGTGCCCTACTGACACCTGTCAAAAAAATGCCGGCGTGTTGTCCCAAAGCAGGGATCCACTTGTGGTTCAAGAAAGTCTCAGTTTAATTGTGAGTATTTGTTTTTTTAATTAATTACTATTTAATTAATTTGATAATTATGAAAAATTGCATCTTGACAAACAAGCCAGTTTTATAGTTTGATTATAAATTCTGATTGTTTCATGAAGAAAATTAGAATCAAGTGGCTTGTAGTACAAAGCTAAAATTCAGTTTTGTAGTAAGTAAGTTATTTTGATTTTTTGTAGGTTAGTAATGCGTCAAGTTAAATATGGAAAGTAAACAAAAGACATACATAACTACTTGTGCTATAAAAGTTGAATGAGAAATTATTCATTGTAAACAATAATTTAAGTAGAGACTTTTCATTTATTTGTTGAATAATTTATTTTGAGAGTATAATTTATTTAGATATTCAGTCAAATTCAGCGAAATATTATTAGAAATTTTTCGCGAAGAAAAACTTTACAAATTTTAGAATATATCTGTCAATTTTTTAAACCTTCTGATGATTGGTTGGGGTGGAGAAAATTTATTTTTAAAATGTAGAAAACTTCCTTCATTAAATTCATTCAGGTTGCATTAAAGAAACGCTTCATCTTCTCTTTTTGGAACTGAAAAACATTGCAGAGGTAAAGAAAACAAATTTGGTTATTTTTAGCGATTGGAAAGTTGTTGGAAGATAAAGTAAAATTATTTTCAGGTTGTCAAATATGATGATAATATATTTTTTTTATTCAACTTAGATAAATTGAATACAAATTTGTTGTTGGTCATTAATAGTTTACTTGATAAAAACTGGTTTGAAATTTTAATTTACGATTATTATTTGTGACCGAAAACTGTGCCCGGAAATTCAATATTTTGCAAAAAATAAAATATAAGTAAACATAACATATTAAAATATTTTAAAAATCTTAGAATCGTTAAAATTTTTTTCATTGACAAAATAAAAGATTAAAATTAAATTTAATATTGTATAAGCAGTTTCAGCGATTCTTCACCTTCTTCCGCATATACACCAAAATTACTTTTTATATGTGGGATAAAGATAACAGTTACTGAGAAAATTTCATTACTTTTTTATGATAAGTACATAAGACTTCAATTCCATGCTGCCATGAAACTTCATGTCTACCATGAAAAAGTTCCAATTAGGTATTTCTGGAATTGTTAAAAAATTATCTCTGAACGAATATATCCAATTAAAAATTCTCTTTAAAAAATATCAATTCTTACTATCAATAGAAAATTTTTATTATATAAACGAAATTAATAAATTCAGTTTTATAAAATGTAGGAATATGCATGATAAAGGATCACACATAAAAACTAATCAGATCAGACTTAAAATACAAACATAAAATAAATAAGCTGTTGACATATTTGCGAAGTTCTTGCGTGTCAAAGAAGTCTGATTTTAATTTCAAACTTATAAATCTGCAAAAATGCAAAAAAAATTGTAAATTATTTTCAGCACCTTGATCCTATTTGAGAAAAAAAAATTTACACAAATATTCTCTGACATTTAATCTGATTAATTAAGCGACTATATTTCATCAATATCGGAAATTGATCTAAAATCTAATGAATCTGATTAAGAAAACATTCTTGAACCAGACTGATATCTTAAAATAGGGGTTATTTATAAAACAAAACCTCAGACCTATTAATTGACACTTAATTAAGAGTGGCATCTTTTAAAAAGAGAAGACCCTATAATAATACCTGTCGCTATAGAGAATAATCGATTTAAAAATTTCAACCATTTTGTGTATTATGAATGTATGATTTTTATGATTTTTATGATTATGAACCTCTCTGACAGAACTTATCGTCTTTGTTTATAAGCTATGCAATCATATATACATTGCGTATCTCTAGAATCGATCAGATGCCTCAGTAACTGAACAGATATCCTGATTTTCAATTTTGTTTTATGCACCCAAGGGTGCACATTAGAAATTGAAATATTTGAATTTTTGAAACACTATCCTCAAATTTTATTCTCTTGTATGAAAAATGTCATGGTTTTGAGCGTATTAAACAAATTTTTAGAGGTTCCATTAGGCCTTTTTAAGTCTGGACATTAATTTTCTTAGTTTTCAAATTTAAAAAATACAAATGTAACAAATGTAAGGCTCACAGATTTTTACATCCCTAAAAAGTACTTATTATATTTATACGAAATGTGTATTTTTGATCTATTTCAAAATATTTGTTTGCTGAAGGTAGGTATACAATTTTTTCAATTTATTTATATTATGAAAAATACTATTTTTGTATTTTAGATAAAATCCTATGCTTATTATTCCGTGACAAACCAATTTTTAGAGTCCATTACCTAACTGTAATGGAATTACAAATTTTCGTGTTTAAAGGCCAAGAACATCTTTAAATTTTGTTCTTCATTTAAATTTAGAGCTTATTCTTCAATAGATAAAAACTGCTTTCTAGGGATCCAAGAATTTCTTATTCTCAATGTTTTCTTTTCATCGAAGGGAAAGAAAATCCATTCTCAGACCTAAAACAGCTTAGCGAAATCTTGAAAATTAAAAAAATAAAGAATGAAGAATTATGACATTTTTTCACAAATCATGCTTATCACATTTGTATAACGTTTCTAATCGTATAATCTTTATATATTTATATTTTTAGGGGATGTTAATTACTACCTCTCGAAACTCAAATAGTTTCTCGATGATTTCAATGAACTTAATATGAACGCTTCAAGAATATTAAAAATTACCCTTCCCTCAAAAGTGTAAGATGCTGAATGAATATTCATTTTATGAAAAAGCTATCCGTGCAGTAATTTTTCCGTGTCCCCGTTCTGCCAAACCCTAAATAATACGACATGAAACTCATGCCCCGATCGGGGAGGGATCTGAGTGCCCAATTACCGGTCCGTGCTTAACCTGGGTGCGACCTGGCCAGATCGGGCCCCGATCGGGGCGTGTGTTTCATTCTCTATCTGGGCAGATTTTAGATTCTCATAAGCAGCAAAACATGATATAAGCGGTTTAAAAAAAAGTATTATTCAATTTTATCTCATCTTGTATAAATTCTTAAATTTTATATTAAAAGTAGTTTACGATATCATAACATACAAATTATAGTGTGATGAAAGATTACATACTAATTCTACAGCACGCCATATCGACCTAATCCTTAATTCCTTATGTGTAATTATATAGTCGAATATATCATGCATAGAATTATAGATGCAATAATATTTTTGACATTTAGGTCTGATTCAAGATCATGCATTTATTTCACAAACTGAGAGATTTTAATGTTAATTTTTGGTTCCAAGAATTCGGTTGGTTTCAGCAAAGTTTTTAATCGCTGTAACTAAAAATAAATAATTTAGTGGATTCAAGTAAAACATTGGTTAAATTGCAAAATATTTTCTGAAATCAACCAAATATTTCGTAAAATAACGAAACGAATCAACCAACAGTTTTCTAAATCAATTAAATGTAGTCAACCAAACGATATTGTTGAATAAACATTTTTTTCAAACTTAGAAAATGAGAAAATAATTGCAGGCATGAGAATGACAGCTGCATAAAAACCATTTAAGGTTTTCGCTTTAAAGCACAGAAAATTAAAAACAAAGTTTTCACCTTCCTGAAACATTATAAATAATGGTCACATGCTTTCAAAATTTTGGCATACGAAAAGGACCCAAAAAAGTCCTTGCGACATTTTCGTATTTTTGTAAAAAAATTAGCAGTTTTACAATTTATGAGACATAGAAACCTGGATCAGTACAATTTTGTTTTCCCTTCCTCCCACTTAGAAAACAAATTGTTCTCAATTTTTTCACATATTCAATGTACAGTTCTTGGGAATCACATGTTTCTATAAGTTCATCAAGATTTTATATTTGAAAACCTATCGTAGAAAATTTTGTCTTATCATCCTGTAAAATTTCATTTATGATCCTTATCCAGTTGCCATTCTCATGTCTTCAAATATATACACATATCGTAATTTTTTGAAGGTTCTATAAATGAAATTTCAATATTATCAGTACATTACTTATTTTTCAGTCACTAATGCAACTGAAATTTCAGGAATTTTGATTGAAAATCCAGTAATTTAATTTTCGATTGGATAGATTTTGAACATATAGTGAAGGAATAAAATAAAAAAATGTAAGATACATTGAAGTGGTGTGACATTTATTACAGGAATGATGCATTGAAGCACAATTATTCTGTGGGGTAGGCAGGTATTATAGGTATGTATACACTGGACGATCTTCTTGATTAAGCCTTGTGGCGCATTTATTTTCTGAGTCGACAGTCTCGATCTAGAATTCCATTTTAGAAGTCCAATGTTGAACGAACCTTAAATCATCCCCTTATCGACGAAAGTCCACCCTCGAGATCTTGTCCTGCTCGTTTTTGCAATTAACAGCATGTTCGTATGAACTCAGGTTGCACCAGACACGCAAATATTTAAATTAGAAATGAAAACACTGTAAAAATGAAGGAGAAAATGGAACAAATTAGGAGAGAACTTGCATGTTATACACGTGACACGAACTAGATTATTACGAGTGCATTGTCAATTTGTCATAAGGATATTATTATTATTATTCATATTCTACCCTCATAAGAGAGACTTTTCTTGCATATTATTTCTCTGGAAAATATAATTCCAACTATGCTAAACAAATATTTGAGTTTTTTAAATTATACAATGAAAAATGATTCTTTTAGTAGTTTTACATTATAAGGAAAACGTTTTCTGAAGAAATTTTGTTTGCAATTATAAACATTTCGGACCATAAAAATCTTCCTTAACGCCGTTTATTTAAATTTCCAAACTTTCAACTCGATATCTCAATGAATTTATGGGAAATCCATCAATCAATTTTAAATAGAATTATGCAAACATTTTTAGTTTATTTTAATTATTTTTTGACCAGTAATTCGGTTATAATATTATAGACAAAAAAAAATTTTTAATTAAAAATCCAATGTTCTCGTTTCGGAAATCGATCTTTATTAAATCGAAAGTTTCTTAACGAGGGGTTAACCACTTCGATTTTTTGTGTACACTAAATTACAAGCTTACAGGATTACATAAGATTACATAGGTTTAGACAAGATTACATGCGATTACATATGGGATTACATAATGGATTTCACGAGATTGCAAGGTATTACATCATATATTACAAGGGATCACACGAGATTATACAAGATTACCAAAGATTGAATGAGATTACGCAAGACTATAGGCATCACTCTGGATTACTCAGAATTACATGCGGGATTTCAAAAGATTACATTAGATGACATGGTATTAAAATTGAATAAGGCAACTGAAAAAAGAGATAAAAATTACTATAATAATATAAGGGACTGTGTTAGTTAGTTGCACATTTTTAAATATTATTTTTTCTTATGAAATTAAAATAGCATTAAAAACACACACACACACAAGTTTTGGAACGTGAACCTATTAAAGTCCGATTCGGGTCTTAGCAAATTCTAGGCATCCAGTTCATGCTGAAGTACAGATTCTTCTCACACACCTGCACGGTACATCGGTACTTGAGGAAAGTTTTTTAAAAAAGTTAAAACTTTTGTTTAATGTTTCAAATATATACTTTTTGAATGTTTTTCGGGAAAATGAAGCGTTGTTGATTGTCAGTGAAACCGGAAGTGTGACATGTCAAGGTCCCAAACTTTTTCGAACAAGGCTATCCATATACTCTTTTGTTCATTTTTTTCACCCTGAAGAATTAAGTATAGTTTTAGAATTGTATGCCGTATTTAAAAACTATATTATCTAAAATTTATGCAACTACCCCATCAATTTTGATAATTACACAGTGAAGAAAGATAAAAGAAAAATATTTGAACGAGGGTAGAAGAAAAACTTAAAACGAACAAATGCAATAATAATTCAGCAAAACAGATACAAGGGATATGAAGCCTATAAAGTTACCATAATCACCCGTGTGATTGGCATGGCAAAATGGCATAGCAGTCTGGTGTCAGGTCTGGCCCAGGTCTGGCTTTATCTAGACTGTCTAGTCTGGAAGAGCTGATCTGGCCTAGGTCTGGCGCTAGTCTTACCCAGGTCTGACTTTATGTAGATCGTCTAGTCCGGAAGGTATGGTCTGGCCCAGGACTGGCGCTACTCAGCCATCCAAGAACAAAAATAGTTCTAAGTTCGATCAGAAAATTGTTTTTTATATATTACAAAAAAGTTACAGGATGTCCAAAATTATCGAAAATAAAAAATTCATACTATCAAAACAAGACTTTTTTCATATCAGCTTGACAGTCTGGTCTGGTCTAGGTTTGACACTGATCAGCTAAATGCACTTATAATGAAAAATGATTTTTTTCAAAGTTATTAACAAAATAAAGAGACCAGACAGTCTGGCCTGGGGCTACCCAAAAAAAACGTTACATGTTTAACCAGGCCCAGGCCAGACCATCTGGCCAGCGTCAAGACTCGAACCCAGACAGTCTCATCTGGGCTGGGCCAGCGCCAGAAGATTTTTCAACACGGGCAACTGAGTTATATTTTTGTTCGAAGCACTTTCATTTTCGTTGGTTTTTGGGAAGTTCATATAGAGGAGACCACCCTACAATAGATAATGAGCCTGCAGTAGATAATCATTAATTAAAAGCACAAATATGCCTAAAATAATTCATTCTAATTTTAATTTATTAACATGTATGATGTCCTAACTGCTAATTGAATAAAATTAATTATTTTACATAAATTAGCATTATAAATAATTTATTATCGACTGTGGGCTCATTATCTATTGTAGGGTGGTCTCCCTTACTGTCAAAAAGTTTAATTTGGTGTTTAATAGGGATTTAATGAGTAAAACAAATTTTATCTATTAATTTACCAAAAGATTACCAGATATTACACAAGATTACATGGGATTACACCAGATTACATGGAATTACACGAGATTACATTGGATTACACAAGATGACAGGAATTACATGGGATTTGATAGATTACATAGTATTTCAAAAGATTACAGTGGATTACACAAGATTACAAGGGATTATACATATAGGTAATATACAAGATTACCATGGATTATACCAGATATTATATGAGATTACCCGGGATTACACAAGACAACATTGAATTACATGGCAGAGTGTACACCAGATCCCACAAAAATCATTGGCGACGCAAAAAATCTGCCAACTACATCAGTAGAACTATATGAAGTTGTGAAATCAAAGTTGGCGAAGTAATTAAAAAAAAATTCATAATAAAATATATGAAGAAACTTTTTTATCAAGTGGCCTACATATATTATACATAAAGAACAAACGGCTAGATCGGAAGAGCGTCGTGTCCTCAT
>CAKNYM010052713.1:20151-30566 GCA_932195095.1 Andricus curvator | reverse complement strand
ATACTTAGAAAGGATGGTACTTTGATGGAGTATTGCACCCTTAAAAAAATGGTATTAATTTGTGACTTAACTTTAAAAATGCATACTAATTTGTTACTTAACTTCAAAAATGCAAATGTTTATATTTGTAGTATCTACTTAGGCCTATTTATTGACATTTCTTCGAAAACATAGAGGTTAGTAAAGTTACTTTCGTTGAATAGAAATTTTAATTGCAGTTAAAATTTCTCCATTTGATTAATTGTTAGAAATTAATGAATGTAACTTATATCTGCAGCATTTTTAGAATTTAAATGCATTACATACACAGATTTCTGTATTAAAATGTTTAAGAATAATGTTTAATTACAAACGAACACCAACAAATAACAATAATTAATAGTTTAAACCAATTTCATGAACAAATTCATTTATTTGCCATTTTTATTCATGCGAAGAATATAGAACTGAAGAGCATTATGATGAAATGAATTAATGAAGTCTTTATTTATTGTGTAAAAGCAATCATTTAATTTTGTTTACACGAACTATTTGAATGGACTTTACAGTCTGCATCTGATGCAAGTTCTGGTTCAAAACAAGGCTTTTTGCAGCTATAGGAGGTATTGTATTGCTAAAAAGTGTAAATGTCGGTCCAACTACGTTAAGTGTAATTCAAAATGCAATTCAAATAGTTCGTGTAAAAGAAATAAAATTATTACTTTTACCCAATAAATAAAGACTTCATTAATTCATTTCCTCATAATGCTCTTCAGTTCTATATTCTTCACATGAATAAAAATGGAAAATAAATGCATTTTGTCATGAAACTGGTTTAAACTAATAACTATTATTATTTGTTGGTGTTCGTTCGCAATTAAACATTATTCTGAAACATTTTCATAACGAAATCTGTGTATGTAATGCATTTAAATTCTTAAAATGCTGCAGATATAAGTCATATTCATTAATTTCTAACAATTAAACAAATGGAGAAATTTTAACTGCAATTAAAATTTCTATTCAACGAAAGTAACTTTACTAACCTCTATTTTTACGAGGAAATGTCAATAAATGGGCCTAAGTAGATACTACAAATATAAACAATTGCATTTTTGAAGTTAAGTAACAAATTAATATGCATTTTTAAAGTTAAGTCACAAATTAATACCATTTTTTAAGGGTGCAATACTCCATCAAAGTACCATCCTTTCTAAGTATTAAAAAAAAATACTTTGATCCATTCAGGTTTGACAGGAGTATTTTTCAAAGGAGTATTTTTCCCCGCTCTGCGTCGCATATAGTTCGATTACTCTAAAGGATAGTTTCAAGTCAGCCCTTTTGAAAACTACCAATCAGAACGGGTTTTGGTGGTTTGAAAAAGGACAGAACGCGTTCTGGCATTTTCAAGAATGCCAGAACGCGTTCTGGTCGTTTATTTCGGTCTTTGGCCGTTTTAAAAATAGCCACAACGCGTTCTGGCATTTCTGCAACGGCCAGAACGCGCTGTGGCTGTTTTTTTCGGTCTTTGGCCGTTTTCGGTCTTTGAGCCTAACATATATATACCCAGCAAGTTCTTATTAATGTCAGATGGCAGATTTTTTACATTCCAGAGGTTTTTGGTGAGATTTTATCTTTTTTTGAAATTGAAGAAAATAAGATAGGTAGGCTTAATTAATTTAAATTACTAATTTACTATGTATGCAAAATTTAATTGTTTGAGTAATTTTCGTTAAAAATTAATAAAAATGATTTATTCTTAATTAAATTAGATGGTCTAATTTTATCATTAAATCGAAATTTTGATTGGATTGTTAAATTTCAATTCAAAATGGAAAGAGTAACTAGATTCACTGAACATAACCGATACTTCATTTTCTATAAGATTTTTTAGAAATATATTTTATTCTCGTAAATCAAAAATTTATTATTGTTTAATGATTGTCAAAACATTAAAATTTTCACCGTTGCTCACCACTGCAGCCTAATCCATCCAACCGATTTACACAAAATTTTAATGAGAAGTCTGTAGTAATATATTCTCGATATATATTGCAAGAATTTACGATATATAATGAATAGTTCTTAAAATGTTACAATTTTCATCCTTTCTGAATTTTCATTTTTTATACTAAATACGTAAATTTTTTAAAACTATTCAAGATATCAAAAATTCCTGCAAAATTCATCGATAATATATGTTGCTACTAACATCTCGTTAAAATTTGATACCAACCGGTTCGATAGATTAGGATTTAGAAGTGAGCACAGGTCAAAATTTTTTTTTAATCTCACAGTTTCTTAGATATTCACATAAAATCACGCATAAACTTATTTTTTATTAGTTGGCCAGTCAGCTGCCAAGTTTCATTGAAATCAGTTGAGAATTGCGCCGACAATCCAGAAGAGATCCAAAACACATCATTATTCCAGATAAGGATTCTCGGTAGGTTTTTTTTTGTACTTGGCGACAATTCGCTACCGCGAATCTTGATTACAACCGTGGTTAACCCCTGGTTTCTGAATTATGTAAAAAAAATTGTTTAATTTTAAAGCAGTAGCAAATTCTAATATAACTTCCACTTAAAATCTATTCCTGATTCTTTTCAAACAATCGTATATTTTGAGAAATATTTTTTTCTCGAAATTGTGTTCGAATATTATGCCTTTTGCAAAGAAATTGTAATTTATGCATGTTTTGGAAATTTTGCGTTTGATAAAATTAAAAAGTAGAAAATCCAAGATATTTTGTTTGAATATTTTTTATAGATGCAGTCAAAATGTCAAAACTATCCTTATTTGTTATGTTTTTTATTACATATATCTTGGGTATTTCAATAAAAAAAAATTGAATATCGATGTCTTCTCTGGTATAAAAGATTTTTTACGAAACTTGGGAAAAACCTTTTTTATAAATTATTTCCAACTTTACTAAAAACTCTCATAAAAATTAAAGATTTCAAAGACTGAACTAATTTGTATATAAATGGACACTGAAGATTTTTTTAACCCGCAACACTTTTTATTACAAAAAGGTTTCAAAATTTTTAAATAAATGATCGAATTTTGTTATGAATTGAAATTTGTATTTTTCTGTGTGTAATTTCTTTCAGAACCAAATGCTAAAATCTAAATTAGTTAAATTTGACTATCAATTAGTTTTTAACGAATGTTCAGTCAAATTTATAGCTGACACCTTACCTTAACAATAAAAAAAATCAAAATTATAACTATAATTGCCGGTAAAGAACTACAAAAATTTCAGTCAAATTTTGAGAAAGAAAAGAAAAACTTAACGAAACTGTAGCTAAATTAATTCCTCTGATACAACAGCTAAGTAACATATCCCGAAATCTTTTGTCTAATTCAATTAGTGAAATTGGACTTTTTACCCGTTATTTTGAATTCAGTGTTTTAAGAAATCTCCTAGTACCAATTTTTCACACAAATCGGTTTGATTTTACAGTTTCGATCTGCCATATTTGATGCGCTATTCTGCATTCTGATTTTTTGTTTTCGATGATCAGGTTCGACATCAGCGACCCGAAAAAACCTTCAACTGCCAATTTTAATACGAACTAGTTTCGTTTTTGTGAGTTGTTTTCACTATTTCTCAAGAAACTACCGAGTGAAATTTGGAATCTTTATTTGATTTTTTTTTTAATTTATTTTTTTATTTATTTTTCAATTATTCATTATTTAAGCTGCGTTTAGTCGTCCCGAGATTTCCGGACAACTAGGCAAACCTTTGAAAAATATTCAACTTGTCATCCCGAATTCCGGGACGACGTGACACTTCGTATTATTTAATTTATTTGTTTTTTAAATTTTCATCAGCCAGTTTGAATTCGCCAGTTTAAATGTTGAAATTTTAAAGTCAAATTCGAAATTATCCACGTTGGGAAACATTTCATTAAATGAATCATCTAATTTGAATTGCTAGAAATAATTTATAGTATCAATATTGTGAAATCAATTGATAACTTGTTGCGTTAAAGGATTAAAATATTGACAAATTTCACAAAATTTTAAAGAATAATTTTCAAGAATGCATTACTTTTGGTTAAAACACTGTATTTTTGTATTCGAGTTATTTTTTATTTCCAACGATTCATCCGAAATTTTTCCCAGCGAATATAAACACTCCTTAAAATTAAAAAGGTGTTCAATTATCCCAAAATTAATTTTTCCTATAAACTCATTTCGCCCGAAAATGACTAATGTCAATATTTTGATTGGTTAGGCTCTAGAAAGAACACAAAACGTATTTTTCCCCAACAAATAAAAATATTGGCGCAACTCATTATTTTAATAATTTTTTGATAAAATGAGTTCCAGAAAAGAATTCTTTTTGGGACAATTAACACCTGCACAATAAACAACTTACGATTTTCTGTGGAATTTGAGAGAAAATAAGATTGGTATAAAGGAAGAGACAGGATATTTAAATAAATAAATAAGGTATTTATTTAAACACTTCCGGTGGCACTAAAATCGCTACAAGTAAACAGATCCAATTTGCGAAAGGACCGATTAGAATAATGAGAGAAACAAGCGATTCGAAGCACTTGTTGTGCGAGACAGTTTAACTACGTACACATTAGTCAAGTCAGCTCGAACGCTGCCACGCAACTGTTTTGAAATCGCACAAAAATCCTTCGTAAATGAGTATGCCGAAACAGGGAAGATCGATTGAGGTGTTGCGCGCAGGATCTATGTATATCCGCTTTCCTGGATGTAGATCGTACGTGGAAAAAAATTACACTAATGTAGAAGCATCTAGGACATCCAGGTCCATCCGAGAAGTTTCCCCGCCTTCCCAAAAAAGAAATAAATGCAATATTATGTTGTATAGCGAAAAGCAGTCCAACATCCCTTGGCGAAATTTCTGTCAGGTGCCTAGCTTACAAGCTACATTGATTGCTTCTTGTGTAAGGGCGCTATCATTGATTGCCTCTAACGGAAAGTGATCCCAGGGAAACATGATGTTTACGGCAGAAGCTCCGATAAAAGGCCTGTTTGAGCGTTTGTGTGAATTTCGTTTACTTTCCAAGCAATATCAAATTTATAATAAGTACAAATTAGCAGTACTATCTCCGAGAGAACTTTTAAAAGCATAAAACTAAATTTCATCAAAAAATAAAGTACTGATATTTTTTTATAACATTTGAGATATCGAGCCCCCTGTTGCATGAAATTATATAATTGTAACTATAAATAATTAAATAATTAAATATTGTTCAGTATAACATACAAAAAAGTCTGCAAAAATTAAGGATTAGATTTCCAATTATAAAAAGCATCTTCCGTTTTAAATACATGTGCTAACGACATTTCGAATATTGCCTGTTGCATTTGTGATGCATTGCATATAGAATAATGTAACCACTAATGATATTATCGATTGATTCAAATAATAAATTCGCAACAGTTGTCCAAATTACCCTTGTTTGTCAACTACCGTTCAAATATATTTGAATATTACTCAGGCGAAAATTGTAATTTAATTATAATATAATGCAGCTTATTATACGTATCATAAAAGGAATTTAGGTGTTTTTATATATTGTTTTTTTTCATATATATTTTTTTCATATATTCCATATATTGTTCTCATATTCTTTCTGTTTAAACATTTACTTTTTGGCCGCGACGGCCCGAAAAATTGACTGAGCTGGAAAAGATAGAAATTTCCCGAAATTTCAGGACAATTAGCCAAACTTATGAAAAATATTTGACTATACATCCCAAAATTCTGGAAGACAAGACACTTTGTTAATTTTTTCTTTACTAAACATTCTTTAAATAAACAAATAAAAAACATAAGTTTTTATTTGTATGTATGTGTCAACTTGTATGTTTTAGAGGCTTAATTGAGATTTATCATTACTTTTTATATTAATATAATTAAAATTATATATTAAGGTTAGGTTAAAAGAAATAAACTGTACGGTAAATGGTTTCCATTTGAAAATACCGGAATTTGGAATCCAATTTTTGTGAAAAATAAGCCATTTTGTCAATTTATTTTGTATGCGATTCCAAAAGTACTCTAAATTTAAATATTTCTTCATTAATAACTTTTCAAGTAATAACAATTTTTTAATTTATGGGACTCATTTTGAATGACAAGTTTCTCTAGAATTTGGTTAAAGTACCTAGAATATTGAGTAAAATTTGACCTCAATGTTGCCAGACCTATTTAAACTTGGTTTAAAAAATCTTTGATACTTTAAAGAAAATGACTTATACGCAGAAAAATTAATGAGAAAAAAATGACTAAATTAACAATTAAGTTTATCATACAAAATTTGATTTATTAGGCTCCCAACCCGAAAACGTCCAATGGGCGTTTAAAACGCACGCACCTTTTTTTAGGTGAGAGCGCTTTTTAGTGCTAAACTTTGGAGTGCTAAACTGAAACATCCCGAACCCGTTATAGTTGTCTTTAGACACAGAGAACGCGTTTTGATGGAGATAAAAATTCCTTTTTGCGATAAAAAAAACTAGTATTTTTGTTGAGACACATTCTGAAACACAGAATCCTGTTCAAAGTCAAGGATGAAAAAAAACAGGTATCATATACTAGATAACTAATGTTAAAAAGTGATAAAGACGATATTATTACTATTGTTATAGTTATGTCAACATTTGCTCGACATTTTTAATAAATATTAGTTACATCACTATTCATTAGTTTTTTCTATTTAAATTTTTTAAGCTAACATTTTTTAAACAGATAACTAATGATAAAAAAATATTCCAAATTACCAGAGAATATGAATTTTCAACAAAAAATTTAATTTTCAACAAATCATTTGAATTTTCAACAAAAGATTCAGATTTTCAGCTGAAAAAGTGAATTTTCAACAAACAAACAAAAAACTAATTTTCAGCTGAAGTTATGAATGTTTAACCAAAAAAATGAACTTTGCAGAATGTAGTTCGATTTTCAACTGAAGAATTTCATTTTCAACCTAAAAAGATGAATTGTAAACAAAAATATAATAATTGATATTTAAAAAAAATGTTTTAATAAAAAATAAAAAATAACTACATTCAACTAACAGAAACGAATTTTCAACAAAATACTTAAACTTTCTACTAAAATAGATTAATTGTCAATTGCAATTTTCAGTTACATGTTTTAATAAAGAAATTTAGTTTTGCAAAAAAATACGAATTTTCAACAAAATAAATACATTTCCAACTAAATAGTTGAATTTTCTATTAAGTTGATGAATTTCAGAACCGAAAATACGAATTTTGAACAAAATACTTGAACTCTCTACTAAAACAGATGAATTTTCAATTGCAATTTTTATTGCAAAATCAGGTATAATATACTAGAAAACTAATTTTAAAAAGCGATAAAGACGATATAGTTACTATTGTTATGTTAAAATTTTCTAAACATTTAGAATAAATACTACGCACATAACTATCCCTTAGTCTTTTTTATTGAGATTTTCCAAGGTAACATTTTTTAAACAGATAGCCAATGTAATAATAAAAAAATTATTCCAAATATTTTGAGGAGATATATGGCTCTAAAAGTATCAGTTATGTAATATTTACACCTATTTATTTTTTTGTTAACATTCCTTTAGATACAAAGAACGCATTTTGGGGGAAATAAGGTATCATACAAAAGATACCATTAAGCCATTTCCCTTTCAGGGTAGGCGTGACACTACTCGATTCGGGTAGTGTTTCTAGGTGGAAAGTTTCTTGTAGTAAATAACTAAAAGTGTGGACTCACCACACCCACGACGGGCCAACAGCACGCAGTATTCTCGAATGGTCACCCATCCAAGTACTAACCGCGCCCAACGCTGCTTAACTTCAGTGATCGGACGAGAACTGGTTTTTTCAAATAAATAATATAAAAGATAACTAATATAAAAAAGCGATAAAGATAATAAAATTATTATTATTGGCTATACAGACATTGTTCATACATCACTAAATAACCCCCAGCCCCCCTCAAACCGTCTGAGAAAAAATAACTAAAAAGTAATATAATATGTACAAATCGATGGGTTCTACGAATATTAGGCTATCGTTCCGTTGCCGTTAAGAAAGCAACTATCATCCCATTACGAATAAGTACTGGTCTATCGTTCCGCTACGGATAAGAACTAGTCTAAATTCATTTAGCTAAGTTTTCAGGAGGAAGAAATGAAATTTTGCATTCGTAAATGAAATCAGGAACTAAAAATAAATGTTTTGTTGTGTGTCTTTTTTGTAATATTTTCAGAAATAAGTTAATAAAAAATTAAGGATATCGTTTCGAAGATGCACATTGATAGAAATATTAATTAATTATCTTGTTGATTACAGTTTTCTGTCTTAAGTCAAATTTTTCCAGATAAAATTTTAAACATAACCTATAAGTTATGTCATTATGGAAAATGGAGTTTAGGAACTTTTAGGAATGTATTAAATAGAAAATAATACAATATTTTCACAATTAATTGTGATAAAGTTAATGAACTAAAAGTATTTGTAATCATCGTGATTTATTATTTGAGAAATTTACATTCAAGATGCTATTGTATGGATGATAGCCTATTATTCGTCGGAACATTTCCTACGAATTCAAAACTCCAGTATTTTGTATTACAGTTTGTAACGCAATCTAGGCTCCTATAACTTTCAAAACAAGAAGTTTTTGAAGATTTTTATTTCTTTTAACACTTCTACGTGTTTACTAAATTTCTTAAAAAATGATGTTAGACTAATTTTTATCCGTAGCGGAACGATAGACTAATGCTTAATCGCAATGGGATGATAGTGGCTTTCTTAACGGTAACGGAAAAATAGCCTAATATTCGTAGAACCCATCGAAATAATAAATTCACATTTAAAAAAATCAGAAACAACGATCAATGAGATTTAAAATATGATAAATATACGTTGAATATATAAATATATATAATATAAATAATAGGCTCAGTTTTTTTTTGCTTAGAATAAATCGAAGACCTTCTGACCATTTTTGGTATTTTCATCTGCCATCCAAGATATAAGCATATCTCTGAAGTCTTGATTTGATCGTTCTACAGAACCTTGACTTTGAGGATGTCCCGGCTTAACATGAACAACTTTCAAACCATTCCACGTCTCTCTAAGATTCTTGATAATGTTATTCGCAAATTCTCGTCCATTATCACTCTGAAGAATACTTGGAGCCCCGAACATACAGAAGAAATCGATAACATTGCATGAGACCTCTCCAGCAGTTTTTGTCTCCAAAGGTTGTAGAAGAATATACTTTCGTAAAATACAATTGAAAATTAATCTGCTTTAATAGAGCATTCAAGTATTTTGTTGAAAATTCGTTTTTTTTTTTGGTTGAAAATTCATTTTTTTCAATGGAAAATCTAAATATTTTGTTGAAAATTAAAATGATTTGTTGAAAATTAACTTTTTTGTTGAAAATTCATATTCTGGGAGCCTAACAGATATATATTTTTAAATAGCAATTCTTAACCTCTTTTCAATCAGTGAATAGTACATTTCGTGACTAGTGTGGACTGACGGCCTTTTTTAAACGAGCACAATGTTTTTTTAACGAGTCGTAGGTGAGGGCGCCGCGCCGTAGGCGCCTGCACCGGAGACGAGTTACAAAAACATCGCGCGAGTTTCAAAAAGAGAAGCTGTCAGTCCACAATAGTCACGAACGATACTTTTCAGAACAAAATCATAAATGGCGTGATTTCATTGTCTCCATGGAAAAATACAAAATCACATTTTGAGTCGGTGAAGGTACGCATGAGCTCTACTGCATTTTTGTTCTAACGTGCGTGAATTTGACAACAAAGTATAATGTGCGAGGCGATAAGAACACGCTATACTCTTCGTTAGAAACATCGACTCACCAATCCGCTATGAATTCTCTTTCTATCTTTGTCAACCAGTAACTCATCCAACGCACCGCCAGACACCGCTCGAAACGCGTACTTTTGCGTTTGCCTATGGAGACATGAAAACACGCCATTTTGATGATTGCGTTCTGAAAAATGATGTTTTAAAATTTGAAAGCTTTAACATATCTGAATCTTCTGCATATGAAAGAACTTTTTATGAAGTTTCGGGTTCATATCTCTTTGATCTTAAAGGTGATACGAGGAAAAAATAAGAATCCTGAATCTCAAAGTTATTTAAAAGAATCTAGTTTTCATAAAAAAAAAACAATTATGAAAATTACCAAAAGCTTTTATAATTTTTTCAGTTACTTGGAGATGTTTTTTTAACCTATTGCAAGGATGATTTTTTGGAATGTATAATATTTTTGTAAACTCTTACGTATTTCTTACATTTTATAAAATGAGCAATAATTTGTTAATTATTCATTAATTAACTGTAAGAAGATTAGATATAGACTATATATATATATATATATATATATATATATATATATATATATATAT
>CAKNYM010052713.1:0-20141 GCA_932195095.1 Andricus curvator | reverse complement strand
TATATATATATATATATATATATATATATATATATATATATATATATTTATTTATTTTAATATCTCCTAATCATTATCTTGGCTGTTTTTTTCATCACATCTTCATATGCAAAATTGTTATAATTAAAATTAAATCTTCCAACTACTGTATTTTATCCATTAAATTCTGCAGAAGAAATCATATTAATTAATTCCAGTTACTAGAATAAATTTAGTTTACATGCGTTATTCCGCGTTATTAATATGAGAATTCTTTTTGATGTTTAACTTAAAAAGAGAATGCAACTCTATATTTCTTCAATTAGAAAACATTAATCAGTGTAATGAAGCTTGCTTGAAATTGTTGGAAAGAGATAAAATGTTCACAGTATATTCTGAAATTTATTTAACCTCTATAGTCTAATTGCTCATGTACATTAAAACTTTGTTTCAAGGACTTAAGTATGCAAAGGTAGAAGAAAAAGAAGATAATAACGATACTCTGTTTTCAGTTCAAAATTAAAATCTAGGGTGAATATATTCTCTCAAAAAGTTCAACTGGTGTAACAGAATTGCATAAAGAGACGTCAAACAAGGGATGTAATTCTGTTGCAAAAGTTGAACATTTTAAGTTTTTTTTTTCAACTGATTTTTGGAAACATACTTCTTTTGTTTTAGGACCTTTTGTGCAATTGTGATACACAAGTTAACTTTCTTTGAATTTACGTTTTTAAAGTTGTCTTTATAAAATTAATAAGCTGTCGATCTTCTCTGAAGTTCGGGTTCTTGGTCAACTCTACATCTCACTATTGATTAAGGATATCTTCACAGTGTGTGGAGACAAGAAGTGTTTCTATTGGCTACTGAACTGGACGAAGAGTCTGGGTACCTTTTAGATTTTATTGTACTTTTTACGACAACGAATCGGTACTCTGTGACTTTATTGTAATTTTATATTTTAATCAATGACATATTGCTTTGATGCATTAAACGGCGTTTTCGCCCTCGCTCAAATGCATATATGTATTATTATTTCGAAAGCATATGCTATTGTTCCTTGTTTTATTAATTTGGAATATATATTATTCAACTTTGAGAAAAATGATTAGCCTCAATTATATATGTCATGAATTTAATAGTAAAAAATATAATAAAGGTTATACTGTGCAGGCCTGAGATTGCATGGAGGCCACGGAGACCATGCATCCTCACTTATTTTTCAGTAGTAGACCTATTACATTTTTGTTAAATTTGTTTACTTAAACCGTTTTTTCCAGAATTTGAAAAGTATTCAAATGGTTCGTAACTCACTGTTATGGTCGTTGTACCCTTAAAAACAATATTATAGAAAATTCAGTACAGACCTATCATGCTTCTCCTACAATGAATTTTTTATAGTTTTCTCGCGATTCTAGAAAAATCATTATAGAAAATCACTATAAGAAACTCAGTATAGAAACAAGTACTGTTGAAATATTGAAAGCAGTGATGCAAAAAAAGATCAACTACAAACGAATGATTGATTTATTTCGACGAAGAAGGTGTGGATTTCGAGACAGTATAAGGGTACGTGTGTCAGCGTTCACAGATGATAAGGTTGTTATTGCAGAGTCAACCAAAGACTTGCAAAGAATGTTGAACAAACTTAATGCAAGCATAAAGAACATGGGCCTCAAAATTAACGTAAATAAAACAAAAATTATGGTGTTTGAAGGAAAGGGTGAGAAAGCAATGTGCAACATTGCGCTAAATGATGAGAGAATAGAAAAAGTTGATAGGTGCGTATATCTTGATAGATAGTTGGAGAGTTAGTTAGGCGTAGAAGCCAGGGTGAGAAGGTTATCGGTAGAGCAGGGCCCATTATCAGAAGTGAAAATATATCAAGTAAAGCTAAAAGGGCAATATATAATTCTATACTTATACCGACTGTGCTGTACGGTAGCGAGACCTGGACCTATCAAGAAAAGGATAAGATAACTAACACGATGAACATGAAATTCCTGCTCATAATATGCGGCAAAATACTCATTTACAAAGTGAGTGATGGGATAATCCTCAAAGAATTTGATGCAGAGGAGACACTAGTTGACATATGTGAAAGAAACTCTTTGAGATGGTTTGAGCATGTTGAGAGAATGAAAGATTAATGACTAACGAAACAAGTTTGTCAAGGTAAAGTAAATGGCCGTTTGCCCAGAGGCAGGCCGTAGAAAGAATGGTTAGAATGTGTAAATGAGACCCTAATTCGAAGAGACATAAGAATCCATAGAAGCACAAGATCTTGCATGAAAAAGTGCATGAACACGAAGGAAGCTAGAGAGGTATGTCAACGTAGGAAAGTGTGGCGACAAATAGTTTATAAAAAGAGTGTCAGTGGAGTGACTGTCGCCTGAAACAAAAAACCTTGGATACTCATGGGCCCGAGTGGAGAGCTTCACATTATGACTTTAGGGGGCTCTTCACTTGGGGTGATCGCTAGGAATATTGATTAGTAAGCTGGGTCGGAGCAGTGTTACGAAACGAGCGTGTTATTTAAATAAATAACACGGGAATTCTAGATCAATCTAAAAATCTATACCCCCTCCCCCATATTGCTCCCCTCTTCACGGTGTGATTCAGGCTTATCCCGAAAGGAAAAAGGCTTAATGGATTTTGATTTAATTTAATTTATTTCAATGGATTTTAAGTTATTTTAAACGATTACAAAGAATTTCAAGAGATTTGAAAGATTTCAAGGAATGGCAAAGAATTTTGTAGGTTTTACAAAGATTTTAAGGTATTTCAAAGAACTCTAATTATTTCTAAGGATTTACGGGATTTTTAAAGATTAAAAAGATTTTAAGCTATTTTAATAGATTTGAAAGAATTTAAAGAGATTTCAAATATTTCAAGGAATTTCAAAGAATTTTGTAGGATTTATGAAGACTCGAATCTCAATTTTAAGAGATTTATAGATTTATAGAAAAATTTGGGAAATAAATGAATTCTTTCATGTATTTCAAAAAATTGCACAAGATTTAAAGGATTTTATACAATCAAAATCAAAATTGATACTGACACTGACGTTATGGTGTAACCTCGCGATCGAATTTACAAAAATTTAAAAATAATATTTAGCGCTGTTGATTTCTCCAGTAATCTGTAAACCCCGGGAATTTCGTAAAGCAGGAAATTTTTAAGCCCAAAAATGACCGATAGCGAAAGTGGAAGAAGCTGTATTATGACCGGAAATGTAATTTGAGAACCAATAAAAAATTTCACATTCTCCCGATTTTTCAGCGATATTTCGCTAAATTAATATTTGTTTTTCACGGAATTTATTTTGCTTTATAACCTGCTGGACAGATTTAATGAGCTTGTGTTGGACACATTAATGACAGACGATTTTTTTTGAGGCTGTGTCGTATTGTAGCGCCCTCAGTAATACGTAATTGCGAAACGTCTCGGAAAAATGTATTGCAGTTTGGGGGCCCGGTCACATCAAAAGCATCATAGGTCTATATCAGTTTCTTGAATTACTTAATTTATTTTTCAGAGTTTTTTTGAAAATGCTGAATATTATTATTAATAAGATAATAGTAATAATAATTATAACCAATAAATTAATTGTCGTTAGGAAAATTGAACGGTTTATATATATTCGGTTCCAACGTCCTCGGGTTGCGGATAGAGGGTCCCTATAACAAGGGTTTCTGCTTATCGTTACAATAATTAATAAGCAGTCGCGGACAATTGTCGAAGGTATCCCTCTGGGATACCGGGCGACCTCTCAGAGCATGCAGCCTTATCCTTGCATGCGGGGCTGTACAAGGATGGACGAACCATTTTCCTTAGCTACTCGTGAGAACAAAAATGGCAATTAACCCCGGCAATTAACTGAGAGCCTATCCACTAATCTCAGGCCTGAGATGCTATCAAAAGGAAGGAAAATATTAATTCATATGCAAAATAAATGTTTTCCAAAAGTTAATTTAAAACGAAAAGCCTTCTTATATATACCATTAAGCCATTTCCCTTTCAGGGTAGGCGTGACACTACCCGATTCGGGTAGTGTTTCTAGGTAGTTTTCTTGTAGTTATAAATAACTACAAGTGTGGGTTCACCACACCCACGATGTGCCAACAGCACTCAGTATTCTTGAATGGCCACCCATCCAAGTACTAACCGCGTCCAACGCTGCTTAACTTCAGTGATCTGACGAGAACTGGGTTTTTCGGCGTGCTATGGCCGTTGGCTTATAATTTCTGTCAAATACATATTGTATCAATAATGCTGGATCTCAGTAGCACCGACACTTTTTATTTAACAGTAATTTTTTCTCAGTGATGCGCTGATCGATAATTAACGATTAGAAAAAGTGTGTTATTGACTAGTTATAATTAGTCAATAACAGGTGTCAGAGTGTGTCAGTGTATAATTGTCTCGTCATGAAATACTAACTCCTTAGACACACCGGCAATTTACTTTACTCGCGAGAGGCGATGAAAACGATTACTTGATGCAATAAGAGGAGGGTAAGAAGTTCAGATAGAATATACAATATATATATCAACGTTATAGTATATATAATATATTCACTAAGCCGAGAACGTGTACCTACTCTGTTTCGCGAAAGGCTGCAAATGAAAGGAATTAATTAATTCGTAGTCCCTGCTATGAATTTCGATCGTACAGTGCGTTTTAATTGGACAAACTGATATTAATTGTGTCTCCGTCCAGGCGAAATGATGTGTTAATTTGATCTTATTTTAATGCCAAGCGATGGGATCCATATAAATTGCAACGAAAATTTCAGAGTAATTTTCTCTAAATTTAAATTATACTCTACCGCCTAAATTTAACTGATTCATTAGGATATGTATGTCGTCGCCCTAAAGTTATAGTACGTCATGTCCCTCAACTGTCAAACTGAGAAAATGAGGTTCAAAGTTTAACCATAATTTACTCTACTAAAACTTTTCCAAATGTCGAAATAAGTTTAGCGATCAAAAATAATGCGCGTGATCAAGAACATATTAGCGCAAATTTTATTACTGTTATGAATGTATTTTAGCTGATGTGGAAAATTGGTTTTGGACATGGCGTAATATGAGATTCAAAAATTCATTTTTTCTATCAATTATAGTACGCCATGTCCACATAATATTCATAAATAAACTATTTATAATCAAATTCTTAAGTGAAAAGTTTAACAAAATGATAGTTTACATTATTCTATCGTATTTCATACTGCGAATTAAATGAGTTATTCGCAAATTATTGAGTTTCGAGTAATATTCCCATGGTTAATTTTAAAGTTAAACATATTTTGGAAAATTTTTATATCTTAAATTGAACTTAGGTTATCCATATAAAATGTGTACAACGAAGTTGGCAGTTTGTCACTTATAGCAATGAAAAAAAGGACATTGCGTGATATAATTCTAACTTTTAATTAATGTCATCATTTTAATTAATAATTGTAACAACTGAAGGAATGAATTTCGCCGAAAAATTTATTAAAAAACAAAGTTTAACACTTACTGAGCCATTTAAGCCATTTCCCTTTCTGGGTAGGCGTGACTTGCTCGGTTGGAAAATAGTAGTTTGTAGATGGGTATATAGGACATAGGTATAAGGTAGATAGGTATATCGGTGTAAGGTATAGATATTTTAGATTGAACTACAATTCTCGTGTTATTTATTTAAATGACATGTTCGTTCCGCAACACTGCTCCGACCCAGGTTGCTGATCAATCTCTCTAGCGATCACCCCAAGTGGAGAGCCTCACAAAATTGTTATGTGTGGTTCCCCACTTGGGCCCATTAGTATCCAAGGTCTTTGTTTCAGGCTTCATTCACTCTATTGTCACTCTGTTTAAAAACTATTTGTCGCTACACTTTTCTGTCCTGGCATACTACTCTAGCTTCCTTCACGTCCATGCATTTTTTCATGCAAGCTCTTGTGTTTCTATGGCTTCTTATGTCTCTTCGAATTAATGTCTCATTCACAAATTCTAACCATTCTTTTGGCGGTCTACCTCTGGGAATTCTGCCATTTACTTTACCTTTATACAATCGTTTGGTCAGTCGTTCATCTTTCATTCTTTCAAGATGTCCGAACCATCTTAACTGATTTATTTCCCATATGTCAACTAGTGTCTCTCCCGTACCACATTCTTTGAGGATAATCTCGTTTCGGACTTTGTCCATCGGTGTTATCCCGCATATTGTGCGCAGAGGTTTCATGCCAATGGCCATTGTAGCTTTTTTATAGTTTTTATTTCTGAGAATGGACCCTGCTCTACCGATAACCTGCTTACCTTTATTGATGCGCCTATCTAACTTCCCATCTATTTTTCCGTCGCTACTGAATAGGCTACCCAGATATGCGTACTTGTCAACTTGTTCTAATCTGTCATCATTAAGGATAATGTTGCACATTGTTTTCTCATTTTTCACCTTAAACACCATGATTTTTGTTTTATTTACGTTAATTTTCAGGCCCATTTTCTCCATGCTTGTATTAAGTTTATTTAAAATTCTTTGCAAGTCCTCGATTGATTCTGTCGTAACAATCTTGTCATCTGCGAAAGCTAACCCACGTACCGTCACTGTTTCGAGATCTACACCTTCTTCGTCGAAGAGGGCCGTTTTTAGACACTCATCCATAAATATGATAAATAGCCATGAGGACATAACGCAACCTTGTTTCATGCCTTGCATAATGTCGAAACAGTCACTCAGTTTCCTATTTACCCTTACACTCGCTTTACTACCTGTATATATTGTTCTTATTGCTTGTAGTAGCCATCCATTTACTCCGTACTCTTTAAGGACTTTCCAAAGTTTACTTCTATTTACCTTGTCAAATTCTTTTTCTAGGTCAACAAATGCACAGGAAACTTTCTTTCCTACTCTCAAATTTTTTTCTGTGATCTTTTTTAAGCTAAATATCTGATCTGTATATGATCTTCCTGGCATAATTCCACTTTGGACTTCCCATATGTTTTCTTCTGTAATTTTCATCACCCTACGAATAAGTATTTTTGAGTTTACTTCACTTACGGTACTTAGTAAGCTGATACCTCTGTAATTACTGCAGTTGCTTTTATCCCCCTTTCTCTTGTATATTGGTACGATAAATGCTTTTCTCCAATCGTCTGGGACTTTTCCCATCTCCATACATAAATTTATCAATTCACACAAACTGTGAGGTATGTACTCGTTACCGTATTTGAGCATTTCAACGCTAATACTGTCTACATTAGCAGCCTTACCATTTTTTAAGTTCTTTATTATATCTCTAACCTCAGTGACACAGACCTTTTCAACTGGGTTTTCTAATGCAGTATGTTCTATGTCGCAGTTCTGTTGCTCTATATCTTCACCTCCTAATAATTGTTCAAAAGAGTCTTTTAAAGCGTCTACTATCCCGTCTATATCATATAGCATTTCAACTTTGCTGTTTCTCATGCTGACAAACTCTGTACTTTTACTTTCCTTCATCTGATTAAGTAATAGTTCCACGGTCCCTTCAAAGTTGTTTTGTATTTTCTTTTCTTCTTCTGTTCTGATTTTATCTTTACTTTCCTTGACTAGCTGTTTAACTTTCCTATTTTTGTGTCTGTAGTCATTTTTGTGCCTATTTCTCTCCTCATCGCTAAGACCTGTGATGTGTACCGTTCTTTCGTACGCTTCTTTCTTTTCTGGTCGGGCTGCCTCAATTTCATCATTCCATCATGCATCGCCAGACCTTCTTCCTACCACTGCAATGCTGCAATATATATACTCGCTAGGCATTATATATAATGCCCAACAGAGTCCAGGCAAAGTATGTAATAGTCTCTATTATACAGATTGCCTAGGCATTATATACAATGCCCAGAAGAGACCAGACAAAGTGTGTAATAAATAATCTCCATTTGAAATATTTCTCGTTTTTTTAAAACTTGCATTACTTTGGTGATTTCAAAGGTATCAAGATGTATTTTTTAATTAGTCACAATAAGAGGCAGTTTAAAAATATATATTTCTTGAAAAAATTTTTTTGATTTTTTAGAAACAAATGTTTGAACCTAATTTTTGAAAAAAATTCACTTTGATTTTCTTTAAAATTCTTATTCAAACATAGTTTACAATGTGCACTTAAAGCCCTGTAAATATAAAAATGGGATCTCCCTTAGTTTTCGAGAACTAATTAAAAATGCATTGAAATTCTTTTTTATTTTCATTTGTTCGAATACAAATCAAAACTTATTTTTAAATATCACCCCACAAAAGTCTCTTTTATAGGGTCTCAAAAAATCCCATAAGTTGAAAATTTTAGAAAAAAACTCAACTATCTAGCATTAATAAAGAAGATAGTTATAAACAATAATAAATTGTTCAAACAATGATGTTTGTTAAATTTCATCCATTATTATTTCACAATAATTGAAAAGTGGATCAAAAGTAGAAAAGTATAGAAAGAATACAAAATTGTTTAAATAATGTATATAAACATCTAATTATCAATAGAAAGTTGTATTATAAACTCAATTTTTTACTTATAATTTTTTTTCGGTACCCTTCAAAACAGACTTCTGGGGGTGATATTCAAAAATAAGTTTTGATTGGCACTTTCTGGCTAATTGCGTTCTGTTTGTGTAATTTTGTTTGTGACTGTTGTTTTGCGCGCTCGTCATTTTGGCGATGGTTGATTTTCGTGAACGGCGTGCGGCCGTGAAGTTTTGCTCCTACTAGGAAAAACGGGCACGGAAACTCTTGAAATGTTAAAAGCGGCCTACAAGGATGATGATATGGGGAAAACTCAAGTATTTCAGTGGCTCTGGACGTCCTTCGACGGCCCGAACCGACGAAAATGTTGAAAAAATTCGTCAAATCATCCTGAAAGATCGACGACGGACCATCGAAGAAGTTGTGGAGAAATCTGGAGAAACTTGGAATTCAGTAAAGAGAATTTTAACATTATTGAGTGAAGATTTGAGGATGAGAAGGGTGGCTGCAAAATTTGTTCCTCGACTGCTGACTGCACAGAAAAAACAAGGCCACGTGAAAGCATGCTCGGCTTTGAAGGAAGAGTTCCAAAATGACCCAAACTTTTTTTCCAAGTTCATCTAGCCCCCTGCGACTTCTTTTCATTTCCCCGACTGAAAAGGAACATGAAAGGAAAGCGCTTTACGGACGTTGCTGAAGTAAAGAAAAAAACGACGGAGGCGCTGTCAGGCATCACAAAAGAGGAATTTCAAAAATGTTTTGAACAGTAGAATAAAAGACTAGACAAGTTTATCATCTCCAATGGAGAGTACTTTGAAGGAGATAAAATGTTTTTTGCAGAAAAATTAAATAAATACCTTCGTACAAAAATAATTCGGTTTCTTTTGAGTACGCCCTCGTATATAATAAGTATTCGATTACATACTTTGCCTGCAACACACACACACATATAATAAAAAAAAGGGTTAAACAACCACCGCATGGTCCCACTGGAAGCAACTGCCATCTAAAAATGACACCGGCTCCCAGTAGATCCGCGGTAAATCACACATATGGCCACGTCTCACGACCGTGAGATGGGTGATCACACAGCACGATGTAATCACAGCGACAGGCCGGCGAAACCCTCGTGTGTCTTGAGGACACGGAGCGACCCAAATGATAGCTTTCTGCATCCATATCGCAAGTGCCTTGGCATATTTTTGGCACTCGGATATGGCTTTAAGGTTACGAATCAGTGATAATTTCGCACCTCCGAGAGCACCGATCACGAGGGCAATTACTTCAACCGAATATTTTGGGTACAGTCGTTGTAGCTCTCTTTTAAGGTCTTGATACCTCTCCTCTTCTTCTTTCTCCTTTGCAGTGATGTTGTATTCGGACGGAGCCGAGAATTCAATCACGAATATAGTCTTGGAGAACGATGTCAGGCCTCGAGTGTGCAACGGAGACTGCTGTCCGAAAATCGTGGTTCCAGAAAATTTGGCACTCCTCGTTTTGAACAATTGACTCTATCTCTCTCAGAGCGCTCGGCAGGGCAGTTTCGGGGCCAACACCGTAAGAGCGAAAAAGATGGTAATAAAGCAATCTTAGGGCCACATTATGTTTGTAGAGATACGTCGTTTCCGCGTGAGTGGAACACCCGGATAGCATACGTTTTAGGTACTCAGCGTGTGTATGACATGCTCTGCACCTACCGCTGGGAACTTCTTGAAATAAAATGCGGTGATGGTATACTAAGGTGGAAATGACGCCGTCCTGGCATGCGAAAATGAAACTCTCTGTTCCTGAATTAAGCCCTGATGATCTGAGGAAAGCAAAAGTTTGCTCTTTAGACAAGGACTGTTTTTCTGCATTTCGGTGAAAGTTTCCGTGCATTATCTTGTCGAGTAGCTGTTGGCGTAAATTTTCTACCTGTGCTTGCTTTACTTCGGCTTTTAGAAGTAAAGCATCTAGATGGAATAATGCACTTTCCTCACTTCTGATGGTAAAATTCAGTCCAAGGGTTTCGGCCGCCTGCTCCGCGGCTTTGTAAAGGAACGCTCCTTTCCCAATCATCTTGTGTTTCCTGATCATTTTTAGGAGAGGATCTGTGCCATTCACAACGATGTAAGCTGTACTTAGAACAATTCGGTTATGAAGACACTGGAGATTCAGAAGTCCGTGTCCGCCTTGACGGCGTGAGATATATAACCGCGGAACGGACGAATTGATACGCAAGCTCTTATGCTCTTAAGCTCTTATCTTACGTGTGGCGATATCAAGGGCCGTAAACTCGTTCTTCGTCCATTGAACCACCCCAAACGAGTAGAGTAGAACTGGGACGGCAAGCATGTTAGTTGTTCAACGCCGACAGATTTGAAGAACAAATCTGTCGAAGAAGATGCTTGTATCTGCTTCAGAGAGAATTCTTCACTTTTGTTACGTCCTGAATGCGGCTTTAAAGCACGCTCAGGTATGTATAGGTCTCTCCAGTGTCAAAATGTCTAATAACACTTGTATCCACAAGCTCAGGGTCATTGGGAGCGTCAATAATCTTTCCTTTCTTCAGATGAATCTTGGCACACTTATCCAATCCAAAGTCCATACCAATCTCTCCTGTGTACTTCTTGACGATATTTAAAGCACTCTGAAGTTTGCTTTCACCAGAAGCATAGATCTTCAGGTCATCCATATAAAATACATGAGTGACGTTATGCTCGCGATGATTAGTGTCGCCGCAGAGGTATCCAGGAGAATTTCGTAGTGCGAGAGATAGAGGCAGAAGTGTGATGCAAAAAAGCAGAGGGCTCATGGTATCGCCCTAAAAGACTCCTCTCTGGAAGGTGACGTTGTTTGTTGTCACCCGTTAATTTCCAGATGAGATAGTAAATCTAGTTTTCCAAACGGGCACCAATCTCTCTATGGATCTCACTATGTGTGGATGAATCTTCAAGCTTTCCAACAGACAGATGACAAGTCTATGAGAGGTTGAATCGAAAGCTTTCCGGTTTTCAATCGAGGCCATTGACAGGACGCGCTGATAGGCTGTTGCGTCTTTGCAGACGCACCTGTCAATTAGCAGGTTCTCTCGGCAGCCTGCTACACCGTTTTTCGAGCCACGTTGTTCGTACATCTCTCTTCACATAGGCTCAATTCTTCGAACAATCCTGTTGTTTAGGACAGCTGTTAAGATTTTATACAGTGTGTTCAAACAAGTTATTGGCGTGTAATTCTCTGGGTTGGAAAAGTTTCCTTTTTTCGGTAGGAGTATAGTGCGTCCTCAAAACAGCCCCTGCGGAATGGGTGTTTCCGACTTGAAATAAGAGGTGAATATGCGGGCCAGATGTTGGTGTGTAGAAGTAAACTTCTTCCACCTGAAGTTCTTGATACCATCTGGTCGGGCAGCGAAAAAGTTCTTCGTGCCCCTGAGTGCTTTTTTCACCTCTTCGGCAGTGATTGATGGATATTCCTCCTCAGATGTTATGAGGTTATCGCAAAACTCCATCGAGCGGATGATATTTTTGACAGAAATAGGGAGATCGCTGAAGAGGCGCGATGGGTCAGCGAGAAACTGTTGATTCTGTCTGATCCATCTCTCCCTCTTCCTTATTTTCCTCCTTGCGTCAGATAACACCCGCTTTCCGTATTCTGCTTGATTGTCAGCAGCTTGAAGTTATTCAGTTTGTGATTGTAGATCCTCAGTTATTGAGCAAACTTTCGAACCCTTTCCGCGAACGGTCTACCGGATGTTAAGTAGTCAATCACATACTGAATACGGGACGCATTCTGTCTTGCCCATCCAATCTTCTTGCTCAGTTGATGCAAACGTCTTTTGGTCTTTTGATCCATAGTCAGTTTTAGCCTTCGATTTGAAGCAGCCAAAGCTCTCGCAGCACCATAAACTGAGCAATTGATGGTCCAGAGGTATCTCTTGCGAGATATCTTCACGAAAGGAGGCATCCATTTCAGCCAGATCTTAGGGCTTAGGAGGAACCTGCATGTTAATGTTCCACCTTGTCCTGAAATCGCGATCATCTCTCAGATGGCGCCTGCTTTCCGCGGTTGGTCTTAATGTCGCTTCCTCATCTTCGTCTGCAGCTTGTTCGAGCAGCGGTTGGGGAAGCGCTCCGCGTACATATCAATTTTTCCAGAGGTAGGCACGTTGATTTCGCAATGAAATGAATCGAAACGTGCTCAAGCTCTGGGTGTTTCTGGCACCACAGAGTGTGCATACGTGCCATAAAGTCTCCGTGAACAGGGATAATTCCGGCATCGTAGGAGTCTAGCAAGTCATCCTTGAGTTGATTCGTCCACTCAATGTAGGGGTTTTGCCGGTTCGTCGTCGTGTTTCCATCTAGATTATTTTCAGCACCCCGAACTCTAGGTTTGGTGGTGTTATTGTTGTTTTCACGAGCAGCTAGGAAAAGGTTTCGTTCATCCTTGTAGAGCCCCGCGTGTAAGGATAAGGCTGCATACTCTGAGAGGTCACCCGGTATCCCAGAGTCACCGTTTAAGACACCTCACCCAGGTGCCATTCGGGTTTCGGCACGGTTGTTACGCCTCCTCTTAGGGGTTATTTCTTCGGGACCATCCCTGGACAATTGTCCGTGACTGCTTATTAATTATTGTAACCACATTTAGCAGAAAACCTTGGTACAGGGACCCTCTATCCGCAACCCTAGGACGAGTTCGGTGGCTTTGTCATAGGTCCTTCAGTTCTATTCCAAAGGAATCGAAACCGAAATAATATAAAACAGAATATATATATATATATATATATATATATATAAAATGTAATGAGTGCATGGTAATAATGAATTCTTTCAAAATATAAACTTATAATTGAACAAAAGAGTGCTATTTCATTTTGAATAATGTTACTTCCAAATTCTATATAGCTTTTTAATTTTGATTCTTTGAATTTTGATGTGTTGCAGATCAACTTTTTATGTATGGGGGAATAGCTATTCCTGATACAATAAGTGTAGCAAAATAAGTGATTGCTTACGAGTGTGAACTTCTGAGAAGTCAGAATGCAGAACTCCACTCCTGTTCAAAGTTCCGTATATATTAAGTGCGCATGCGCAACTTCACCCATCGGTGTGTAAAGTAACTATATTTCAAAGTGCGTATGCGCCATTATTATTCTCGCATAGTGGGCCGGATGGAAGCGCTTTTGCAGAAAAATTATATGGGCATATGTCTGGAATCGTTCAGTTTTCACTAAGAAATTAAATGATGAAATACATTTTTTACTTTATATTAGCCCAAGGTGTTTTAATTGATGATATTTCTGTTATTCCTTTATTATTACTTAAATTTTAAGTTTCAATAGTTTTTAATATTGTGCTAGCTTGCTTCTCTCAATAAACTATGTAAACATAACCATAACGGTCGAAATGTCAAAATCTAGGAATATAATTTGCAAGCCCATAACTTTGGATTGAACGAAATACATATTTTCTTGAACGAACATGATTCTGGTTCCATTAAATTGAAATGCAGACTGTGTTTTATAATCTAATCTTGTACCGCCAACATTTTGAGACATAAAAACATAAGAAAATGTGGATCGAGACAAGCTGCCTTAATTAAAAATCGAACATATTCTGACGTACAAAAATAGAGTATCTACTGGTCGCGAAAAACCGTAAAACCCGGGAATTAGCTTGGAATTTTTTTGAAAACCGAGAACTTGTCAGATTTGTTATTACTTTTACAATAAGTATCGTCTCGCTCTGTAAAAAAATGTATCTGCCTGAATTGTGTTCAGCGTAACTAACCATCTCCGTTAAAATATCGAAAATCCTTTCATATTTAAGATCTTTAAGTTAATGTTTCGTTAAAAAATTAATTTTCCTTTTATACTTTAAATATTCATAATTCAAGAACTTAAAGCTTTATGTTGATGGATTATTCAAATACTTAAATTCATTTTATATTTGAAAAGAAAAACTGTCTTGCTAAACGTTACATAGGTAACCGAAATTTATATAATTGAGTACTAATAATTTGCACGATAAAGTTACAATATACACTAAATGTTTCGATAAGAAATTGAAAAATCGCTTTTCGAGAGAAATTCATTTGAAGCTGGAGACTGCCAAAAGCTCACGTGTTATCCGTTTATTTCCGGGACATAAATGTATAATACACAAAAGTATGAAATATTAGATCACAGACTTCACACTCTTTTCCTTATTCCCCTCTTTTCCCCTTGTTTAAAAAATTCTTCTTCTTTCCCTGTTTCATGCAAATTCCTCTTCCCCTTGTTTTTTTTGCTTAGATGCAAACTAAATTATTAGAACACAATAAGAAAATCCAACTTTTGTATTAAAAGTTCATTCTTTTGAATTGAATAGTTGAAAATTCCGTCTTTATTTATAGAAAATTGGTCCTCATGGATTGCAAATTCATCTTTTGGTAGAAAATTCGTCTTTTTGGTTGAAAGTGTATTCTTTTTCATTGGAAAGTCTACTATTATATTCTGGGTTCAATAAATGCATATCTTTTGGTTACAAATTCTACAATTTAGTTGAAAATGTAATTATTTTCTTAAAAATTGAACTATATTCCTTTTTGATATATTTCGACTTGATATCTTAGGAATGTGGTTTAAAAGAATTTATTCTCTTATTATTCCCCTGCAGTTTTTGAAGTTTGATTGGCCATCTTGAAAACTGAAGGATTTGATCATTCAAACAGAGAAAGTCAAAAACAAAGATATTTGTATCCCACTGAACTTGTAGCAAATAGTTGTAACACTTGGAACTGTGGAAATACCCACAGTCAGATTTACCGCTTGGGGAGCGCTACTGGATAGTTTTACCCTGAACAGAGGAAAAGACAAGCTGCTGGGGTTCAAATACAGGAGGTAACCACGAGGCTCGTATAAGACAAACTGCAGGGATTATGTACTGTTCCTCAGGATAATTCCGGTGAATAGAATGGGGAGAAAAAGCGGGGAAATGGCGATCAAAATGAAGAAGAAAAAGCAGCAACAGAGAGCGTACCGCCTCACTTTATGCAAACGCGTTGTTATGTTTTGTCAGTGAAAGCACCTGACATTTGTTAGTTTTCTACTTGCCAAGGTTTATGACCCTCCAAATTATTCACAGAGTCGAGAGAGCACACCTTCAAAGCAGTCAAGATCTTATTCGGAAACAAAATGCAAAAGGGAGGATGTAATTTCCAGGATTATTTCTCTCAGTAATTCCTTCAGTAATGTCTGACAAGAACATTTGCCGCTATACCCAGGGTGGCCCAAGGAAACAAAAATTTCGAATTTTTTTTACGGCACCCCCAATTTTATTAGATCCCCTCAAAAAAGTGAATACGTGTTTTTTTCTTTATTGCCCATCCCCTGAAGTTTCCCATAAGAATCTTATAAAACCTCTTCAAGGAATATGAATCCATCATTAATTTTTTTTTTCAATCCCCCTCTGCCCCTTTCATGGTGCGTCAAAAACTACTCCATGAAAGTACAATAAGGTTTTGCCGACTATTGTCATTAATTACTACTTATTTTCTCTTTTTTTAAAGATCCCAATGAATTAATAAATTACAATATTTTATGTATTTTAGAATTATTTTTCAATTGCTTAAACAATTGTTGTTCATTTCAACAATTTTATTTTCATTGAATATTTATGAATGTGAAGACTGAAGAGTAAATTCTCTCACTTTAATTGTCTATTTATTGATTAAACAATTGCTAATTGTTTGAAGACAACTTTCTATAGGAAAAGCTAGAGAAACCTTTTTTTGTTATTTTTTAAAAATAAGTTCCATTACTTTCACCTAATTTTTAGAATTTTTAATCCACTCCTAATTGTTGAAACAATTTTCATTTATTCAAACAAATTATTACCTTATAATATAGCAAACAATAGTATTTTCTGAATGCTATGGCCTAATTCATAATTGTGAACACTTATTTCTGAACATATTCGTTATTTTTCATTATTCTTATTTATTTTAAATTTGGCTTCTAAAGTAATCGTAATAAAGAATATAGACAAGAACTCCAATATAAGGCCGACTGATTTACTTCTCCCTAGAACTGCTGGCCCACGCAGTTTCTCAGCGCACAAGCAGTTTCAACAATGCGTCGCCACCACGCACTATTCGTCCAACGACGAATTTAGTGCCACGGCCACTGCGAGACAACCCCCGAAACTGGCCTAATATTGAAGTTCTTGTGTAATAGGTTAAAAATAGGTGCTCATATTCATAATTAGGCCATAGCATTTAGAACACACCATTAAATTACGATACCATAAGTCATAAGATAATAGCTTCTACCTGTCGGAAGTTGTATTTAGAGAATTATAAATTGTTTAAACAATACATAGACCAATCAAATGAAAAAATGCAGTCTCAACATTCATAAATTAGGACTTGCTCGGTTGGAAAATAGTAGTGTGTAGATGGGTATATAGGTATAAGGTAGATAGATATATAGCCTAAGGTATAGATATTTTAGATTGATTTGGAATTCTCGTGTTATTTATTTAAATGACACGTTCGTTACGCAACACTGCTCCGACCCAGGTTGCTGATCAATCTCTCTAGCGATCACCCCAAGTGAAGAGCCTCACACAATTGTTATGTGTGGTTCCCCACTTGGGCCCATTAGTATCCAAGGTCTTTGTTTCAGGCGTCATTCACTCTATTGTCACTCTGTTTACAATCTATTTGTCGCCACACTTTTCTGTCCTGGCATGCTACTCTAGCTTCCTTCACGTCCATGCATTTTCTCATGCAAGCTCTCGTGTTTCTATGGCTTCTTATGTCTCTTCGGATTAATGTCTCATTCACAGATTCTAACCATTCTTTCGGCGGTATACCTCTGGGCATTCTGCCATTTACTTTACTTTTATACACTTGATATCTTTCCCATATGTCAACTAGTGTCTCTTCTGCACCACATTCTTGGAGGATTATCTCGTTTCGGTTTTCGGACTTTGTCCATCAGTGTTTTCCCGCATATTGTGCGCAGAGGTTTCATGCCAATCGCGTTAATTTTACTCCTGTCCTTTTCTTGACATGTGCATGTCTCGCTACCGTATAGTACAGTCGGTACGAATATAGAATTATGTATGGCCATTTTAGCTTTTTTTGATATGTTTTTATTTCTGAGAATGGACCCTGCTCTACCGATAATCTTCTTACCCTCATTTATGTGTCTATATATCTCCCCATCTATTTTTCCGTCGCTAGTGAATAGGCTACCTAGATATACGTACTTGTCAACTTGTTCTAATCTCTCATCATTTAGGACAAGGTTGCACATTGTTTTCTCACTTTTTCCCTCAAACGCCATGATTTTTGTTTTATTTACGTTAATTTTGAGGCCCATGTTCCTCATGCTTGTGTTGAGTTTATTGAACATTCTTTGCAAGTCCTCGAATAAATCTGCCATAACAATCTTGTCATCTGCGAAAGCTAACCCACGTACCTTCACTGTTTCGAGATCTACACCTTCTTCATCGAAGAGGGCCATTCTTCGAAACTTATCCATAAATATGATAAATAGCCATGAGGACATAACGCATCCTTGTTTCATGCCTTGCATAATGTCGAAACAGTCACTCAGTTTCCCATTTACCCTTACACTCGCTTTATTACCTGTATATATTGATTTTATTGCTTGTAGGAGCCATCCATTGACTCCGTATTCTTTAAGGACTTCCCAAAGTTTACTTCTATTTACTGTGTCAAATGCTTTTTCTAGGTCAACAAATGCACATAAAACTTTCTTTCCTACTCTCAAGCTTTTTTTTGTGATATGTCTTAAGCTAAATATTTGGTCTGTACATGATCTTCCTGGCATAAATCCACTTTGGACTTCCCATATCTTTTCTTCTGTAATTTTCATTACCCTACGAATAAGTATTTTTAAGTATATTTTACTCATGGTACTTAGTAATTTGTCTCTAAATGAGCTGAAGCTGTTATTGATGTTAGGAAGCATATTTTTCTCTGATTTTTCACTTTATGTAATGTGTTTCATGAGAAGATTAATTAGTTGGAAATTGTGTTTCTTATAATATTTTTTGAAAATAAATTTATAATTTAAAACGACACGTGATCGGCTGAAAGCCCTCCCCCCTCATATGATTGTTCGTGATATTTTTGCGATATATATTATTTTTAATTGGAATTAAAACTAAATTTCGATAAAGATAGAATAATAAATAAAATACAATACTAATTGTTACATTTAAAATACGTGAACGAAGCCAAAAACTTGTTTGAAAACCCATTTCGCCCATATCGATCATTCGATGAAATTGTAATCTCGATAAATTTACAAAAATTCATCAATAAATCTAAAATAAAAATTAACAAACTTTTTTACATGAAAACTATACAAAATAAATTACTGGGTTTCTGAGATTATCTCTTTGATTCTTTTTTTGTTAAATTATTGCTAATTTTTTTGTTATTGTCTTTTTTTAACCAAAGTATTTCTTCACTATAATAGCGGAAAGTGATGCAATTCACGTTCAGTGAGTCCAAACTGAGAAAATGGATGAATTCCATACAATATTCCGGAAATGCTGCTAGTACTTTAATTTTTAACGTCGGTTCTAATTAACGCTTTTCATCTGTTAGGCTTATTTTGAAGATGAAATATTATATTTCCCTTCAGATTTGTTTCTAGTTGCTTTAAAAAGTATGAAAGTTGTGTAATTAAATTTTTCAGCTTCAGAATGCTAAGCTATTCTGAAAATTCATAATGCTATTTCAAGACGTCTGAAATCTTGCTCAAAATAAATAGATCAGAGATATATAAAATTATAATTGAAGTCACCTTAACACGGGGTAAAGTCGCTCATATAGGGGAAAGTCGCCCACTTCCTAGTTTATTTTTAAAAATTCAATATCAAATTTCCTAAGGGAAAAAATAAAAGATTATCGATTGTTTAATCAGTAGAGCTGTCAAACTTTATTTTGAAATTCATTTGGTGCGAATTTATGGGTGAGCAACTTTACCCTACGTGAGCGACTACCTCGTTTTACGGTACATAAAGTTAAATATATTTTTCAATTTATTTTTTGCAACGTTTATTAAAAGATGGATCTTTTTGCAAAAAATAAATCTTTTAAAGTCAGCTATTAAATTTTGAACGTTTATGAATTAAAACTTTTTTTTCAAATTTGAGTGGTTTTAGTTTTAACGGTCTTTAAATTGTGATCTATGGTTGAATTCGAATAATGAATGGTTTTGATTTCTAAGGTTTGCATTTGTTGTGATTTTATACATTTTTGAATATCAGTTAATTAAAAATTCGTATGCTATTATCTCAATCTGTATAAAGATATCAAAATTGTGCATCAGTTAACAAATTCGAATTACACTGATGCAGACTTTAGGCAGCGTTTGATTTCGAATATGAACTTAAATCGTTTTACCAATAAAAATTAAAAGTTGTTAAATCTTTCCTGAAAATAATGTTTCTCCTCATTCAAAGTTGAAACGTGAAATTTTATAATAATCGAAAGAAAATGGTATCCTTTTCCTCTTACAAGTTTGGAAGTTTGACAACTTTAAAATTACTTAATTAGATACATACTTCATGGAATTATTTTTTGCTTCTTATAAAACTTTCTTCAGTAGCTGAACTTTATTAAATTTAAAAACTTCTAATTCTTTCTTCTTTATTTTCTCAAGTGTTTAATTTACAAACTTTTGT
>CAKNYM010052712.1:392568-448332 GCA_932195095.1 Andricus curvator | reverse complement strand
TCATGCAATTGTTTATATTATTTGTTGATAAAGTTAAAAAATGATATCGGATGACAAAAATATATCAATTTGCATCACAGGCAATGAGAATCGAAGATAATCGAAAAAAAATTCGGTTTGTTTCTGCCTAAAACTGTTTAGATCATGCATTTGTTTATAATAATTGTTGATAATATCAACAAATTATTTCAGATGACAAAAATACATCAATGTGTATCACAGGCAATGAGATTCGAGGGCAATCGGGAGAAAATTCGGTTTGTTTCTGCCTAAAACTGTTCAGATCATGCATTTGTTTATAATAATTGTTGATAAATTAAACAAATTATTTTAGGTGACAATAATACATCAATGTGTATCACTGGCAATGAGATTCGAGGACAATCGGAAGAAAATACGGTTTGTTTCTGCCTAAAACTGTTCAAATCATGCATTTGTTTATATTATTTGTTGTTAAAGTTAACAAATGATATCGGACATCACATTTTCATGATCACATGTCACCTCGTTGTTCAGAAGGAGCGATTTCGATGCATAAATATACTTCACAAAAACATAATCCATCATACTGGCTATTTGTTGCAAATATTTGTTTAAACAAATAAGTTGACATAACAACAAATTTTTTTCTTTCACTGACCCTTGCGCATCAAACCTGAGGCCTGATGCCACTAAAAAAAAACTTTACAGAGAATTAAAAAAAAAAAAATTTGAAAATCAACATTTTTTTCGATATTTGCAGTTCTATATAAATTAAAAAAAAAAAATTAAAAAATCGGCCTCGACATGTTTCTTAAGAATTTAATGCTGAATTTTTTGAAAAAAAAAGTTGAAAATCGATGAAGAATTGCGAGTTACAGATTATTTTGAACATCGTTTTTCCATTTCGCCCCACTGTGGCGCTCTGCGGCAATGAAACTTGAGTTTCTGCACACAAAGTGTACTCAGAATGCATGAATTGTACGTTAAAATATAGCACTGTAGTGGCGCTATGAACTAAGAAAATTTTCTTATTTATATAGCAGAATGTTGACCAAAATAGTACACGTATAATGATAAAGTATAACAGCTGTGTCTGGAACAAAATTTGACAAACCTTACTGAAATATATTTTACGTATATTAAGATAGTGAATCACATCCTAATATACTTTATATAAATTTAGAAAAACTAATAAAATACATGTTACGTATGAAGCAGGATTGAAAGTATAATTAAAAACACATAAATGCAAATAATTATCAGTTATCGATGAACTTAGGAATCACACTTCGGTAGATATCAAATCAAGTGGTTACCCTATGAGTCAAAACAGATTGGTCGCAACTACTATTGCAACATTACTACCATTACTAACAATATGGAGATTACCTGTTTGTATATGGAAGATTTCAAAACACTTTGAGATTCGTGAACTGCTGCCTAATGGAGTTTCCCGGATTTCCTCTGGGGTCATTTTTTCAATCGCGCCGCTGTGCATGTTTATTTTTGCTCTTTTTCGCTGCTCAAGTCTCACCGTATAAATTCCACGAAGTCTATTATTACCCTCCACTATTGCAAGTACGTCACCGTTGGACGTTGACAATACAGTTTGTTCTTCGGTTGGCATAGGCAGAAGGACCCGATCATTTCGTCTCACTTGAATTGGTTTATTGCGAGGAAAAGTGTATCTTCTAATTTCAAATCGCCGGGATGGATTCGTCTTAGGAATGAGCCGAATAAATCTGAGTTCTTCAAATTTATATCCCATTACGTATAAAGGAGAATCCTCAACAGGAGGAGACCTGGACCTAGCACGAAGTGGAGGCACGGCAGGAAGAGAAGACCTGCTCGAAGGGCCCGGAGCATGGATGTCAGGAGAATGAGAAATTTCGGAACGAGGAACATCAGGCCTAGGGTTGGAAGTCTGTGAGCTCAACTCTGCAACAAGAAACGAGACTTTACATCTTCTTAAAGTAGAAAATCGTATCTTGGTAAGTATTAATGAATTATTAACGGACTGGCGTGGCACAGCGACGGAATAATGTATTATCATTTTAATAAAAATTTCGAATCGAAAAATAAAAAAAAAAAGTTTCCAATTCTTAACGCCTCTTCCAGAATTTATTAAGGTTAGTATTTATAACGTTACGTTTCGATAGCGGACCGCTATCCTCATCAGGCAATTAGTTGTTAGTTACAATTCCGGAGTCAAAGAGGATTAAAAACATGTAGGATGCGAAATTAGTCAATATTTGTAAAATTCGATTGTCAGTGTTGGAACTTAATTTGGAGGCTAGGATGAGTTTCAATAACATTATGTTTTACTATCAGGACCTACCATTCAAATTTCATTGCATATGTTTTCCATTTTTTATTGAAAAATTGTTTCTTCCAGTTTGAAATGAAATTATCAAATTTTCAACGCTACTGGTTTAAAATTGTCTAGTTTATAAAGTATCGAACTGAAATTATGAAATTTTGAGGTCCTTCAATTTAAAATTATTAAACAATGCAGGAATAGATTGGACCAAACAAGTTAAGATTTCTGAGGTGATGGTATGCTTTCTAAATTCAAAATTATTTATTTAGCAGTTTAAAAATATTTCGTTGAAAACCGCAGAAATGAGCGATTTTCAAATATTTAATTGAAAGCCATCATAGATTTTTTTCAAAATGTAAACGTCTGGTATCTGTAGATGCTTCCTGAAGCCACGCTTCTTTTCTATATCAAAGTTTGAAAATACTTCATTAAAAACTGTAGAAATGAGCTACTTTTTAATTTTTTATTGACCACCATGTTAAGCCATACTTATTCGTATAGCAAAGTTAAAAAATTTTGTTGGAGAACTGTAGAAATGAGCTATTTTTAGAACTTCTAATACACCGCCATTGGATTTTTTTTTAATTTTGAATTTTTATGTCGGCCCTTCACTTTACAACAATATATTATTTTTTTTTACAATCTTTAATCATTCTTTATTAACGTTTATATGAAAGTAAATTAGTAGAAAATCGAATAGCCTATTTAAATATCGGTTGATTTTTGCAATTTGGCATTTTTATTGAATAAGTTTCAAATTATAGGGTTATATGGAAAGTGTGCTCCAGGTTTTTTTGCGTCCGGGAAGTAATTAATACAAATTTCGAATCGAAAAATAAAAAAAAAATTCCAACTCTTAACGACTCTTCCAGACTTTATTAAGGTTAGTATGTATAACGCTACGTTTCGATAGCGGACCGCTATCCTCATCAGGCAATTAGTTGTTAGTTACAATTCCGGAGTCGAAGAGGATTAAAAACATGTAGGATGCGAAATTAGTCAATATTTGTAAAATTCGATTGCCAGTGTTGGAACTTAATTTGGAGGCTAGGATGAGTTTCAATAACATTATGTGCTTTACATTTCTAATTATGGTTTTTCAAATTTTTTATATTGTTTTTCATTGTGTGAAGTTATAGCAATCAAATTTTCAAAAACGTTGTAACTACTTAATTTTTCAAAATTCAAGTCACCAAAATTAAGTAGTTACAGTGTTTTTGGTTCCTCATAGAGGAAGCTTTGTAATGGTAACATTCACCAAAATTATTAAATTCATTTAATTAAACCTTCCTCAATTTGAAAATGTCTAATAAAATTTTCAAGCAATTGTCCGGATGTGTGTGTGTGTGTGTGGATGTGTGTGTGTGTTTGGATATGTGTGCATGTGGGGATGTCACACTTTTTTGTGAACACGATAACTTGAAAACAGTTGCAGATAAATTAATAAAATTTGGAGGGTTTATTTTCACCACTAATATATTGAAACTGACAGAAGGATTTCTATAAATATTTATTGCATTTTTTTTAAGCACTCAATAATATTTTGAAAATCGGTTTTTACAGTAAAACTTTTTTCATCAGCATAATTCAAAGTTGATGCAAGAATATAAAAGATTCCTTGGTTCGAGACGAATCGATTGAGCTAATATTAATACATTTTATTAAAGAGTAGGGAAGTTATGGTTATTTATATATTTTGAAAATCGGTTTTTTATAGTAAAACTTTTTTCATTAACATAATTTAAAGTTGATGCAAGAACAGAAAAGATGTGTTGATTCGAGACGAATCGATTGACCTATTATATTAATACATTTTATTAAAGAGTAAGGAAGCTATCTTCATGCATAATATTTGAAAATACGTTTTTTTATAGTAAAACGTTTTGCTTCAACATAATTCAAAGTTGATGCAAGAACAGAAAAGATGTGTTGATTCGAGACAAATCGATTGACCTATAATATCAATACATTTGATTGAAGAGTAAGGAACCTATGGTAATGCATAATATTTGAGAATACGGTTTTTTATAGTAAAACTTTTTTCACTAACATAATTCAAAATTGATGCGAGAACGGAAAAGATTCCTTGATTCGAGGCAAATCGATTGATCTATAATATTATTACATTTTATTGAAGAATAGGAAAGATATGGTAATTTATATATTTTCAAAATCGATTTTTATAGCAAACATTTTCTCATTCTCATAACTTAAAGTTGACGTGAGAATAGAAAAGTTGTGTTGATGCAAGGCGAATCGATTGACCTATAACATTAATACATTTTATTAAATATCAAGGAAGCTATAGTAATGCATAATATTTGAAAACACGGTTTTTCATAATATAACTTTTTTCACTAACATAATTCGAACTTGTTGCAAGAACGGAAAAGATTCCTTAATTTAAGGCAAATCGAATGATCTATAATATTAATACAGTATATTGAAGATTAAGTAAGTTATGCTCATTTATAATATTTGAATCAGCTGTTTCAAACAGAAAAACTTTTTGCATTAAAATAATTCAAAGTTGAAACATGAATAGAAAAGACTTTTTGATCATAAATTTTCAAATAGAATAATTCTGACAATTTTTGTAAAGAAATCATAAAGCTGGGAAAGGGATATGGTGCGACAGAACTTTTCCCGTCTCTTTTCCAGCTCGAAAAATTATCATTTTGAATACAAAATTTGATTTGTCTGATGTGTCTTTGTATTTAAAAAATGTTTTGTATTGTTTTTTAATTTTGTATTTTTTGTAAATTTCTATTTTTAAATTGATCAAAATGAAGACTTTAGTTTGTCTATTATTGAAAAGAATAACTAATGCTTCCTCTATGAGGAAGCAAATACATTTGCTCACGGGAAGCAAAGTGCTGGTGTAATGAGCACCATATAATTATAAATATAAACAAAGTGGAAACACTCGAGATCGAATTCACAGCTAGTTTAAAATTTCATTACTGTAACTTTACACAATGAAAAACAATCTAAAATTATTTTAAAAAACCATAATTAGAAATCTAAAGCACATAATGTTATTGAAACTCATCCGAACCTCCAAATTAAGTTCCAACACTGACAATCGAATTTCACAAATATTGACTGATTTCGCATCCTACATGTTTTCAATCCTCTTCGACTCCAAAATTGTAACTAACAATTAGATAATCGCCTGATGATGAGAGCGGTCCGTTATCGAAACGTAGCGTTATTAATTCTAACATTAATAAAGTATGGAAGAGTCGTTAAAAATTGGAATTTTTTTTTTATTTTTCGATTAGAAATTTTTATCAATTACTTCCCAGATGTAAAAAAACTTCGAGCACACCTTCCATCAAGTGAAGGGCCGACAGAAAAACTCAAAATTCAGGAAAAATCTAATGTCGGTGTATTAAAAGTTTTGAAAATAGCTCATTTCTGCAGTTTTCCAACAAAAATTTTAAACTGTACTATACAAATAAGTGTGGCTTAACATGGTGGTCAAAGAAAAATTCAAAAAGTAGCTCATTTCTACAGTGTTTAAGGAAGTATTTTCAAACTTTGATATAGACCAGAAGCGTGGCTCCAGGAAGCATCCACAGATACCAGACGTTCACAGTTTGAAAAAAATCTATGATGGAATTTATTTAAATATTTGAAAATCGCTCATTTCTGCAGTTTTCAATGAAATATTTTTAAACTGCTAGATAAATCATTTTGAATTTAGAAAGCATCCCATGATCTCAGAAATCTTAACTTGTTTGATCCAATTTAATCCTGCATTGTTTATTAATTTTAAATTGAAGTTCCTTACATTTTCATAATTTCAGAGAAAAATTAGAAAAGTAATAAAAAGAAGTTTTCCGCAGTTTTCCTCACCCTGGCCAAACGTCCAGGCAAATGCGAGTACTTCTAATAAAGTCGGATGCTACCGCGGGTTATCACCGGTTGTGATTGATTGCCTTAGAAGACAATAATGCTATACAAAATCAAAGTTTTAAGATTTTCAAACTACTTTCCTTTTGTTCTAGCTGAAAAAGAAAAAACATTAAAAATATCCAATTTTTTAACTTGAAACTGGGAATTTTTGTGAAATTGTCCACCTTGAAAGGAGTGATATTTAAATATTAAGCATTTTTATTATAGTGAGAAAAGATTCATTATTACTTAAAATCTTCTGCTCCGTCTTATTTTAAAACAATGCAACATAATAATCTTGAGTTCAAACTGTTTTTAAATTTTTATAAATATCTCTGGATCCCTGAATTGTGACAATCTTTTGCAGCTAACACAGTTTTTTTCAAATATGCATAGTGATTTATTTTTATTATAAATTTATAATTGGTACTTGCCAGAGGAATGATACAAAATTTCGATTACATAATTTCGCAATTTATTGCGAGGAATCTATGATATTTTTTTTATTTTTCACATAGGAGCAATAAATATCGACATGTTTTATAAAATATTCATAATTCTAGTATTTAAAAAAAAGTAATGCCTCTTTGACTTGCTTTGGTTTAGAATGGCATGATTATCATTTGCTTTTAGAACATTTTCACCTAATTTAAGAAATGTTGGACCTTTTTTATTTAAAAGACGAAAACTTTTAAAAATAACGAATTTCTCATTTATATGAGAAAAAAATGTTCGCTAACAAATTTTTCAGTTTGAATAAGATAAAACTTGAAAAATAAATAACTTTGAGGCTCTAAAAGAGGATAATAAAAGAATTAAACAATTTCTTGATTTCAGTGATAAAAATTAAAAAAGTAACTAATTTTTCTATTTGAAAGGCAAACATGAAAAAATTACGAATTTTTTTCCCATTTGAAAAGGTTAACATTTTAAAAGTAATGATTTTTGACTCATTTAGGCAGTTTTCAATGAAGTATTTAAAAACTTTGGTATAAAAAAAAGTTTAACTTTAGAAATCATTTGATAGTCACAGAAGTTCAAACTTGAGAAAAAAATCCAAGATGCCCAGGTGGAAATTTCAGTAGTCCACCGGAGTTCACCACCGTCGCAGTACTGGCCCAGTACTGGTCACCAGTACAGATATTTGGCAATTCGCCCAGTACTGACGGGCGGTTGGCTCCACGATCAAGGCAATACTATGCCGACAGTATAAATATAAAAAAAATATAAAAAAGACCTTCCAAAATATGGTTTATGTGTTCTAAAATTTCGAAAAGCTATAAATACAAATATCGCGAAAACAATTTTTTTCTGTTGTTTTTTTAAAGATAAAAATTCGTAGTTCCATCTTTATGATAAATTATAAATGTTCAGAAAAAATTACATTTGGTGTAATTCTTAATCGTTGTAAAGTAGTCTAAAACACCTAGAAAGCGAAACGTTACACGAATGTTTAAAAAAAATTGTTATTAAAAAAATTTTCGCAGTACGCAATAAAATTTCTAAGTTCCATCGATACAAATTTTAAATGCTCATTAAAAAGGACGTTTTATGCTATTGCCAAAGTTGTAAAATGGGCTAAAACACGATAAAACAAAATAAAAAACAATAAAAAAATTAATGAGAAAAAAGAGTTAAAAATTCTTGTTTAAAATTTTTTTTATTGTGGCTTATGACGATGGTTTTTTGGTTGACTTTAAATTAGGTAGGTATAGAGTAATGCTTAAGACTACCGACTGCTAGGAAATAGGTTTAGATGTAGGTTCGAAACCCCGTAGCGTTCGGAATTTTATTTGTAATATAATTTTAAAAATTGTATATATGTATTCATTCTAAGCAGGAGAAAATACTCGCAATCAATTATTATTAATTGTTTGAAAACCTTTCTCATAATATCTTTAGAGTATAGCAATAGTGGGTGTAAAAATTAAACAAAAAGTTGGAAATTTACACTTTTGTAATTATAAATAATATTCGGACGATATGCGGTCGTGTGATGATGAATGGATGGTCCTAAAACCAATTAAATGATTTTTTATCATTTTTGAAATTAACTCTGGCATTTTCTCATGCCCGCGGTTTGCCAGTACAGAACCAGCACTGGTGTGCAGTACCGCGACAGTACCGCACGCCAGTACTGCGGAGCATTACCAGCTAGTACTGGACCAGTACAGATGCTCAGTACTGGGACTCCAGCAAATCTGTACTGGGTCAGTACTGCGCCAGTACTGTGACCCCGGCAATCTGTACTGGGCCATTACTGCGCCAGTGGTGTATTTCCACCTGGGTGACTGTAACTAGAACTTTCAATATTCTTCACTTTTATAAATTTTAACAAAATCGTCCTAAACCTTATGAGAAAATCACGATTACCCCGACGTATTTTGTGTTGATATTATACCTTCAAAATTTGAAAAATGCCCAAGACGGCTGCCAGAATTTTTGGAAAAATCAATAAAATTCTTAATTTTTAACAGAATTCTGTTTAAATTTTTTCAAGAAATTAAGTTTCTTATTTTTGGTACAAGGTAATTCCTCTGATTTTTCAATATTGCACTAAAAAATATAGCTTCGAGCGCCCTTCATACGTAATTTTTTGAATCTTACTTTCGCAGAATTCATTATTGATTTTTCGGCACCTGGGAATTTTCGGGAATAAATGCAATTGTGACTTGGAATGTAGAATTTCCTTGAAGAATTATTGTTTGACTTGAATCATAGAATTTTTCACATGGAACGGGAATTTTGGAAAATACTTAAAATTCTGCTTTAGCAGATGAATTTAAAAAATCCCTGATTAAGTTCAGTATTATAATTCTTTTACAAAATTCTCTTCGAATTTAAAAAAATCTTTTGAACGCTTTTCAACTGATCGAGAAAAATAAACATTTTACAGGGAATTGAAATAAGAGATATTTTTTACTATTATATTTACCAATAGAATTTACGATAACCACCAAGGACAGCATGAGACTAGAAGCAATCCTCATCTTTTCGAATTAAAGGAGAAACTGATGATATATATTAATTAAAAACTTGCTTAATAATGTAACTGATGAATATTCCAGAACCTCATTAGTAAATACGATATATTTATCCTATAGTTATTATCTCTTAGATTGTAGACGTGAAGCTGTTTTTTATCAGATATTTACATTTCATCAGAGTGAGCTTCAAGGAGAAAAAATGTACCTTCTAAATTCGTTAAAACTGATATGACGATTTATAAAATCCATATTTTTTATCATAATTCAGAAATATAATTAATGTTTTTTTCTAAAATTTAAAACAGGAAAGTTTCGACTACAGGCAAATTCTTATTTCTAGAAAAAATATATATTTTAAATTCAAACAAGTTCTGATTTGGGAAAAGGAATTTTCAAAATCTTACGAATTCTAACTTTGATCAAGGATTGGTTTGGTAAATTTCCTTTTAATGAATCAAAATTAGGAATCAGAATTATATTTATTTAGAAAATATTCTATTATAATTCAGAAATACAATAACTCCCTTTTTCTGAAATTTTTCAAAGTGGGAAGTTTGAATTTGTAACGAATATAGAGATTTTTTTCTATTCCCTTCTTCTAAATCGGAATTAAAGTAGTGATTTTTCAAAATTACTTGAAGCGAGGTTAATCATAAATATTCATTTTCAACCCAACAGTCGTATTTTTGAAAAGAAGATAATTTTACACCAAAAAAGATCAATTGTGAACAAAATACATAAATTTCTAATCAATAGTTGAATTTTGAACAGAAAAACCATCAATTTTTAACAAATTAATTCATTCTTCATCAAGATGGCTGAATTTTCACGCACAGAAAAAACAAAATGTAATCTTTACGGTGATTGCAGAGTAATCTTTACCTGCTACAAAAATTAACTTCACGTGTCAAGATTTACCCACCACGTGGGAAATGATTGCCATGTCAACTCTTTTAAATTTTGTTTTCTTCCAATGCGAAGAAATTCAACTTTATCTAATTGAAAATTACCCGCAACAAAAATTGACTTCTGTTTTTTCTGTGCGCTACAAATCGAACTTTTTAGAAAATTTTTCACTTTCAAACGCGAAAAGATGAATTTTCAAGAAAAAAGTCAATGTCCAACCAAGAAGAATAAATTTGTAACCAAATGGTAGATTTTTTGATGATAAAATAATAATTTTCATTCAAACAAATGCATTTATTACCAAATAGGTGAACTTTCATGCAAAAAAGCAAAATTTTGAACAAAACTTGAATCTTTAAACAAGAGGACAAATTTTCCAGGAAAAAATTGAACTCCAAACAAGGAAAATTTGTTAATCAAGAAAGAAAAAAAATTGACCAAATTGTAGAATTTTCAAGGCAAAAAGATGATTTTTTTTAGAAAACAGAAGAGTATTCAACAAGAAAATATGAATTTTCAACAGAAAAATTCACTTTCCACCAGATAGTTGAATCTAAAAAAAAATAAACTAGCTCTGAATTCGATCTCGAGTGTTTCCACTTTGTTTGTATTTATAATAATATGGTAATCATTTCACGAGCACGTTGCTTCCCTTTAGCAAATGTATTTGCTCCCTCCTAGAGGAAGCATTAGTTATTTTTTTCAATAATAGACAAACCCAAGTCCTCATTTTCATCAATTTAAAAATAGAAATTTACAAAAAATACAAAATTAAAAAATAATACACAAATTTGTTTAAATACAAAGACAAATCAAATTTTGTATTCGAAATTATAATTTTTAGAGCTGGGAAAGGGAAGGGAAGCGTTCTGTCGCACACTATCCCTTTCCCAGCTTTATGATTTCTTTACAAAAATTGTGAGAATTATTCTATTTGAAAATTTATGCTCAAAAAGTCTTTTCTATTCATGCGTCAACTTTGAATTATGTCGATGGAAAAAAATTTTCTGTTTAAAACAGATGATTCAAATATTATAAATGAGCATAACTTCCTTAATCTTCAATAAAGTGTATTAATATTATAGATCAATCAAATTTGCCTCGAATCAACGAATCTTTTCAGTTCTTGCATCAATTTTGAATTAGGTTAGTGAAAAAAGTTTTACTATAAAAAACCGTGTTTTCAAATATTATGCATTACATTTGTTCAAAATCTGCTCGAAAAAGGTGTTGGTACAGAGATTGTTCGGTAAGTGTGACAGCGGGGTTAGTGTGATAAAAAGAAAATTTGGAATGTACAGCAAATTATTTATTAACTTTTTTATCACAACATTTGGAGAAGAACATTATTTAGAAGAAAAGGGTGTCATTAGTTATTGCTTTAATCAGTTATTTTTAAAGAAACTGAGATGCTTTTAGAAAACTTCAATTCGTAATTGTGTCATACGATATTTTGATTTTTTCCTACATAAAGCACCTTCTGATGATTTTTTTTAGGAATGAAGGAAGATATTATATTTTTCTTGAATATACGTTGTTTTTAAAAAATTTTACATTTTTATTATTTTCAATGATAGACTACGACACGGTAATTAAAAATCATACTACGGGGTATAATTAGACAATCACATTTTAATGAATTCATTTCCACAGAAAATATTTTTATTCAATATTTAGGTGTACAATTTTTGAACAAACATGAACTCGAAAAAAATCAATTGTGCAAAAAAATTGCACAAGAAGGCTTAAAAACAAGTATGTTCTTCAAAAAAATGTTTTCGAAAACAAATACTCAATATAATTAATTTGTGTAACATAATTAGACCAAAAGAGCTAAAATAAGAGAAATGTGTTTTCAAAAAACATTGTAAAATAGCAAATTATGAACAGATATATGAATTAAGAGGGAGAAAAAAATAAAGAGACGTCGAAACGACCTCGCTCTCATTTCTTTATTATTTATGCGTCTTTTTTATACTACCAGGATCCAAAAAGTTTCGAGACCTTTTAGGCCTCCCTTTAAGGGACATTTTAATAGGAAACTAATAGTTAATATTTGTATGTTATGCTAATATTAATTAAAAAGCGGAATTGAATTTAAAGTTGATTATTAAGGAATCATTAACATTTGTTCATCTTTAATATTTCTGAGAAATGATTGTACATTTGAACAAAAATTTTTAAACAAAATTGCATAAATCGCAGTATGAATGACAGTTTTGAGGTTAGATTGCAAGTAAGCACGCTGGGTTCGTTCCGAAAAACTATTTTACGTTACACTTTCCCTGATTACACAATGCGCAATCTGCTCTTGTACATTTTTTCAGTCACTAATTTTCCTTTCCATTCAAACATCTTTTTTGTATCATATTTTCATTATATTTTATCGATTTGACCACATTATTTTTGAGAAATGACAACGAAAATGCACTGTCGCGTCGTGACTCGTCGTGGGCGCCGCATGTGCCGTGCAGAAGTGCCACTCCACGAAAACAGAAATGCAACGTTGACACTTCTTTTCTCTTTAGGGATGCATTTTTGGAGCAAAAATATGTTTTTGCGTACTACGTATGTTCCCTTCTGCGATCTAAAATATATTATGCCGAGGTTGAATACTTTTTGAAAAAATTCCAAAATATATCAGAGTCACGTACTTCTGGATCGATCTATATGGGCCATTCATCCTTATCGGGGACAACAACGTATATAATTTTTTGGGGGGATTTCAGGGAATTTTGCGTGAGAAATTGGAACGTCAAAAATATCTCAGAATCTAACTTTCAGTTCTGTTTAGTATTGGAAATTCGATCAGACGCGGAGGAGAGACGTTTATTCTTACTATTCTAAAACTCTTTAAGATTGTTGAGTGTCTGTATATTGCAGTTTCCTGGATTTCTTCTGCGGTCATTACTTCTACCACACCGCCGAACATGCTAATTTTTGCCCGTTTTTGAGTGCCTAATCTCATTGTATAAATTCCGCGAAGTTTTCTATTACCCTCCACTATTGCAAAGACTTCTCCATTGGATGTTGATAATACAGTTTGTTCTTCGGTTGGAATAGGCAAGCGGGCATTTAGGACTCCTCTCAAGTAAATTAGTTTATCACGAGGGAATGTGTATCTTCGAATTTCGAATTGCCGGAGAGGATTCTTGTGGGGAATGAGTCGAATATATCTAAGATCTTCAAGTTTGTATCCAAGTATGTGTAAAGGAGAATGTCTGGCAGGAGGAGATATGGACCTGGTACAAAGAGGAGGCTCAGCAGGAAGAGAACACCAGTTCGAAGAACCCGGAGCATGATGTCTATCAGAAGAATGAGAAATTCCGAAACAAGGAGCACCAGGCTCAGGATTTGAAATCTGTGTACTTGACTCTGCAACAAGAAACAGAGTTTTATATCATCTTCGGAAGGGATGTCCTGGTAATACTTGTCCCGATAAGATTTGTTCTGGGAAGATTTTTTGGTGTGATATGTTACGACCTCCCTATCGTCTACATCATCGTATTTTCATTCAAATCAGTCCTACACGTAGGCTGATGATCTTTATGAAATGCTTAAATAATCTTAGTTTCAAAACACTTAAAATTTCAGAAATTTCTCAAAAATTTGGGTCATAAATTCCATTCTATATAATTACTAACTTAGAATATAATTAACATGAAAAAAAAGTTATAAAAATAGCTCATTTCTGCATTATTCAATGAAATATATTCAAACATTCGTATAGACAGAAGTGTCACTTTAGAAAGCATCCTAATTTTAGTTTGATACTTTATAAAGTAGATAATTTTGAACTAGTAGCGTGGGAAATTAAATAATTTTATTTTTAATTGGGAGAAACAATTTTTGAATGAAAACATTGAAAACAGGTGGTGTAAAATTCAAATTTTAAGTCCTGATGGTAAAATGATTGAATTAAAAACGCACAAATTTAAAATATTTTACATTCAAACATTATAATTGGAGCAATTCAAATTGTTCAAACTTTTATAATTTCGGATCAAAAGTCCTAATTGTTGAACAATCTTTAGTGCTTCTTTAGGAACCTATCCAATTCTGAATGATATAGGTTTATAATTTTCCAAATATGAAATTGTAATGTTATATTATGATTTATTATTCAAAAGTTTTTTTAGGTTGAAAGTGGATAACTTAAAAAGATGTTGAGAAAGAAACATTTTTGCAAATAGGAAACTGAAATTAATAGCAAATATATGACTTGTAATTTATAGAATAAATTAATTAGAACCTGTAAAAAAATTTTGTATTGCATCGTTAACTGAAAAAAAGGAATTGCAAAATAACGCAAAATTGAAATGTTCATTACTTCAAATAACCTTTGAAATAATTTAAAAAACAAAATGTCTTATTTTCAAGAATGAGATGAATGTTTGACAAATTATTACTTTCCAGTCGTTATTTATATATATTTTTCGTTCCTTAGATTAGCATGAAAGTAAATATTTTATGCAAAATAAAAAATATAAATAAATTTCACTATATATGAGATGTTTAAATTATATTCGATAGTGTAGAAATAACGTTTTTCTCTCTTTTATAATGCTCCAAAGAGAAATAATATTTTGCAATTACTTATATTTTAATTTATATGTCAAATAAAGTGAAATTAATTGAATTTTTGAACTAAATTTTAAAAATATATTCTTCCACTAGACTTGAAGATTCAATCTTTTATAGCATTTTAGAATTATAGTACTATATTAAAAAAAAACATTATTGCAGATTAATACCTAGTGTTGTCTTGGAGGACAGTTTTTTGATCATTATATTATTTCAGTCATTGATTTTCAATTTGTTTCTCGTTCTGCTGATTTTTTTTTGATTTTGGCACCTTTATCCATGAATTTTTTGGACATTCTACATTCAGGATTTAGGGACTGCAAAATAAAACCTTTTTTGTTTTAAATTTCTTCCCCACAAATCATCTCATTTGTTGTGAAAATTCATATAAAAGAATAAAATACATGTACATATGTATTTTACGTATTTTAAGATAGTGAGTCACAACCTTATACACTTTAAATAAATGAAGAAAAATTAATAAAGTACATTTTACCTATGAAGCCGAATTTAAAGTAAAACTAATGAGACACAAATGCAAATAATTATCCGATATCGATAAACTTAGGAATCATGCTTCTTTATATCTCAAATTAACCGGTCACCCTATGAGTCAAACAAAATGGCAGCAACTAAGATTACAACATTACTACCATTACTAACAATATAGAGGTTACCTTTTTTTATATAAACGAATGCAAAACTCTTTGATATTGGTGAGTGTTTGCCTAATGGAACTTCCCGGATTTCTTCTGTAGTCATTTCTTCAATCGCACCGCTGTACATGTTTATTTTTACCCGTCTTTGAGCACCAGTGGTTCTTGTATAAATTCCACGAAGTCTTGAATTATCCTCCGTCATTGCAAAGACTGCTCCATCGGACGTTGATAATACGGTTCGTTCTTCGGTTGGCATAGGCTCAAGGACCTGATGGTCTCCTCTCACTTGAATTGGTTTATCTTGAGGAAAAGTGTATCTTCGAATTTCAAATTGCCGGGCTGGATTCGTCTTAGGAATAAGCCGAATAAATCTAAGTGCTTCAAGCGTATATCCAAGTATGTATAAAGGAGAGTGACTGGCACGAGGAGACCTGGACCTGAGACGAAGTGTAGAGTGACTGGCAGGAAGAGACCTGGACGTGGCACGAAGTGGAGGCTCGGCAGAAGGAGAAGATCTGCTCGACAAACTCGGGTCATGATGTTTGGCAGGAGAATAAGAAATTCCGGAACGAGGAACACCATGCTCCGGGTTTGAAGTCTGTGAGCTCGACTCTGCAAAAAAAAACATAGCTTTACAGTTTCTTAGAGTGGACACTCGTATGTTGGTAGATATTAATGAATTAATGACGGACTGGCGTGGCGCAGCGAGAGAATCATGTATTGTCATTTTATGTTAATTCAATTAAAATACCAATCGTAAAACTCAAAATCAACCGATATTTAAATAGACCAGTCGAGGTTCTATTAGTTCATTTTTATATTGTTATTGACTAAGAATGCTTAATCATTGCAAAAAAATATATTGTTGTAAAGTCAAGGGTGGACAGAAAAATCCAAAATTTTCGAAAATTCTAAGATGGCGGTGAATTAAAATTTCTATGAATTGCTCATTTCTGCAAATTTCAAAGAAACATTTTTAAAGTTTGTTATAAAAATAAGTGTTGAGCTGTTAGCTTGGAGCACTATTTTCGAAGTTCCGGGTGTGTATGTGGCCTTTTGGTATCAAAATAAGGGAGAAAATCGCTTTCCAAATAACAAAAAACTAAGGAAACTGTAGATAATGCCTTATGCCTGCGTACAACACTGAAAGAAATAATTCGACGATACACGCAAAATTCTAGTTATTCCAACCATAATGTATTGCTCGCTCAGCTACAGCGATACGGTTTTCATATTTCACCCATACCATAATTGCTGAAGCACTATTACTGCTTGATTCATATGTTTCAATATATATTTCCAAACATAAGATGGCTGTAGTAGAACGAGTTTACGGCTGCGTCAGACAGAATTTGGTTGTGGTAAATCAACCATACGCATGACTGTCTGAGCTGCTCCTCCCGTTGAGGAGATCTAAGCATACTGTTCGGATAGTCTAATTTTATGCATGTCTGATATACAATGCTAATGAAGGTGCATCCTCCATATTGTAGTGCAGTTAAAATTGATCTAAAAATTCGATGTTCTGGTACTTTTGTTATTATTAATAATATAAAACTATAATTTCGTTGAAATGTATTTTCATTAGATATAATATTAATTTTTAAATAATAATATAATATATTGATCGAAAGAAATTCACTTTTGGATTAAAAAATTGAATTGATTTCAATTTATTAATTATAATATGTGAGAAGTTGTAGGCTCCGGAAGCTACGATCATGGTTCTTTAAAAGCAACCAATCCCGACGCAACTGGAACGTGTACGTCATCCGCTTCTGCTCCTTCTGTCCTAGAAGGTAAGCAAGAGCGGGAAATTTACGCGAGATAACATCGGGCAACACTGTTCCTTGGAGTCAGGTCTCTAGCCGCGGATGATCTTACGCGGCAGACGGGACAGTTGGAGATAAAGTTTCACCTCTGGATACTTTTTTAGAGCTACCAATCTTTTTAGAATGTTATGAGGAACAGTGTTGACGGACCAGATGAAGTGATCCCAGAAGAACAGCCTTTTGCATCCGGTTCGCGATGGAATGAGCCTGACGCTGGCAAGCCGGAATCTTGTTAAGTTGGCTAATAAATGAAGCTTTCATACCTCCAAGACAGCCGATTATGAGAACTACAAGATGGACTTTGAAGCCTTGGTAGAGCCTGCTCAGATCAAAAAGAAATGCTTGATATTTCGCCCGTTTTTCTTCCTCCTTTGCCGTGATATTACCGTCGGCTGGTGCCGAGAATTCAATCACGTAAATGATCTTGTTCTTCAGATCTTGGAGGACAATATCAGGCTTCGTAGTACTGATACGTTGAGTGGTCGAGAATGAGAAATTCCAGTAGATCATACACTGATCATTCTCCACAACGGACTCGAGTTCCCCCTGGGCGTATTGCAAGACGGGCAATAGATCAACACCATAGAAGTGCCTCAGATGGTAATATAACACTTTTAGAGCCGCATTGTGTCTCTCTATGTACCCGTATCGTGCATATTTTGAGCATCCACTGAGAACATTTCCAAGTGTTTCTGGCTCTTGCTTGCACGCTCGGCAGTTGGTATCGCCTACAGGTATATTCATTATGCGCTCGCGGTAAACTAAGGTGTCTATAACACCATCTTGACAGGCAAAAAGAAATCCCTCAGTCTCCGATTTTAATCCAGCAGACTTGAGAAACATGTTGGACAGACCCATCGAGAGCTCTTCTCTACGTATAATGCCGTAGAATTTACCATCAAGGGGCTTGTCAGCATGTTCTCTTAGTAGAAGCGTATGTTCTGCTTCCTGTGCACGACTTTTGAGCACCAAAGGTGTTAGTGATGCTAGGCCATGTGTAGTGTCGCTGGAATCAAATGGGAGGCCAAGCTCCTCTGCGGCCCTATCTGCGGCACGATATAGAAACGCCGCAGCATTGACGACTTCATGTTGATGTACTAGTCGCATAAGAAAATCTGTGCTATTTAGAACTGAGCAGGCTGTAGCCAGAACCGTTCTGCGATGAAGACACTCTAAGCTCAGCAAGCCTCTACCCCCTTTATCTCGAGGGAGGTATATTCGAGGTACGGAAGATCTAGGATGATGACTTCGATGGATTGTCATCATCTTGCGTGTGCTTCGGTCAAGTTGCTTCAACTCATCGACGTTCCATTTTACTGCATCAAACGTGTAGAGCAGTATAGGAACGGCCAGCATATTGGTCGCCTGGATCTTATTCTTTCCAGATAATTCGGAAGCCCAAATTTTTCTGAGAATTTGGCGATACCTTTTTTCAAGGGCCGTTTTTAACGCAAGCACATCATGGGTTTCCGCTTGCGGTATTCCAAGATATGTATATGTTCTCCAGTACCAAGATGTTGAATGGTATTTCCGCCTATGAGTTGAACATCCTGATCGTGACGCGATGATGTAGTTTCTAATCTTCCTTGGCGTAGGTGGACGCAGGCACACTTGTCCAGTCCGAAGCTCATGCCAATCGCTTTAGAGTACCTATTTACCGCCTCCACAAGGATGTTAAGGTCCTCTTTCGAGGAAGCAAAGAATTTAAGGTCGTCCATGTATAAAAGGTGGTTGACCTTATATTCTCTTTTGTTCGGCGGGCTACATAGGTATCCAGAGCTTTTGCCTCGGAGCACAATAGATAGAGGCAAGAGGGAGATGCAGAAAAGTATCGGACTTAGAGAGTCTCCTTGGAAGACTCCCCTCTTATATGTGATATAGCTTGTAGTCACTTGTCTTTTATCAGATGTTATGACAAATCTTGTCCGCCACAAGAGCATAAGCTCTTTTATGCATCTCACTATTTTTGGATGCACCTCCATGTCGATACCTGATCGAGTCCTGGGTGATACACCTGTCTATTAACAGGTTCTCCCTGCAACCTGCCAGACCTCTCTTGCATCCACGTTGTGCAACTATTGCACTCCATACCGGCTCGGTAGATGTTAATATCCTCTCTTTGAGGATGCCAGTGAATAGCTTGTAGCTGGTGTTTAAACAAGCTGTGGGCCTGTAGTTATTTGGACTTGACAAATCTCCGGTCTTAGGAATCAATACCGTGCGTCCTTCCACTAGCCACTGCGGGACGGGTTGTTCTCCGTTTAAGAAAGTAGTAAATATACGAGCTAGATGTTGGTGCGTAGAAGTAAACTTCTTCCACCAAAAGTTGTTGATTTTATCTGGCCCTGGCGCTGAAAAGTTCTTAGTTCTAGCGATAACTTTCTTCACTCCTTCAGCAGTAATTAGTGGACACTCTTCCTCTGGACCTTGTAACCTTTGCCTTTGGCAAAAGTTACGAAAGCGTGATATATCTGAATCGTCTTCATTTAGCTGATAAGTATCTCCATATACTTGTTCCCAGAAGACTTGAATCTCTTCTCGACTAGGCGGATTTTTAACGGCACGTGACGTTTTATTGAACAGACGGGAAGGATGAGTAGAAAAGGTGGAATTTTCCTGAATCCACTTTACTCGCCGTTCAAGGCGCTGTTTCGCTGTTGAAAGAGATCTTATTTTTTGCGTCCAGTGCTGCTTGATGGTCAACAGTTTACACTTGTTCAGGGTGTGATTTGCTTTCCTCAAGTTTCGAGCAAGTGCCCTAACTTTTGGAGTGAATTTTTTATTTAATGTTATGTAGCTAATCACGCACTGAATATTTGATGCATGCCGTCTCGCCGTTTCAATTTTGAATTGTAGCTGTGCATACGCTCGCGAGTCTTACTCAGACGTACTGAAGTTTCGTTTCTTCTACTGTCGCTAAGCAAGGACACCGCCTTCTCGTAAACAACACAGTTCAGATTCCAGAGATTAACATCTTCGGGGAGCAAATCGGGGAGAGCAGTATTATCTTAAGCTAATTTGTCCATCCTGCGAAAGACTTCTTGGTGGATAGATCTCCTACTTCTCATATTAGCATTATCGGCTATCTGCAAAGGTGGTCTTGCTGGAACGGGTGGAATGTTCGATGGAGGATGTTGCTCTTCTTCTTGTTGATAAAGAGCTTCATATCCGTTTTTTCGCAAAAAGGATACCTGATCTCTTAAATACTGAGGCGTTTGATGAGCATATTCCGGGTGCATATTGACCCAACGGTCATGTAACCTCTGCATGAATCCTCTTCGCGCCGGTGAGCTTCTTTGCCAACAGGTAAGGATGTCTCTCCTGAGTTGGTCCGACCATTTAAATCGATGTTCTCGCGTTTGTCCGAGGCCATTGCCTGGTCGTCGCCTCGGTTCGGTCCTATTGCCACTCCCAACTGAACCATGGCCTCCATCCGAGAGAGGCCTATTGTGAGTGGCACTGCGCGATACTGGTGTCGTAACCGCATGATTCATTGCATTGGGGAGTTAGCCCAAAGCAACGTGGCTGACTGCAAGAGCCGGAGCTCTCGGGCGATGGGGTCGCCACATCCCTACGCTATTATTATTATTATCGATTAGCGATACGAACTCGAAAGTTCATCGCCTCATCTACCCGAAACCGCCACGCATCTCTATCCTGTGCATCCTCCATCCAGTTTATGTAATCATGTCCTAGTTCTTTTAGATCATCCCTTACATTTTTCTCCCATCTGATTCTCGGTCTGCCTATAGGTCTCTTACCAATCGGTTTCCCTCTTAAAACTTGCGCCACTGTTCTTTCATTGCTCACTCTTGCTACATGCCCCGCCCATCCTAATTTACGCGCTTTCATTACTCTATTAATATTTGCTGACCCGTAGAGAGCGTGCAGCTCATCATTATGCAGTTTTCTTCATTCACCAGTCTCTTCGTCCCTCTTTGGACCATATATTTTTCTAAGTACTTTATTTTCAAAAACTCTAAACCTATTCTCCTCTCCTTTCGTCAGTGCCCACGTTTCACACCCGTACATAACGACCGGCATTATTATTGTTTTGTAAATTCTTACTTTGATGTTTCTAGATAGCATTCGCGATTTTAGTAGTGTGTTTGCTGCATAATAGCACCCATTGCCAGCGTGCAGCCGTGCGTTGATTTCCGTTTTAATATTATTTTTGCTAGTTATAATAGACCCGAGGTATTTAAACTCGTTAACCCTTTCGAATTTCATATTTCCGGCCATAAGATCCCCGCCTACATTACTTTGTTCGGATCTGACTACGTTCATATATTTTGTCTTTGATTCGCTAACTTCCAAACCAATATCTTTGGCTTTCGTGATCAAGATTTCTGCGTTTTTAGCTACGGTTTCTTTATCATCCCCTAGTAAGTCGAGATTATCCGAATACCCAAGAATTTGTATTATCCCATTTGAGGGTAGCACCGGTCGGATTCACTTGTACTTGTCTGACCACGTATTCTAAAACTAAGTTGAAAAGGACGCACGAAAGTGCATCGCCCTGTTTCAGGCCATCGCGGATCGAAAACTCTTCCGATAAATTTCCGTTTGCACGTATTCTACCCCTACTGCCGCTTAAGCAAATTTCGATAAGTCTAACTAATTTTCTTGGTACACCCAAGCACTCTAGGATCCAGTACATTCGCGCGCGTATAATAGAGTCGTAAGCTTTTTTGAAATCGACAAATAGCTGATGCACTAGTTCATTAAATTCCCATTTCTTTTCTAACAGTTGTCTAATTGTGAACATTTGATCGCTTGTAGATCGGTTTCGGCGGAATCCACACTGGTAAACCCCAATGATTTCCTCGGCAAAAGGAGTTAGTCTACTTAAGATTACATTGGACAGGATCTTATAACATGAAGGCACGAGTGAAATTCCCCGATAATTGTTACAATTCGTTTTATCGCCTTTTTTAAAGATAGGAATAATAATAGAGGTATTCCATTCCTCCGGGATGCGTTCTGTTTTCCAAACTGCGCGTATTAATCTACAAATTTGCCTGGTGAGGCAAGGGCCTCCATTTTTTATCAGTTCTGACGGTAGCTCGTCGATGCCCGCGGCTTTGTTATTTTTTAACTTCTTTATGGCAATTTCTATTTCTATATCAGTAGGATCATCAATTAATAGATCAACAGTGTGGATTTCACCGAGATCACCTTCAACGGGGGCTTCGCGTACATTTAATAACTTATCGAGATAGTTTTTCCATAAATTCAGTCTCTCTGTCGCATCGGCTACTAGATTGCCATTTTCGTCCCTCATTACTTCCGTTCTACTTTGAAAGCCTTTCCTTATAAAATTGATTTCCCTGTACATCTCACGCGGGTTATTTTGTTTATTATGCGTTTCTATTGCTAGTATTTTATTCTTTTCGCACTTCCTTTTCTTGGATCTATAAAGCCTATTTGTACTTTTACTAATCTCGAGATACTTCTTATGTGTTTGATCGCACTTATTTTGTAAACTAATTAGTTTGCCCTTCCGACGTTTTTCAAACCAAAGTTTGCACTCTTCGTCAAACCATGGTTTGCTTTTGGTTACTTTCTTTAAACCTATAGTAAGTTTCGCGGCTGTCTTTATCGCCTTTTTCATATTGCTCCACAGAGTTTCCGAGTCCTCCATGTAATTATCGTTATCGTGTCTCTGTTCTTGGAGAACGTCGAAACTATTAGAAATCTCAACTTGATAATTTAATATTTCTTTTGGTGTTTTAAACTTATCTATATTGAAACGAACTGTTGTCTCTGTGCGGCTTGTTTTCTTACTTAACGCTAGCCTAGATCTTAGTTTTACCATCACGAGAAAGTGGTCTGAATTTAAATCCGCTCCCCTGTACGATCTTATATCGAGAATGTTTGTATGACGTCTTCTGTCAATTAGAACGTGATCAATCTGATTGCGAGTGTTACCATCTGGTGATGGCCAGGTGGCCTTATGTGTATTTTTATGCTTGAAAAATGTGCTTTTGACAACGAGGTTCTTTGAAGCTGCAAAGTTTATTACTCTAGTCCCATTATCATTACTGACGTCATGCAAACTTTCTGACCCTATTGTAGGCCTATACATCGGTTCTTTTCCAATTTTCGCGTTGAAATCTCCCAATACTATTTTTGCGTCATACGTTCAGAACTTGTCAAAAACCTGTTCGATTGTTTCGTAAAAAAGGTCCTTAGTATCTTCGTCTTTGTCCTCGGTGGGGCAGTGCACGTTGATCAATACCTGTTTGCTGAAATTACCCTTTAGTACAATGTATGATAACCGATCGTTAATGAATTGAATGTCGATAACGGCTTGCGAAATTCGTTTATTAATGAGAAAACCGGTTCCCAGTCTGTGCCCTTAGCAGGCGAATCATTCCACACATCTCTTGCGGGCAGTGTCATCGCTGCTGTGTCCAATGGGGCAGCAGGATTTTTCCCTTACAAGATTTTTAGTTTTGGCACCTCGGCTTGCCAGAACGCATCCATTGCGTATGAACGCGAATGGGTGAGTCCCCCCAAGCCATGGTTGTCGTGTACCTATTTTCTACCAGAGCTGGGCTCACCACACTCTCGACTGGTTCCTATCGGCGGTCCGCGACTGCTTATTCTTGTATTCGCAGTTAATCTTAAGGGCTGTTCGGCCTTACGGGCCGTTTCTCTATCCGCAACCTGAGGACGCGCTACGTAGTGGTGATAGGAAACCCACCGAGCAGATCATAATATTATATATCTGTGAAAAATAGTTTCCAATGAAATTATATCCTCATAATATTAATAATAACGAAAGTACCTAAAAATCCTGAAGTATTGCATACACAAAATTCAAATGTTATTCTTAAGATACAAAAATGAAAGGCAAATAAATGCCACTTGTTGTGAAAATAGCTAAAGGTCCAGCCTTATTCATGAACAACTCTTGTACAAATTTCGGAGCAAGGCTTCCAAAAGCCTCCTTACTCACCCTATTCTAGCAACATTCTCACAATACGTCGATTGGTAGGACTGAATCAAGCAACCAGCCGGATGCCCAATGCAACACTTTAACGCAGTGTTGTTTCAAATAGATAGTTGAAAAAATTATGTTTTCAGTATGGCTATGAGACCGAGGCATAGAATGCTTGTACCTAGATTATAATATTTGGATATTTTAATCATATTGGTTATTCGACACTTTCCTCAACTATCGTTTCAGTCAAAAAAACTTTCCTTGCCATGTAAGCCTTGATGATTGTCTTATGCGTAGGTGAAAATGCTCAAATTCGTATGGCTGAGACAGCACAATTTTTTTTCTAATTCAGTTAGAAATTCTCAAGCAAACTCAGATTTCTACTAGCCTCAAACCATTTCTTTCAGTGAAGGTATATCTCCACTCATGGTGCTGTCCTCTAAGCTGAGCTGGACAAATCGCCGTCCCATAAGTTTATAAAAAATGAGAAGATAACGCGATGTAATTTGTTGCCTTGTTACAATTTTGTCCTGAAATTTGTATTTTATCGAAAATGAGAGATGCCGCGATGTGACTTGCCGCGAATGTGACTCGCCGCAAATGTGACTTGCCGGGGTTGCACTGAAAGAAATAGTTTGAGGCTAGTAGAAATCCGAGTTTGCTTGAGAATTTCTAACTGAATTAGAAAGAAAATTGTGCTGTCTCAGCCATACGAATTTGAGCATTATCACCTACGTATAAGACAATCATCAAGGCTAATATGGCAAGGACAGTTTGTTTAACTGAAACGATAGTTGAGGAAAGTGTCGAATAACCAATATGATTAAAATATCCAAATATTATAATCTAGGTACAAGCATTCTATGCCTCGGTCTCATAGCCGTACTAAACACATAATTTTTTCAACTATCTATTTGAAACAACACTGTGTTAAAGTGTTGCATTGGGCATCCGGCTGGTTGCTTGATTCAGCCATACCAATCGACGTATTGTACTGTACGCACATGGTGTGTGCGATTGATCAACCGGTGAGGTGCGCGTCGACTCGGCATCAGTCGCTGTCTTCAGGCTTCTGATTTTCGTAATGTTTGTGTGTTGAAAAATTAATCATGGATGACTTCGTGGAAAATAAACTACTAGAATGGAATCCGGCCATATTTATATCACATTTTGATGATACGTGTTAAATAGAGAATAGGGTGAGTGAGGAGGCTTTTGGAGGCCTTGCTCCGAAATTTGTACAAGAGTTGTTCATGAATAAGGCTGGACCTATAGCTATTTTCACAAACAAGTGGCATTTATTTGCCTTTCATTTTTGTATCTTAAGAATAACATTTTAATTTTGTGTATGCAATACTTCAGGATTTTTTTGTACTTTCGTTATTATTAATATTATGAGTATATAATTTCATTGGAAACTATTTTTCATAGATATATAATATTATAATTAATAAATTGAAATCAATTCAATTTTTCAATCCAAAACTGAATTCCTTCCGATCAATATATTATATTATTATTTAAAAATTAACATTATATCTAATAAAAATACTTTTCAACGAAATTATAGTTTTATATTATTAATAATAACAAAAGTACCAGAAAATCGAATTTTTAAATCAATTTTAACTGCACTGCAATATGGAGGATGCACCTTAATTAGCATTGTATATCAGACATGCATAACATTAGACTATCCGAACGGTATGCTTAGATCTCCTCAACGGGAGGAACATCTCAGACAGTCCTGCGTATGGTTGATTTACCACAACCAAATTCTGCCTGACGCAGCCGTAAATTCGTTCTACTACAGCCATCTTATGTTTGGAAATATCTATTGAAACATATGACTCAAGCAGTAATAGTGCTTCAGCAATTATGGTATGGGTAAAATACGCAAACCGTATCGCTGTAGCTGAGCGAGCAATACATTATGGTTGGAATAACCAGAATTTTGCGTTTATCGTCGAATTATTTCTTTCAGTGTGGCATGATCGGAATCCGAAAATGTATTGTTAAATAAGTTTCTAGATTAAACAAGGAAAGGCTTGAAAATTAAACAATTTTTTGGCTGGATATGGCCGAAATTTAATTTTTTTTCGGTAGAAAGAGGGAAAATCTAAAAAAAAAAAAAAAAATTTTTACTGACGTGGGGGAAAATTCTTTTTTTAACAAATTTTTCATATTGAAAAAGATAAGACTTGAAAAATTAACAACTTTTCGGCTCTAAGAGTGGAAAATAAAAGAATTTAACAATTTTCCGATTTGAAAGATAAAAACTCAAAAAGTGACCAATTTTTATATTTGAAAGGCAAAAATTAAAGAAGTAAAGAATTTTGTTTCTATGTGCAAGGTTGAACATTTTAAAAGTAATGATTGTTTTACTCATTTTTGCAGTTTTCAATTAAGTGTTTGAAGACTTTGGTATAAAAAGAAGTTGGACTTTAGAAATCATTCAATGGTCACAAAAATTCAAAATTAAAGAAAAATCCAAGATTCATTTACATTTATAGATTTTAACAAAATCGGTCTTTATCTAATCAGAGAATTAGGATTACCCCGACGTATTTCATGTTGTTATTATACCTTCAAAATTTTGGGAAAAGCCCAAGATGGTTGCTTATTTTTGTTACAAGCTGATTACTTCAATCTTTTAATATTACATTAACACAGATAGCGGCGAACGTCCTTCATACTCACCTTTTATGTAATCGTACTTTCGCAAAATTCATTATAAATTTTATTGTTTGATTAATTTTTTTGCTTTCTTGAAAACTCGTGCAAAGCTTGTGTAAAACTTTTCGGGATTTTTTTCAACATTTTGAAGGTCTAATATTCATCCAAAGAGCTAATGAGATAAGCTTGATTTTTCGGCAACAGGGAATTTTTGAGAATAGATAAAATTGTAATTAGGAATATGGAATTTTTTTTAAAGAATTATACTTTAGAAGAGAGAATTTCAATGAAAGATTAGTATTTGACTTGAAACAGAGAATTTCTTACACGGAACGCGAATTTTAGAAAAAAATTGTAATTCTTCTTGAAAAGAAGAGAACTAAGAAATCCCTGATTAGGTTCAATTTATAATTCTTTTACAAAATTCCTGGTCCCAAATCAGAATTGTAATTCTTATAGCCAAAAATTATCTGATGTTCCATCTTAGAATTATAATCCTTTTCGAGAATTTATTATTCTAGAATAGAAATATTTGAAATGTTTAGAAATCGTTGAAACTTTAAAAAATCGTTTGAATTCTTCTCAGCTGATCCGGAAAAATGAACAGTTGCCCGGAAATTTAAAATCATTCATCGCGTAATTAGCCCGTAAATATTTTAGGCAATCAAATAGCCAAAAAAATTGTAATTTGTGGATAGCTTAAAAATGTACCTGAAATTATAGTTATATTTTATTATTATATTCACCAATAGAATTGACGATGACCGCCAAGGATAAGATGACACTAGAAGTAATCCTCATCTTTTCGAAATGAACGTAAAACTGATGAAATATATTCATTAAAAATTTGATTAACAATGTAACTGATGAATATTCTTTATCCTTATGATTAAATACGATACATTTATTCTATAGCTGTTATCTCTTAGATTGTAAACGTAAAGCTGGTCCTATATTTACATTTCATCAGATCCAGCTTCAAGGAGAAAAAAAGTGTACCTTCTAAATTCGTCAAAACTGATCATAATTAATACAATCAACATTTTTCATTATAATTCAGAAATATAATTTCTGCCTTTTTCCTAAATTTGAAAGAGCGATGTTTCAAATACAAATTATTATTTGAAAAAAAACAACATTTTTTTAATTCAAACAAGTTCTGATTTGAGAAAAGGAATCTTTAAAATCTTACGAATTATAACTTATATCAAGGATTGGTTTTGTAAATTTCCTTTTTATAAATAAAAACTACGAATCAGAATTATATTCATTTAGAAAATATTTTATTATAATTCAGAAATATAATAAATCCCTCCTTCTGAAAATTTTCAATGAGGGAAGTTTCAAATTGTGACGATTAGATGGACTTTTTTATATTTTCTTCTTCTAAATCGGAATTAAAATGCTATTTCTAAATTACTGTTTTACGTGAAAAATTCTCTGTTCCACGTAAGAATTATATGCAATAACCTGATGCAATCAGTTTTAGGAATAGTATAAACTGAGAGTGCTTATTAGGGTGGTCGAAAAAAATTATTTTTCTGATTTTTTAAAGTCTCACGTTAAAACTGATTATTAAAAATATTTGATATAGTAAGTAAGTAAGTATACCATTAAGCCATTTCCTTTTCAGGGTAGGCGTGACACTACCCGATTCGGGTAGTGTTTCTCGGTGGATAGTTTCTTGTAGTAAATAACTACAAGTGTGGGCTCACCACACCCACGATGGGCCAACAGCACGCAGTATTCTCGAATGGTCACCCATCCAAGTACTAACCGCGCCCAACGCTGCTTAACTTCAGTGATCGGACGAGAACTGGTTTTTTCAGCGTGGTATGGCCGTTGGCCATAAATAAAAATAAATATAATAAAATAAATTTCTTTATATTGAAAGAAAACGTTTGAAAGAAAGAAAATGTAATTTTTCATGGATTATTAAGGTTGAAAAGGGGAAAAATGCTTATTTCAAGGGAAGTATTTTTCATATTTGTATAATAAAATTAGTTATATAATTTGCCACTTAAATTTTCATTTTACTTTCATAAAATTCAGAAAAGACACTCAAAAATTACTTTTTAGTGTCTTCAGGGGTGAGTTTTGGCAAAGTTGGGGGTAAATCAAATCTTTAAACAAATTTTTCAGGCCTAATACTGATCACATGGTAGTTTTACTTCATCTTTGTAATGTTTTTACGATTCTTTTCAAAATTCAAGGACTTACTGAATTTTGAACATTTTGGGGTACTTCAAAGGCCGTGCCCTACCTCTAAACATTTTTTTTCAAATCTCAAAAAAATTAGGAAAATATTTATTCACAAAAAGACAGAAAATGACGGGGTGAGACTTTAAAAAAATGGAAAAATAATTTTTTTGGACCACCCTAGTGCTTATCTCGGGAGTTGAGTGTATGTTCAAGCAACTCCAGTCGAGTTTAATTTCCAGTGTATAATTTTTTATTTATTTAAGTTTATAATTTTGTATCCTCATGGCACAAATTTTTCAAAATTAAAAAAAAACTAACGGATTTTGATGAGACTCAGTGCTAAGCAGGTTTTTGGGCATTTGATTAGAAGTCTTAGGTAAAAAAATTCAAAGTTAGAGTTTCTGATCACAGATTTCAGACCAAAATAAAAAAATGTGTTATTTTCCATCCAAAGGGCCAACATTTTTGGAAAATTAACTAAACCTAGCTGATTTTCATCAAAGTCGGAATTAGCTGTTTTTCGTGTTTTTGATCACACATTTGAAACTAAAATTTTAAAATTTGAAATTTGCCCTTTTATCTGCTTTATTTGATAGTTTAGTTACCCTTTTTAGAACTCAATATCCTATTTTGAATTCTATTGGTCTCCCTCTTAAATTTTGTTCGCTTGTCTGTTATTTGCCTGGTTTAAGTTTTTCTGGACTTCCTGTTTTATAATTCGTAACCTTCTCGATCTATCCGTCCATTCATCTACGCTTCGGAACTCTATTTTGCTATCGTTTTCTATATTTCTTCTGAGGGACTGAATTAGTTCTGATTCACGAGCTAAATTTAAAAATGCTGTGGTAAATTGTGTCGACGATTGTTTGCTAGTATTTATTGCGAACTGCAAATCGTCTATGTGTTTGTCCCAGGTGGAGTGAATTATTATCTATATAGGTTTTAATTATTTGTTTAATTGTCCTGTTAATTGCTTTATTTTCAAAATTAAGCCACTGATGTCTGTTATCAATTTCTGATATCTCATTAGCTTTTTGACATTCCTTTTTCCCCTTTTTCTGATTGGTAACTTTCTCATTTTTCCAAAGATTACTATCTTAATCCTTATATGTTTCCTTGCATTTACTGTTATAAAAAATCTTTCCTGAGTTATTTTTCTTCCTGATTCTAAGTCTATTTATTGTAGGGATGCTTATAAGCTTGGGATATCCTTTGTAGGATTTGATGCAGGAATTTGGGCGTTTTGTGGTTTCAGGGATTGGTTGAGATTAATAGGTACTAGGGGAATTTCGCTATTTTTTATCGTCGTACTTCTTTTGTTGAACTTTATTGTACTTTTGCGGTTAATACTACCTCCGAAATTCGGTTTCCTGTCCTTATTCTTATTTTCTTCTCAATTAATTAACGGTTTATCCCTAATATTTAAAATTGACTCACCTTAATTTGTTTAGTTTTAATGTCGGGTTTAGTTTCAATTTTGTTCTAAGTTATTGGGGGGGGGGCGGGTAGTAATTGTGGGTATGCTTCCATAGGGTTAGCAGATGGGGGGTCTCTGGTGAACACCAAGTTTCTGAGTGGTATTTTAGGGTCATTCGTAGGACTTTCATCATGTCCGTGCCTAGGATTCTTACGGATTCTGATTTTGGGACTTACCTGAACATTAAATATTTCGCTTTTTTCCCGATTTTGATTGAAATTACTTTATTCTTATTTTATCTTCATTATATCGACCCATGTAAGAATGTGTGGCACCTATATATATATACCATTAAACCATTTCCCTTTCAGGGTAGGCGTGACACTACCCGATTCGGGTAGTGTTTCTAGGTTTTTCTTGTAGTTATAAATAACTACAAGTGTGGGCTCACCACACCCACGATGTGCCAACAGCACTCATGTCAGTATTCTTGAATGGTCACCCATCCAAGTACTAACCGCGTCCAACGCTGCTTAACTTCAGTGATCTGACGAGAACTGGGTTTTTCAGCGTGGTATGGCCGTTGGCCATAATAATAATAATAATATATATAATATATAATATAATATAATAGTAGTAGGAGAAAAAAGGTATTTGCACTCAAATTTGCGGATGACTCAGCTTTAGTTGCGTATTATCCAGAGGGACTAGCTGAAATGTTAAAAACGCTTGAAGGATATGTAAGGGAGAATGGTCTAGAAATCAATGTTGCAAAATAAAGAATCATGGTATTCAGAAAGGGTTGGCGAAAGAAAAAAGAGGGGGAATGGAGAATATGTGGAGAGGTAGTCGAAATTGTTGATAGATATAAATATTTAGGTTACTCGAAAAAAGCTATTTTCGAATTTTGTGATTCCGAATTTAATATTTCGTTATCGTTTGTGTTTGCATTCGGGTTTTTATCTGAGCTTGAATTTATTTTATCTTAGGATTTCTGATTAGAATTGTTGCCCGGTTTTTGATTTTTATTTTCGCACTTTGGTTTTTTGCGAATTTTACTTATTCTTATTATTTCCTGAACTATTGTCCGCTTTTTCTGTTGGCAATTTGATCATTGGGTTATTTTGAGATTGAATTGAGCCTAATGTCATTTGGTTAAACATTGGCAACATTTGGTTGTAAGAGTTGAATTTATATCTTGGTCTATTATTTTGGAATCTAGGTTGAAAATTTCATTGAAAATTTTGTTGGAATCTAAGTTGGAGACCAGGTGGAAATCAAGGTCTGCAGTTAGGTCTGAAATTTTGTTGATATTAATTTAGAAAAGGTAGGAATGGAAATCCAAATAGTGAGAATGGAAATCTCTTTTTATATTGATTTTCACCCTGATTATTTTGACTTCAGTTTCCTTTTTGATTATTATTTCAACTGTTTTTATTTTACCTTCTGTCCTCCTCATTATTTTTGGAATTATTTTTATCCCTGCTACGTTTGACCTTTCTGTTCATTTTTATCTTCAATGTTGGGTTCAGTTATTTTCAAGACTTGCCCTCGAATTCTTGATTTTGCTAGCACAGTTCCCCATTATTTACCTGAATCTCCTAATTCCCATTCACGACTTTTTCTATGATATAGTTTTGTCAATAATTTGCAGATTTCTGTCAAGTATGTGTGAATGTCTTGTGTTCGTTTTTGATTACAAAATTTAATTTTTTGTCTAATTTGCTCTGAAAACCTTTCATCGAAATTATTATTTTTTAAATCATTGAAAACAACAATTTTGGGCTTTTTTAATTAATAATGAGTCTCAGTTTTCCAAGATGTCGCGATCATTTATTTGGAATGTAAGCTTCTAATATGTCCCCTAAGGGTTCACATTTTTCTTGCATCTCTTCCCTATTCCTTTACACACCCCCACACACTTATTTGGTGGTGAGAGGGGGAGCTACAGCTTGAGGTTGGTTCCGAACCATCAAGAGCAATAGCTAGAATACTTAGGAAATAACTCCCTTGCTAGGCTAGTGTTCACATGGGCTGCCGAGGCTCTACCAGAGTGCGAAGCGGGAATTGAATCCACATATCGCGATCATTTATTTTATAACCCCTTTTAAATTTTTTAAATTCTTTCAAGAAATTGCGCGGGCCTATCCTCTCTATTATTTCGGAATTCAATTAGCCAATCACTCATAATCTGAAAAGGCGTTTTTATCATGCCAAACGAAAGATAGGTAGCTGGAATCGTTTCTTCATTTTTTTTTATTATCGGATTCATTATTTGTATCTGTATTATTAATGTTAATTCTAGAACGTCTGTTTCACCTGTTCCCTGTTGTCGAGAGTCTACGTGATCTGTTTTGATTGGAATTAGTTCTATTCTCTGATGGTTCACTGTCGTCAGTATATTTTTATTTCTTATTATGCTGCGGTTTTCAATATTATTGTAAGAAATTTGACGAGGTTCTTGTAAATTTTCCTTCAAATGAAATTGCACGGATTGTAAGTTTCGAGATTCACTTTAATTTTTCCTGTAAATAGGTTCTATATTTTCTCTCCTGTTTTCAAAAAAGCTATGAGCTAACGGGTATAATCTAAGCCTTGAATTGTTTGTCCTTTCTTCCTTTTTTGTTTGAAAAATCTCTTCTTCTGTTGGTTTATAATTTCGTTACATTCCGCGATTTCCAACAGTTCGTATGTTTCAAAACTGAACTGTGCATTATTTTTTAGGAAAGAATCGTATTCGAAAGTTTGGTGGTTTAATTGTCTCAAATTATTTCTTAGGACTAAAGCGCGTATTGTGGATGAATCTTCGCTATCCCAGAAAAAGGTATTCTTTATTGGGTCAAAGGTTCTGTTGGGAATTTGTGTAATTTCGTTGGATGAGGGTTGGTTGTTTCTAGATGGTGTTAGTTCCGTAAATATTTTTTGGGTCAACCGTTGGGTCCACTGTTTGGATCCGTGTTTTTCCGCGTAAAACTCCTACGGCGACTTATTGATCTATTAATTACTTTCGTAATGGCTCCCATATTGTAGGGTCTAGTTGGGCCCGTACTTCTAATGATAGGTCTACATGTGACATTATTTAAGTCCATGTTCTGGGTTGGAAGTGCAGCCGCACCTTCCAAATCTAAGCTATAATGATCGCTTTGTGTAGCCTAAGGGTGAGCCATTATAATTTCAATTTTCCCTAATGTCAGTTTTATTAAATGTTTAGAATTTCGTTGGTATTCTTATAGATAGGATACCCTGTATTTGTGTCTATTTTGGTTTCTCGGTTTTCAAGTTTCAATTTGAATTTGGTACTTCAATTCAAATTTTAATTAGTCATTTAATTACCCGAGGTTTTCAAAATAAGTTTATTTTCATCGAAGGACTCTTTGTTTAGGTGTGGGATTCTTAGGTTGGGTGCCATGTATTACGGATGTATTGCCGAGGAGGAAATGTTGTGAGGTGGAAAGCCGAGATAGGTGAATAACAATGAACAAACAACCAGGTTAAAATTAAAGGTGGTTTATTGCCATTTCCATTTATCTCGGAAGATGGCCAGTTCGTGGCGAGACACTGGCGATCGAGATGTTCATCGTGGGAGGCGTAAGTTGTCCTAAGGCTTGGTAGTGTCCCTGCAAAGGGCCGTTGAAGATCATCGGAGACCTATGGCAGGAGAGTAGATCCAGGTTGGAGGCTGAAAGCACTAACGCTCACTTAGAGGCGAACGAGTAAGATCGAAAGTAGTTTTCGGTCGAATGAGTGAACAAAGACTGGCGACCGGACGCACCGTCGCTCGTTCTCCGGGTCCCCTCGGTGGTTCCGTCTCATCTCGGCTACGGCCAGGAAACCTTTTCGTACAGGGCCGTGTTGCGTCCTGTGTTATGGTAACAATTCTGTTACAACTTTGAACCTCAATTTTTAGTGTACCGTGCTCTGCGTAACAGAATTGCCACCATTGCCACGTACTTTTTGATGTTAGCATAATTGTTTCGATCAATATCCGACTAAGTATAAAGCGTATCGAACATCTGCAAGCACGTTCATATTAATAAACATAACTTGAAAATCAAAGTGCGAGAGTGCGAGGCTGCGAGGGCGTTTCGTTTTCGACAGAATCAAAACAACTTGAAATGTCTAAAACAAATTTGAGCGACGGAAAATATTTAGATTGTCTGACACCTCAAGAAATCCACGATTTGGCTGTCGATACTGTGACAAGCAGACAATACATATTTTCATGGTTGCATCAATCGATTTTGGAACCGATAAGTTTTACCGTTTCTCGCCAGGTCCCAAAATCGCATTCCCCTTTGCAAGATGTGAAGAAAATTATATGTTAACCAAGTGAGGGCTAGTGGATTCCCCACTCCGTTAACAATGTACTATTACGTTACACTTTTTCTGCTTACACCATAAGCAATCAGTTCTTGTACATTTTATCAGTCACACATTTCCGCTGCTTTATTACTAATTTATATCAATTTTTAAACTTTTAAAAATCATATCAATTGGATACTACTGCAAATAGTGTATCTCAGAAACTTTACTTGATAAATAATAGCGTTTTCCGCGCGAAAATTCGTTTTTGCGTACTACAGTTATTCGCACCTGTGACCTAAAATATATTTTGCCGAGGTAAATGACTTTTTTAATGTTCCAAAATATATAAGAGTCACATACTTCCGGATCGGCCTATATGGGTCATTCATCCTCAAGGAGACAACGGAGTATATAGATTTTTCTAAAGAGGATGGGGGGCGGGTGTGTTTGCAGGGACTTTGGTGTGAGAAATTGTAAAGGCGAAAATATCTCAGAATCAAACATTCAAATCTGTTCAGTTCTAGGAAATTTGATCAGACATGGACGAGAGTCGCTTAACCATACTATTCTAAAACTCTTTAAGATTGATGAATTCTTGGGTGATGCAGTTTCCTGGATTTTTTCTGGGTCATTACTTCAATCGCACCACTGTACATATTTAATTTTGCCCGTATTTGAGTAGTTACTCTCATCATATAAATTCCACGTCTTCTATTATCCTCCACTATTGTAAAAACTTCTCCATTGGACGTTGATAATAGTTTGTTCTTCGGTTGGCATAAGTCCACGGTCATTATAGTATCCTCTCAAGAAAATTGGTTTATCGCGAGGAAAAGTGTACCTTCGACGAACCCGGAGCATGATTGTCAGGAGAATGAGAAATTCCGGAAGGAGGAACACCAGGCCCAGGGTTTGAAGTCTGTGAGCTCAACTCTGCAACAAGAAACAAAGTTTTGTATCTTCTTAAAGTAGACAATCTTATGTTAGTGAGTGTGGTACTTATACGAGAAACTGTCCAAAAACGTTTAGTTTTAGCAAATTTTTTAATTGTTAGGCTTTTGTACAACCACCGGGCTGAAGCACTTCTAGTTTCATTCAAGTATTAGCCATCCGTCCGTCCGTCAAACTTTTCTCATGCTAATAAGATCGAATTAAATTGGATACGATCATATACAATTGTATAGGGTCAGACAGGACAGGATAGAATCGGATAGGAACAGATAGGATAAAACCGAATATAATAGGATACGATTTTTTATCAATCTGCTAAAACCCCTTAATTTTGCAAGTAAATTGTAAATAAGTAAGATATGTAAGTTACTATATTAAATAGGCTTCGAAACCTTTTTCCGCAGCTGCGGGTCGCCGGATTCAGAAAAAGTCACACCAAATACAATTTTTCAAAATTTTATAATTTAAAATTCAAAGTCCTAATTGTTGAACAAACTTCAGTGTTTTTTTCTGAAAGTATCAAATTCTGAATGTCATAAGTTCAAAGTTTAATTATGTAATTGTAATATTATATTATGATTTATAATTCAACATTTTTTTAAGTTGAAAGAAGAAAACTTAAAAAGATATGCTTTCAATTAAATATATGTCATATAATTTATAGAATCCATTAATTAAAACCTTAAAAAATGAAATGTTAGGATAATAATCACGAATTATAACTCAAATTGTTTATTATTTTGTTCTAGTAAAATTCAAAATAGACATGCTTAACATTTTTTTATTCAAGCTTTAATTAAAAAAAGGAATTGGGGAATAAGGTGAAACTGAAATGTTTATTAGTTCAAATACCCTTTCAAATAATTGCAAAAAGAAAATATCGTATTTTCAAGAATACTGTGAAAGTATTGGAAATTATTATTTAATTTATTATCATAAAAGTAAATTTTGTATGTGAAATAAAAAATCTGAATAATTTTTACTATAGATATGAGATGTTTAATTTAGATTTTACAGTGTAGAAATAACGTTTTTCTCTTTCTTATAAGGCTCAAAAAAGTTATACTGTTTTCCAGTTACTCACTTTTCAATTTATATTTCTAAATAAAAATAAATTTATTAAATTCTTTAACTAAATTCTAAAAATATATCATTTTAATAACCTCAAGAGTTGAATTTTTTATAGAATTCTCCGGAACCGATTTATACTAAATAGAAGAAGAATAAACTGTGAAGTTAAGACTGTAAATTTCTCATTTCTTAGGTAACAAGTACTATATAAAAACAAAATTATTATTGCAGATTAATATCAGTGTTGTTTTAAAGGACAGCTTTCCGATGACTATATTACTTCAGTAACTGATTTCCAAATTTTTCACTCGTTCTGCTGTTTTTTGTTGGATTTTGGCATTTCTATACATTAATTTTCTTAACATTTTACGTTTAGGATTCAGTGACTGCAAAATAAAAGCTTGTTTTTTGTTTCAAATTTCTTGCCTACAAATTATTTCATTTGTTGTAAAAATGTATGCAAAGGAATAACAAACTTAAGTTATAACTTAAAATAACAAAATTAAGAAAAAATCCAATAATTGATGGAATATAATCTTTTTAAAGCATTTTTTACAAGAATAGGTTTGCGATAATTATGAATATTATTTTATAAAACTGTCAAAAACTGAAGAAACAAGAACGGAGCATAATTGTTACGTGAATTATCATACATCAGATTCATGACCTGCATTATTGCGCACTTATTTTAATATGCTTTGTCGCAATTAAAATTAGGTTTTTACACACCAAGGGTACGCAGAATACATAAATTGTACTCCAGAATATAGCACTGCGGTGGAGCCACGAAAGAACAAAAATTTTCTTATTTGTATAGTAGAATATCAACCGCAACTGTACACGTATAATGATGAATAATAATATTTGTGACTAGATCAAAAATTAATAGATCTGACTGAAATATATTTCACGTTTAATGAGATAGTGAATCACAATCCCATTTACTTTGAATAAATTTCAAGAAAATTAATAAAATACATTTTACGTATTAATCAGAATTCAAAGTAAAATTAAAAACACATAAATGCAAAGAATGATCAGTTATCGATAAATTGCTAACAATATGGAGGTTACCTTTTTTTATGTGAATGAATGCAAAACTCTTTGATATTGGTGTACTTCTGCCTGATGGAGTTTCCCGGATTTCTTCTGTGGTCATTTCTTCAACCTCACCGCTGTACATGTTTATTTTTGCCCTTTTTTGCAAGCCAGTTATTGTTGTATAAATTCCACGAAGTCGTCTCTTATCGTACACTATTGCAAAGATTTCTCCATCGGACGTTGATAATACCGTTTGTTCTTCGATTGGCAAAGGTAACAGGACCTGATGTTCTCCCCTCACTTGAATTAGTTTATCGCGAGGAAAAGTGTATCTTCGAATTTCAAATAGTCGGGTTGGATTTGTATGGGGGATGAGCCGCATAAATTTAAGTTGTTCTAGTGTATATCCAAGTAAGTATGAAGAAGTAGGACTGGTAGGAGGAAACTTGGACCTAGCACGAAGTGGAGGCTCGGCAAGAGGAGAAGGCCTGCTCGAAGAACCCGGAGCATGATGTCTGGCATGATGTAGAGCATCGTATGCTGGTGAGTATTAATAAATTAATGATTGACTGGTGTGGCGCAGCGAGGGAATAATGTATTTTCATTTTAAGCTAATTCAATAAAAATGCCAAATTCCAAAAATCAAAATCAACCGATATATAAATAGGCTACTCGAGTTTCTATTAATTTACTTTTATATACTCCTAGTCTGAGAATAATGAAACATTGTAGAAAAATATGATATATTGTTGTGAACTGAAGGGTGGACAGAAAAATTCTAAATTTCCAAAAAAATCCAAGATGTCGGTGAATTGCAAGTTCACAGTTCAAAAAAATGCAATATGGCATTCAATTAAATATTTTTTAAATAGTTCATTTCTGCAGTTTTTAGTAAAATATTTTTAAATTGCTAGAGAAACAATTTTTACTTTAGAAAGCATCCCATGGTGCCAGAAATCCCAACCTGTTCAATCTAATTTACTCCTGCATTTTTTATTAATTTTAAATTGAAGTTTCGAAAATTTGTATAATTTCAGTCTGATAATTTGAAAATAGACAATTATAAACTGGTAGCGTGGGAAATATAATAATTTTATTTTAAACTGGAAGAAAGAATTTTCAAATGCAAATATTGAAAATGTTTCTTATAAATTTTTAATTATAGGCCGTGGTAGTAGAATAATTAAATTGAAAACGCACAAAATTCATTATTTTGGCATTGAAAAATGATGAATCAGGCAATTTCAATCGCTCAAGCTTTTATAATTTCAAGTTGAAAGTCTGAATAGTTGAATAATTTTCAGGGCTTTTTTCTCAATCTCTGAAATGCTGAATACCTCAGGTTAGAAAATTTTCTATTTTGATACTGTAATATTATATAATGATTTATAATTTGACAGTTTTTTGAGATTAAAAAGGGACAGCTTAAGTAGTTAATTATTTTTTCGCTCAAAACGAAAAAAATTTTAAAAGTAAGCAATTTTTTGTTTAGAAGAATAACTTGAAATTTGATGAAGTTTCTGATTTGAAAGGAGGAAAATTAGAAAAGTAATAAATGAAAGTATAACATCTGTGACTGAATAAAAAATTGATGATACTTTCTGAAGTATATTTTACTTGCATTAAGATAGTGAATCAAAACCCAATTTACTTTAAATGAATTTTTTTTAAAGTAATGAAATACATTTTACTTTTCAAGCAGAATTTGAAGTGAAATTAGAAACACATGAATGCAAATAATTATCAGTTATCGATAAACTTAGGAATCACACTTCTTCAGATCTCGAGTCTAGCAGTTACCCTATGAGTCAAACAAAATAACTGCAACCACGATTACAATATGACTGTCATTACTAACAATATGGAGATTACCATTTTTTATATGAATGAATGCAAAACTCTTTGATATTGCTGAATTTTTGCCTAATGGTGCTTCCCGGATTTCTTCTGTGGTCATTTCTTCAACCGCACCGCTGTACATATTTATTTTTGCCCGTTTTTGAAAGCCAGTTATTGTTGTATAAATTCCACGAAGTATTCTATTATCGTACACTATGGCAAAGACTTCTCCATTGGACGTTGATAATACCGTTTGTTTTTCGGTTGGCATAGGCACAAGGACCTGATGTTCTCCCCTCACTTGGATTAGTTTATTGTAAGGAAAAGTGTATCTTCGAATTTCAAATAGTCGGGATGGATTTGTATGGGGAATAAGCCGCATCAATTTGATTTCTTCTAGTGTATATCCAAGTAAGTATGAAGGAGAAGGCCTGGCAGGAGGAGACTTGGACCTGGCACGAAGTGGAGGCTCGGAAAGAGGAGGAGGCCTGCTCGAAGAACCCGAAGCAGAATATCTGGCAGGAGAATAAGAAATCTCGGAACGAGGAACATCAGGCACTGGGTTTGAAGTCTGTGAGCTCAATTCTGCAACAAGAAACGTAGCTTTACATTTTCTTAAAGTAGACCATCGTATGCTGGTAAGCATTAGTAAATTAATGACTGACTGGTCTGGCGCAGCGAAGGAGTAATGTATTTTTCATCATACCTTTATCGAAAGGTCGATTTCCAATGACTGTAGAGCGAAGCGAAAATGGCCGAATGCAGCCGAGTTTTCTCTTCATCCCTAGGGATGAAAAGTGATGACGTAGCGAGATGAAAACAAATGAAACGGCTCGTGATTGGTCGAAAGCAGAATCTCTCTATTGTGACGCGATCATTACCTCTCACATTCCATCTCCATCAGAATTGCACAAGCGCTGCAGCCAAGTTCAAGACATTTACGATCAAGAGAAAACAATATCGATTCATATAGTATTCTTATATCTCTCTTTCACACGCGAACTTCTTTCCATTTCCGTCATAATCGCACGAGCGCTGCAGCCAACTTCAAGTGACTACTCTAACCTCTTGTCTACTGTCAAAATATTATTGTCGATTATTCTCAACAAAATGAATTCGGTTCGATAAAGGTATGATGGAAAATAGCGTGCACAACTCGGGTTCCTAGTTGTGCAATATACTATTCATTTCAAGCTAACTCCATGAAAATTCCAAATTGCAAAAATCAGAATGAAAGAATATTTAAATAGGCTAGACAAAGTACTATGAATTTACTTTTATATATTTTGTAACAAAGTTTTTGGGAAACTCGGAAAGATGTAAAACGGCTTTCCGAGGTTTCGCCGAAGCCGTACCTGACCTCCGAACGTGAGGAAAGAACGGCTTGCACAAATTGATTAAGAGCAAACTTACCGTCTAGCCAAGATCCGAGTCTAGGATAACGACTAGGCTAACTCATTCATCCATTGTTTTTTTTTGTATCCATTAATAGTAATAGGGACTAGAGAAATAACCGACAAAATATGTATAGGGTCGGTGTCGAGGCTGAACATCAAATTGACAACTTGAAAACATAGAGCAGACGACGCAGAACATCATCAGCCTACCAGTAGCCAAAGAAGGAGGACGACAGGAGGGAACGCATCCGACACCACACAGCAATTCCACGCAAGTCACGAGAGTTCGCGCTGCACCCGTTGCCATGGTAACCAGCGATCAGTAGCTTGGTGGTGGCCATCACGTACCAGTAACCAAAGAAGCAGGACGAGATTTTGACGAGATGGTGGGACGCAACCGACGCGACGCAGGAGTCCCACGCATGTCATGAGAGTTCGCGCTGCACCCGTTGCCATAGTAACCAGCAAGCGGTAACTGTGTCGCAGCAATATCTAATGGGCAATCACAGGCCGACGTACAGAAATAAATGTAATATACATTTAATATAATAATGTTGAACATATAATGTAGAAAATTTCGCATTTTGGACAAAATCGAGTGCGAAGCACGAGGCACGTGATGAGAATGTATTCGTTAAAGCCGAAGGAGCTTTAACAAAAGAGAATTCACAATCACCAAATTACAGTTCTCGATACTTTGACCTTTAATTTTGAAAGGTGTGTGCACAAAAATATGGGGAAATACAAAGACCAAGTGCGTAACGCGAGTTAAATACAGTGCCGAGCGCGAAGCGCGAAATAAATATATTATCGAGCGCGAAGCGAGCCGCGCGCGATGAGAATGTTCCCGCAAAGCGAGCAGATTTTCTTAAATTTATAATTGACACTTGCCAGAGGAATAATACAGAATTTCAATTACACAAAAAAAAATTTCCGGTCTGGGGGTCAGACCATGTTAGGGATGTAAAGTTTCATGAAACTTTGGTCCGATGAAAAGTTTCATGAAACATTGGGGGTTTCGTAACTTGACCATAGAGGCCAAACCGATCTGCACATGCGCAAAATAATTTTTCTTCCTCTCCCCCCCCCCCCCCATGTTTCATGAAACACATGAAACTTTGACCGTGAAACGTTTAAATGTTTCACGTGAAAAGTTTCAAAGAACTATTTTTTATTTGGAAAAGGGAAATTTTTGAGAATAATGTATTTTTCAACGTTAAAGGGGGAAAATTGCGATTTGAGTCAGGCCAACCCCCGACAAGTCACATTTCCAGCAAGTCACATGTGCGGTAAGTCACATTGGACCAAGTCACATTGCGGCAAGTCACATTGCAGCGAGTCATATTGTGGCAAGTCTTATTGCGGCATATCTCATTTTTGATAAATTACAAAGTTCAGGACAAACTGGCAACAATGCGACAAGTTCCCTTGCGGCATCTCTCATTTGGAGGCAAATAATGTTATACTGAAAAATAAAGTGGATACATCATATAAAGCATGTAAAGTGAATAATTTTATATTTGACAATAATGTTAACTTTAGGTGAGAATATGATGAAGAAATGTCCGTTCAATTATTATTGATGAAGTTAATACCACAATTTCCAACTGTAGTGTAACTTTACTGTACCAGTTGGTCAAGTATGGCTTGCTAAATTGAGTCTTTATTTTTTATTTGCTGCCGAAAAAATAAAAAAAAATAAATAATCAAAAGCATTACCAAAAGTTAGAAAAATCTGTACTAAATTTAGTATACATGTAATGGAAGCAAGAATTCACAACATGAAATTGAATTTAGTATACCGGCCTACAGTGAATTTAGTATATTTATACTGAATTTAGCACACGCGTATAATAAATTTCATATATGCGTATACTAAATTCAGTATGAATATACTAGATTTACTGTATGCTGGTATACTAAATTTAATTTCATGTTGTGCATTCTTGCCTCCATTACATGTATACTAAATCTAGTACAGATTTTTCTAACAGTGTAGGCTTCAATTGAAAGAAATGTTTATTTTTCTTATTTTTAGACACCTATGGGAAATTATTTTTCAAGTGTTCCTACTCCAAAAAGTCAGATCATATTCAAACTTGTGCGAAGTGTTGTGCTCTTGTTTGTGGCGGAAAAATTGTGTCATTTGAATTTTAATCTCTTAATGACGATTACAAAAATGTTGTCCAGTACCTTTTCGATAGGTTTTTCATGCCCTTTTTATTAATGACAAGCATTTTGTGAAAAAATGAATATTAGACACTCAAAAATGAAAGTGAAAAACAAACTGCACTCTTTTGGAAAAAGGTCCGTTTTTCTTTTCATTATTTTATCTCAAAAGAGAGCCTAGATTATTCACTTGAAAATCTTTCTGGTTAAAAAGTGGGTTTTTTTATTGTTTGACATTTTTTTGACTTCGTATTAAGTTGTAGCTTCCTATTTTACGAAGTTTGAAACAACAATAAAAAACTAACAAATTAGGCTTTTTTAATGTCGAAAATTAAATTATCAAAAGTAAATAGAGAGACATTTCATTATCTAATTCTGACCTAAAGTTAACATTATTAACAAATATGGCATTATTTAATTACCTTACATGCTTTATAAGATGCATCAACTTTATTCTCCAGGATAACATTATTTGCCTCCAAATGAGAGATGCCTCAATGTATCTTGTCGCATAATTGCCAGTAATGAGACATGCCGCATGTGATTTCCTGCAATGTGACTTTCCACAATGTGACTTGCTGCAATTCAGCCAGTTTGTCTTGAACTTTACAACTGATTAAAAATATGAGATTCCGCAATGTGACTTACCACAATGCGACTTACCACAATGTGACGAGCTGCAATGTAATTTGGTTCATTTTAGCCAGTTTGTATTGATCTTTGCAATTTATCGGGAATGAAAGATGCTGAAATTTGGCCAGTTTTTTTCAACTTCAACTTCTCTCGAATGAGAGATGCCGCAATGTGACTTGACGCGAATGTGACTTTTCACAATATAACTTGCTAAGGATACTTGGATGAGGGAACATTTTTTTAAAAAAAATTTCAGGTTGAAAAAGATAACACTTGGAAAATAAACAACTTTACTGGCCTAAAAGGAATTTTTATATTTAAAAGGCAAAAATTAAGACAGTCACCAATTTTTCTATTTGAAAGGCAAACATGAAAAAAGTAGAAAATTGTATTGTTATTTGAAAGGGAGTTTTAAAGTAATCATTTTTCACTCATTTTTGCACTTTTCAATTAAGTATTTAAGAACTTTGGTAGAAAAAAAAATTGACTTTAGAAAACATTCAATGGTCACATAACTCCACAATGAAAAAAAGCCGAAGATGGCGGTCTCTAAAAGTTACGAAATTCTTGTACTTGTATAGATTATAACGAAATCGTCCTAAGCCTCATCAGACAATCAAGATTACCCTGAAGTATTTTCTGGTCATATTATACCTTCAAAATTTTTTGAAAGCGCAAGATGGCTGCCAGAAATTTGTGCAAAAATTAATCAGTTTCTAAATCTTTGAACGAATTCTGTTTAAATGTCTTAAAAAATTAAGTTTCTTATTTTTGGTGCAAGCTAATTACTCTAATATTTTAATATTACACTAAAAGAGTTAAAGGAGAACGCCCTCTATAGTTCCTTTATATTTAATTTTACTTTCGCAGATTTTAATATGAATTTTATTGTTTGATTAATTTTTTTGCGTTCTTCGATTTCAATTTTAAATACGATTTTTGCGATCTACAAATTATAGATATATTTTATTATCATATTCACCAATATAATTGAGAATAAGCGCCATGGATAAGATGAGACTAGGAGCAGTCCTCATTTTTCCGAATTAAAGAAAAAACTGATCAATGTATTGATGAAGAACTTGATTAAAAATGTTACTGAAGAATATTCTAGCGCTTCACTAGTAAATACGATAAATTTATCCTATAGCCATTATCTCTAAGATTGTAGACTTAAAGCTAGTCTTTATCAGATATTTACATTTCATCAGAGACAGCTTCAAGGAGAAAGATGTTCCTTCTAAATTTGTTAAAACTGATATCACATCAAACAAGTTCTGATTTGGAATGAGGATTTTTAAAAATCTTACGAATTCTAACTTAGATTAAGGATTGGTTTTATCAATTTCCTTTTTATAAATCAAAATTCCAAATAAAAATTATGCTTTATAAAAAATATTATATTATAATTCAAATATATAATAACTCTCTTTTTCACGTTCCATGTAAAAAATTCTCTGTTCCATGTTAGTATCTTATTAGGTTATTAACCGAAATTCCCCGTTTCAAACCACAAATGTTCACGAGAAAATTGACCATATTCCACAATTCTTTTATGAATTCAAAAGTTCATTTATTGAATTCTTATGTAAAATTGTCTAAGTATAGGATTTTAAATACAATCTTTTAACAAAAATCGCAGTGTAAAATATGAATAATACACAAGTGACTAGTAAAAAATTTGCTAATAAAAATAAAAATGTGAAAGACCTAAAATTATCATACTGTATTTTCAACAAATTAGTTGATTTTTCTACAAGAAAAGATAAATTTTCTACCAGCATATATAAACTTTCGACCCAAAAAGACAAGTCTTCAACAACAAAGTTGATTTTTCTAGATAAGAATCGAATCTTTTTAGAAAACATTGGACTTTTAAACCCGAAAAGATAAATTTTGAACAAAAAACTTAATTTCCAAAACAGAAAGATAAATTTTCAACCAAATAGTTGAACTTATGAAAAAAAATCAAACGGAGCAGTAATAGTTACATTCAAATGGTTAAACTTCCATGCAAAAGACCAAGAAAGATTTTTCAGTCAAGCAAGAAAAAGAAATGAATCAAATTGTGGAATTTCCAAGTCAAAAAGAGAGAATTTTCTATAACACAGTTGAAAATTCAATTCGAAAATATATATTTTCAACAAAATACTTTATTCTCAACTCAATATTTAAATTTCCTGAAAAGAAGGTGAATTTTACACTAAAAAAGATCATTTGTTGACAGAATGCATACATTTTTTAATAAAATGGTTGACGTTTGGACTAAAAGGCGATCATTTTTCAAGCAATAACAAACAAATTTTCAACAAACAGTTAATTTCCAACCAAGAAAGATGAATTTTCAACCAAATGGTCCAATTTTCAACAATAACATAATAAGTTGAATATTTGACGCGAAATCTGAATTTTCAACAAAACAGTTTATTTTCAACCAGATAGTTGCATTTTTAACCAATAAAGATGAATTTTCAACGAAAAATATAATAGTTCATACTGTAACCAACAAAATATTAATTTGAAATAAAAAACAGTTGAATTTAAGCACAAAATAGTAATTTTCATTATTATAGTTGATTCCTGAACCAAAATAGATTAATCTTCAACCACACATTTGCTTTTTTAGCAAAATGAAATGAATTCTAATCCAAAGAGATAAATTTGCAGACAAGAAAGATTTTTCAGTCAAGAAAGAATAAAAATTGATAATAGGAAATAATCCCAGAGGCTACTATATACAAATAATTTCAGGTACTATAAATTTATCTATTCTTCATTATTTTCCATTTTAGGTCCCGCATTGAACGACATTTTCAATTTTTTTCGACTTTTCAAACAAAAATCTTGCAAAATTCCACCATTTTAATCGGTAAGAAACTTTGAAAAAATACTTGAAAGACGATAAACTAGTCGCTTGGATAAACTATTAGTTTCATTTGAAACTGGAACCAAGCATTTTATAATAGAGACATTGAAAACTTCTAGTTTAAAATTTAATTTAGAAGTCCTAGTATTGAAATAATTAAATTGAAGAAGCACAAAATTGAATAATTTTACATGGAAAAATTATAAATGAAGCTACTTAAGTCGCTCAAGCTTTTATAATTTCAAATTGAAATGCGCAATAGTTGAAGAATTTCCAGTGATTTTTTCTCAATGTATCGAATTCTAAATCTCATCAGTTTAAAATTGTTCTATTTTGAAATCGTAATAGCCCAGAGCCAGAGGTAGATGGCGAGCAAGAATGGTTAGAATGTGTAAATGAGACTCTAATTCGAAGAGAGATAAAAAGCCATAGAAACACGAGAGCTTGCATTAAAAAAATGCATGGACGTGAAGGAAGCTAGAGAAGTATGCCAGGACAGAAAAGTGTAGCGACAAATAGTTTATAAAAAGAGTGCCTGAGGCATGCGAATTATTTGTGGAGGGTTCCTTAAACCAGACAAAGTGGATTATATGTTTTTTGGGTCCCTGAAATCGAATCCGAAACCCGTTTTGCCTCATCACCTCAGCGTTTTTTTCTAACCTCAACAAACAGCTTGAAACTATAAAACTCAAGAATATCAACCCTTAAGCCATATAACTTTATACTCTCAAAGCTCAATAACCTTGAGATCAATATACCCTATAACCCTAATACCCATAAACTCAAAATTTTGTAACCACAAAACTCATAAATCTCAAATCCCAATAAACTACAAATCCAAAATGCAGCAAAAAAAAAGGAAAAACTTACACGCGAATGTCAAACCTCAAACTCGGAGAGTCTTAGCTTTATAATTCCATACGTCAATCACTTCATACCCTCAAAACCCATGAGCTCCATAACCCTGAAGTCCCACAACACTAAAGACAAGATTAGAGTTCCAGCCACTTAAGGCAAGATCAGAGTTCTAGCCACTTAAGGCAACATCTAGTGGTGATCCAACCACTTGAGGCAATATCAGTCTGAGTTCCAGCCACTTAAGGCAAGATTAGAGGTCCAGTCACTTATGGCAAGATCAGAGTTCTAGTCACTTAAGGCAAGATCTAGTGGTGGTTCAGGCACTTAAGGCAAGATCTAGTGGTGATCCACCTACTTAAGGTAAGATCTGTCAGTCTCAGCCACTTGAGGCAAAATATTAGCTCTCCAGCCACTTAAGGCAAGAGCTATTGTAAATCCAGCCACGTAAGGCAAGATCTGAATTCCAGCCACTTAAGGCAAGATCTGAGTTCCAGCCACTCAAGGCAAGATCAGCGTTCTAGCCACTTAAGGCAAGTTCTAGTGGCGATCCAACCACTTAAGGCAAGATCTAGTGCTGATCCAACTACTCAGGGCAAGACCTAGTGGTGACCAAGACACTCAAGGCAAGATCCTATATCTCCAGCCAGTAGCCTCAAGTGGCTGGATTTACAATAGCTCTTGCCTTAAGTGGCTGGAGAGCTAATATTTTGCCTCAAGTGGCTGAAACTGACAGATCTTACCTTAAGTAGGTGGATCACCACTAGATCTTGCCTTAAGTGCCTGGACCACCACTAGATCTTGCCTTAAGTGACTAGAACTCTGATCTTGCCATAAGTGACTGGACCTCTAATCTTGCCTTAGGTGGCTGGAACTCAGACTGATCTTGCCTCAAGTGTCTGGACCACCACTAGAACTTGCCTTAAGTGGCTGGATTACCACTAGATATTGCCTCAAGTGGCTGGATCACCACTAGATGTTGTCTTAAGTGGCTAGAACTCTGATCTTGCCTTAAGTGGCTGGACCTCTAATCTTGTATTAAGTGTTATGCGACTTCATAGTTATGGAACTTATGGGTTTTGAGGTTATGAAGTGATGGGCGTATGGAATTATAAAGCTCAAACTCTCCGAGGTTGAGATTTGAAATTTGTGTGTAAGTTTTTTCGTTTTCTTGCTGCATTTTGGGTTTGTAGTTTATTGGGATTTGAGATTTATGAGTTTTGAGGTTATACATTTTGATGTTATGGGTTTCAGGGTTACAGGTTTCGGATTCGGTTTCAGCGACCCAAAAAACATATGATCCACTTGGTCTGGTATAAGAATGCTTCCACTCATTTTTTGTGGTCCTGTGTGATTCATTCGATCGTCTTCTTTGGGTCACGGCAATCAAATCCGCACGACACTCTCCGTACTTTCAGAGATTCGGAGAAGGTTCTTAAATATTTTGTTCGTCGTTTATTTTGTTTGATATTGTGGTGTTTTGTTGGCGAGCAATGTTTTATCGCCTTGAGCAAAGGAAATCCGGGAAATAAGCAACTTTGATGATTCTTCGATGCTATCGCCTTAATAACGTGGTTTGAAGGGAAAATATTTTGATCCGAAGCGCATCCAGATGATGAAAATTTTGGTACTTCGTATAGTCGCTTCTACTTTCTTTTTGAAGCCGAATTTGAAAATCGTTGGATATCTTGGAATCTGTGTACTTAGCCATCGTCGGATTTTCCAACTTAAATCAACGGATAGGCTTCACATTTTTCATAAGTATCTCCAAATTTCCTGGATTACAAGTAATTTGATCTTTATTTGAAAACATGCTCGAATTGTACTCACGGTGCGAATTTTATATTTATTTAAATTGGATATCTCGAATTTCATTTACCGTGCGAATCTCATAGGTATTTAAAACGATTCTCTAAAAATGTATTGCGGTGCGAATTTCATGCTTTTATATTTGCATTTGTGTGTTATTAATCGATTAATTCGAAATTTGATGACAGTGCGTGTCCTTTGACTCATCAATACTTTGTAACCTTAATCGCAATTTACAAATTTAATTTATTTTAGCTCTTCTTAATTTTATTTAATTGGAATTTCTTAATCTGGAATTTGATTTAACGCTCAATATTATTTGAAGATATCATTTATGATTTCATCATTTTCACATTCTAATTGAAACAAATCGAAAGTCTAAATTTTTTGAAATTTTGAAATTAAATTTTCAATTAATTAAATTGAATAAAATAATTTTTACATGCCAGTGGAGTGAATGACGCCTGAAACAAAGACTTCAGATACTAATGGGTCCGAGTGGGGAGCCTCATATAATGACTTTGTGAGACTCTTCACGTGGGGTGATCGCTAGAAAGATTGATCAGCAACCTCCCCAGATATGATTTATAATTAAAAAGATTACCAGGTTTAAGGCGGGAAAGTTAGAAAGTTAACCATTTTTCATTTGAAACGTGTAATATATAAAAATAAACCATTTTTTGTTTAGAATGTGTAAATTGAAATTCAAAAAAATTTTCAAGCATTTTAAATGAAACATTTTTGCGAATATTGAACTGTAAACATCAAAAAACAGACCAAGGTCAAAGATTAACTTATTAATTTTTTTCCTTTCTTCTAATTCCTGTTGGGATGAAATTTTATACTTGAATATAAGGTACAGATTACTCAAAGCCGAATAAAATGAAAATTTCATTTTTCTGAAAGCCGAAAGAGCTATTCCAATATTTCTTTTAATTCATGATTAGTAATTATATTTTATAGTACTTTAAATTTGAGCATTTTTATTAATTTGATAATTAGACATTCAGAAGAAGAAATATGCCATGAATGCTCGCAGCGCACTATTTTTGCTAGTAGTATATATTTTGTAATTATTTGCAAAATTTGTATATTTTAGATGGTTAAAAGAAAAAATATTTGCAAATAGAAAACGGAAACTACAATACCAATTATAAATTCTCAGCAAGTTTTTTGTTTGCTTCTAATAAAATATATGTTATATAATTTATGAAATCAAATAATAATTGAAACATGCCAGAAAATAAATTTAGGGATTTTATTCACGAATGATAACTTGAATTGATTAATTTTGTTCTACTGGAATTCGAAATAGTCATAGTTAAACTTTTTTACTACATTGCTAAATAAAAAGATCTGCCTACTGTGCAGGCACATTCTCATCGCACGCTGCGCGCGTGGCTCGCAATATTGAGCGCGCCCTGGGCGCGCATCTGTTGGATCTCGCGCTTCGCGCTACGTGCTCGGTCTTTATACTTTCCCCGAATTTTTGCAGACCTTTTAAAATAATAGCTCAAAGCATCGACAACTGTCATTCGGTGATTGTGAATTCTCTTTTGTTAAAGCTCATTCGGCTTTAAGGAACGCATTCTTATCACACATCTCGTGCTTCGCACTCGATTTGGTCCAAAATGCGCACTTTTCTAGATTGTGTGCAACTCTATTATATCAAATGTATATTATATTTATTTCTGCACCACAGTCTGGGACTGCTCATTGAGATATTTCAAAATAAAGTACAAATTTTATTTGATTGATAGCTTTGATATTTGTTCCTTATTTTGCATTAATTAATTTGTATTTTCAATATTGTATTTTACGAGCAAAACAAAAAATACGTATCCTATCAAAAAGTGATTGATAAACAAATTTTTAGATCTTTCTTAGGTACATAATTTTTGTTATTCACCTTTTTTCATACCTTGCAAAGTTTGACCGCTAAATGGAATTTTTTATTTTTTTTTTGTGTGGTTAAAAATATTAACTTAAAACTTAAATTTTTTAACCAGAACCGTTGGTCAAAAAATGCTGGTTAACGAAATCGATTTTTCTTTTTGGTCCCTAAGATCTTGTGCCAAAGCGCAACCAAATCCGATTAGTCTTTTTGAAAGAATTCTTTTTATTTAAAATTTTTGTAAGAAGAATGCATTAAATATTAGCAATTTTTGAAATACATAAAAATTTTTTTTTTTTTTTTCTATTTGGAAAATGTAATCATCTAAATAGATTGGTTCAGAATCACCCACAAAAATGTATTCGTTATACAGACAATGACGACGACAACGACAGACAAACACCATTAAACTTGTTTTTTTTCTTCAGATTCAATGGGTCACAAAACGTGGAGATATAAATAAATGCGTGATAGTCAGTTTTCACATACAACTAATACCTATTCATTATGATGTGAATGTAAAAATATATTACGGATTAACGCGAGATTGAAACAACGTTTTCGCGCTCTGCGCGCACGATTTCTCAAAAAGTTTTGAAACGATTACTTTCAAATTTTCTACGTTTATTCTAAACATAGATATCTACAGAGTGACGAAGCGGTTTTAAAATTTTTTCATTTCATCATAGTTAAATTAACAAAAAAAGAGCAAAAAAACACGATTTTTGGAAATTTTTTGTTTAAACTGCCGCCATTTTGTTATTTCGCAAAATAAAATAAGTCTGCTTCGTCACTCCAGAGCTATGGACATATCAATAAAGAAAATTTATTATTTATTTGTTTCAGATGCTGCTGACTGGAGATATCGTGCGAACAGTGGACATGCCTTTATTTTTCGACACTTTGTTTATTGTTAAATAATACGTAAACTAAATAATAATTTTATGTGAAAAGATTGTTTTTGTGAAGCTCTAGATAGCATAAATAAAGGCTGGACATTTTATTTAATTATATGAAGTAGTTGTTGAGAAAAAAATTCTTGAAAATCACCTCTTTTTTTGCCGAGATAGTAGAATGACCCCTTAAATACTTTGAAAAACATAGATTTCTTTATTTTCATCCTTACGTGATATTTATATACAACATATTCACAAACTTTGAATTTTTTCATTTCATGTATCTTTTATGTAAACATGGAAAATTCTATTGCCAGTAATAGAATTAAAATTTAGAATGCAAGATATATTGTAAAAACAAAATATCGTGACTTGAAGCATGCATTAAATGTGTTAAAAATGATTACTTCCTAGCTGTGATTTATATAAATTTTTGTTTCATTACATCATAATGAAAGTAAATTTTTGGTATGTAAAATGAAAAAATAAAATATTTTGCACTATATGTATATATATGTTAAAATTAGATACTGTATTGCAGAAATAACGTTTTTCTCTCTTATACAGTGCTCAAAAATGAAAAGTATTATATCTGCGACTGCATCGAAGACTGATAAAAACTACTGAAATATATTTTCAGCATATTAAGATAGTGAATCACAACCTCATATTATTTGATGAATTTAGACAAATAATTGAAACACATTTTATGTATTAAGCAAAATGATAATTCAGCAAAGAATTGACCGCGAAAAAATTAACAACTGACCGTGTCTATAAAACCATCAATTGGGAGACCTTGTGCATATTTCAGACAATAGAATAGCCAGACAGATTGTAATTTTTCGAAACCTTTAAAATGTACCTAAAATTATAGATATATTTTTTTATTATATTCACCAATTAAAACGACGATAACCGCCAAGGACAATATGAGACTACAGACACTCCTCATTCTTTCGAATTAGAAGAAAAACTGATCAATGTATTAATGAATAATTTGATAAAAAAAATATAACTGATGAATATTCAAGTGCCTTATTATTAAATAGCGTACAATTATCCTATAGTCGTTATCTTTCAGATTGTAGACGTAAAGCTGGACCTTATCGGATATTTGCGTTTCATCAGAGTCAGTTTCAAGGATAAAAATGTACTTGCTAAATTCGTTCAGACTGATATTACAATTTATATAATCAACATTTTCTATTATAATTCAGAAATATAAATTCCTTTTTTGAAAATTTGAAAGCGGGGCGTTTCAAATTCAGAAAAATTTTTATTTAAAATGAAAAGTAATTTTTAAATATGAACAAAATCTGATTCAGGACAAGGAATTTCTAAAATCTCACGAGTTCTGACGCACACCAGGGATTGTTTTTGTAAATGTTCTTTTTTATAAATGAAAATTAAAAAAATTGTCCAACATTTTCTTCTCTGCGTTAAAAATCACTTTTTCTGAGAAAATATAATAATAATTTACGGAATTCCCGCTTCCAGAGTTATAATTATATCCTTTACGAGAATTGTTTTCATACTTCATTGTTCCCCATTAAAACTCAAAATTATTATTTTATTACGAAATTTGTTATATCAAGTCGCATTGAATTAATTTATAAAATTGCCTGTTCCAAGACAAAATTATATTTATTTAGAAAATATTCTTTTATAATTACGAAACATAATAACTCCCTTTTATTTAAATTCCAAAGAGGGAAGGTTCTAATTGTGACGAATACTGACTTGGAATATAATTATTTTTATATTCCCTTCTTCTAAATCATAACAATAATAATTTTTAAAAATTCCTGTTTCATTTGAATAATTCTCTGTTCCAGATCAGAAATATTTTGATTTATTTACGAAAATTCCCTGCTTCAAATCACAAATTTTTACGAATAAATCTACCATATTTAACATTGTGAAAGTATTAAAATTATATAATACTCAATAATGTACATTTTTTGGAAATTATTCTTTATAAATATACGTATATATACCTAATTAGAAAAAAGGGTAAATAGTCACCGCAGTATCCTATTGGGATCTATTGCAATTTCAAAATATTTGAATGCTAATTGCTTCAAGAATAAGCAGTGCCAAATAAAGAAATCCATCTGTTATAAATATTTTTTTTAATTAATTGAAAAGTTTTTTGTTTTAAAAATAGTTTATATGAGAAATACTATCCCAATTGAAAAGAATTCAGATAGAAAAAATTCGTGTCTAAATGAACAAAATATTTTTAATTCAGGTAATCCAAGTTCAAAATCCATTTAAACTATAAACTTGTATCTTTAAGAATAATGCAACTTGATAAGTTGATATTTAAAAAATATATAAATTTCATGCGAGGATCAACATTTCATTGATGAATAAGTAAGATATGACCGTCCATAAAATTGGAAGTTAATTTATTTTAAAATTATTAAAAGTATGCAGATTTTCTGGGGTTAGAAAATATTTGAAAATTAAGTTTTTCGGGCTTGGAGGAAATTTATTATTTTATAGGAAGAAGTGAAGTAGGAACCATTTTTCAAAAATTTTTGTTATCTTAGCAAATATTTTTAATCAGAATTTAACTAGTGACATTTTGATTTTCATTTTTTTTCTGAATTCTAGAAGAAAGCTGTTTTTATTTTGAACATTTCTATCAATATCTTTATTGCGTTCGAGCGGATTCTTTATTTTTAACATTTTTCTTATTATTAACGGGAAGAATTTTTTATTTTTAATATTTTTATTCAATTGTGCGGGAGAACCTTTTTGTATTCAATTTATTTCTGAATTGGAAGAGGGACGCTTAAAATTTGAAAAGATGTATTGATTAATATTTCTATTGAGTTAAATTAGATCTACTTAATTTCAAACCTTTTTCATCAGATAAAAAAGAGAACATTTTATTTTCAATTTTTTTTTTTTTTTTTTTTTTTTTTGAAAAGAAAAATATTTTATTCTTAACATTTTATTTTATCATAAGGAAGGCGACTTTTATATTTAACTTGTTTTGAAATTGGAAAAGGGGATTTTTACTTTCAACTTACTTTTGAATATTTGAATAGAAAAATTTTATACTTTTAACATTTTTATTGAGTTGGAAAAAAAAAACATTGAAACAAGAAAATTTAAACGTGCATAGGTTAAAGTTCACGAGGTTCATTACAAAAAACCGTTTTTTCATCTTCACAATTAATTTATTTACAAAATATTTAAAACCTTGTGTAGCTAATAGATTTAATGAAAATGAAATTAATCGCAGTACGATCAGAAGAAAAAAGTTCCAAGCTCAAAATATAAATTAACGTCTGGCTTAGCGACAATGTTCATCGTATGACGATATCTAATTGGGTCAGGGCTTCAGCCGAGCGCTTCGAAAACAGGAAACATTTATTTTATGAATGACAGTTTTTAGGTTAGATTGTGAGTAAACACGTTGAGTTCCTTCAGAGAAACCATTTTACGTAACACTTTTCCTGCTTACACCATGCGCAATCTGTTCTTGTATATTTTTTCAGTCACTAATTTTCCTTTCCATTTTACCATCTTTTTTGTATAATTTTTTCATCATATTTCACTGATTTCTACTCGGTGGGTTTCCTATCACCACTACGTAGCGCGTCCTCA
>CAKNYM010052712.1:329018-387568 GCA_932195095.1 Andricus curvator | reverse complement strand
GCGATGAACTTTCGAGTTCGAACTGCTAATCTATAATAATAATAATTTCACTGATTTCATTACATTATTTTTGAAAAACGAAAACCGAAAAAAAAAGCACCGTCGCGTCGTGACTCGTCGTGGGACTCTCGTACTGTTCCGCGCAGAAGTGCCACTCTATAAAAACAAAAATGTAAGGTTGACACTTCTTTATTCATTATAGATGTTTTGAAATTAATTTAATTTTAATATTAAATGCACATTTTTTTACTTCATTACGAATTTATATCCATTTTTAAACTTTTTAAAGTTTACTCACTTCAATCTGAATAATATATGTCAATTTCTCTATTGCGTATTTTACTTTCCTAGCTTTGCAAGGATGGCGGTTAATGATCTAAAAGGTATTATTTGAGGACCAAGGACTTTGAATCATGTTTGATTCGACAACGAATTTAGAACAAAGAAAACTTCATTCAATTTAGGTATCATTATAAAAGGTAACAGTGCCCAGATAACAATTTGCGCAGACCTTGCCCGCATGGTGTTCGCACGCGTGTCGACCGATCAGCACGATTTGAGGGCAAGAGTGCAGACATATGTGTCCTCATATGCGTCGCATATGCGCCGCACGCGTGCCGGCACGTGCGTACCAGCGTCGTGCTAGCATGCACGTGTTTTGAGTTATAATTATTGAAAAAAAGATGTTAAAAATAACATAAGTAACAGGAAACATTGTATGACGTTTCTAAGAAGAGACTCTTGTGTTGGAAGTTGTTCTTTCACAACTGATGATGCAACAGGTGTTTATTCCAAAAGCGACATACACCAAATTATTCCTGCTACCTCTTGAATTATTAGAGAGAAATATATATTTATTTTAAAATATTTTTTTATTTCGAACAATTTAAATTATTCAATACAGTACGTTTATTTAACACCTTTGCTAAAAACAAAGGGATTTTAAAGAACACTATACTTTTGAATCTTCCAGTTAATTACTTTCAATTGTTTTTCAAGTTGCACATTTTTAATCGTTCTACTTCTGAGATTTAAGAACTTAAATCTCAGCGGTAGAACGATTAAAAATTTGCACTTAAAAAACTTGTTTTCGATCATTTTAAATCTCAATATAGTAAATATAGTAAAAAATAGTGAAGAAGATATATTGAATTTTTGTATTGCGAAGAATTTTAATAGAAACGTTATGAAAAGCACCAAATGACAGTTGCCGATGCTTTGACGCTTAATTTTAAAAGGTCTGTGCACAAATGTGGGGAAACTACAAAGCCTGAGGCGCGCTCAAACTTTTTTTTTATCATTATACTATAAAATACTTATGGTGCGTTTTCACGGAGCTGAAATTTTAGAGTTCAAAAAATTATTTTTTAACAATTACAACTCTTGCCGACTATGTTCTTTGGCACAAAATTTGTTCATACTCCAAGCTAATTTTTCGAACCAAAACCCAAGAAAAAATGTTTATATAATTTGAACAAAAATAATTATTCACTTTTATTTCGACTTTTTGTCTGTAAAATAAACTTGGAAAATAATGAAAATTTAGAGCATAAAGCGAATTTGATCAGAATTTTTTTTACACAACTGCTATATTACGTTTTTAGTAATAATGCGCTTTTGTGCCGCACTCTTCACCGCACGCTATATGCCGACATTTTGCCCTGAGTACCTGACGAGCATGATAGGCGCACGCTGTGCTGCATATCATGCAGACCGTGTGCGGGCATTATGCGGGATTAGTTATTACCCTCAGAACTTGCTGTCACTGTGCTTGTATTGTTGCCGACACATCGTGCTTGCACGCCATGCGCCCATGTGCGTCCGCATGCATTGTTACCTGGGTGCGTTCGCTTTCGCGGTTGGCAAGACTCTGCCAGAGTCTGCACTTTTCCCGCATGCTGTCTCGCTCGATAATGATCGACAATGTTCGGTCAATTACCGATCTTGCTATGCCGGTAAATTCAAATATATAATCTTAAATCTATCTCTTACAGGTTGGTGGGTTGGATGCTACTGAAAATAGTTTATCTCAGAAGTAGCGTTACTTTACTTTATGAATAAAAGCCTTTTCGGCACAAAGATCTGCTTTTGCATACCACCTATATTTCCACCTATGATCTGAAACATATTTTACAAAGATTGATGACTTTTTAATAAGTTCCGCAATAGATTTGAGTCACATAATTCTGGATCGGCCTATATGGGCCATTTATCCTCAAGGGAACAACGACGTATATAGTTTGTTTGTTTTTTTTTTTTTTTTGGGGGGGGGATTAGCAGGGACTTTATTGTAGGAAATTGTAAAGTTGAAAATATCTCAGAATCTAACTTTCAAATCTGTTCAGAACTAGGGAATTTCATCAGACGTGGAGGAGAGTTGTTCACCCATACTATTCTGAAACTCTTTAAGATTGATGCATTTTTGGGTAATGCAGTTTCCCGACTTTCTTCTGTGGTCATTATTTCCACCGCACCGCTGTACATATTTATTTTTGCTCTTTTTCGAGTAGTTACTCTTATTGTATAAATTGCACGAAGTCTTCTATCATCCTCCACTATTGCAAAGACTTCTCCATTGGCCGTTGAGAATACAGTTTGTTCTTCGGTTGGTATAGGAACACGGGCATTATGGTATCCTTTCAAATGAATTGGTTTATCGCGAGGGAAAGTATATCTTCGAATTTCGAATCGACGGAGCGGATTCGTACAGGGAATAAGTCGAAGAAATCTAATTTCTTCATGTTTATATCCAAGTATGTATAAAGGAGAATCACTGGCAGGAGAAGATATAACCCCGGTACGATGTGGAGGCTCAGCAGGAAGAGAAGACCTGTTCGAAGAACCTGGAGCATGATTATCAGGAGAATAAGAAATTCCGGAACAAGGAACACCAGGCCCAGGGTTTGAAGTCTGTGAGCTCAAATCTGCAACAAGAGACAGAGATTTATATCTGGTTGAATAAGACAATCGTATGTTGGTGAGGGTTGTACTCATTTACTTTTTTGCAAATCGTTTTCGCGATTCTGATGAGAAAATTCAAAAATAGAATGTCCTCTAAATTTTAGCCAAATCGGTAATATTTATCCATCGCCAAAGACACTTAAAGTTTTGAATGAAATTCACATCGGAGAAACTGTGCAACAACGTTCAATTTACGTAAATTATTCAGTTCTTAGGGTTTTGTAGCACGGGGCTGAAACACTTATAGTTTCAGTTAGGTGTTTGAATGTCCATCCATAGAACTTTTTTACTGTTGATAGGATCGAATAGAATGGGATACGACCATATAGAATCGTTTGGGATCAGATCGGGTGGGATAGAATCGGATAGGAATGAATAGGATATAATCTAATAAAATAGGATATGATTTTTCATCAATCTGCTACAATCCCTTAACTGTTCATGTGAAATATAAATATAAATAAGTTACACATGTAAATTACTATATTAAATAGGCTTCGAAACCTTCTTTTGTATGTTCATTTCGCCGGGTTTGGGACGGTTCACGCCAAGTGAGTCATCCCGGGACAAGTCTCCCCAGGAAAAGTCTGTCCAGGATATTAAATCGCAAGGGAACTGTCTTCTCAAAAAATCACTTGCTAAAGATAATGCCATCTTTGACAATCTCTTCCCACGAATGGGAGTTAAATTCTACCATTTGAAGGTAAACCGGGACATCTCTTCCCAAAGAACAAGGCTTCCTTGGACAACCCTTTTCAGACAAATTCGAGTTGAGGCGCTAATAGACATCACTTTCCCCATATACACATACAAACTCACTTCAAACCTCGATAAAAACATGAAATGCTTTGAGACATTATTGCGCAGGGCTTCCGGTACAATGTTTTTCCAGAAATGATTTCTCACATACAACAATTTTGGTATGCTTCTGGCCACAGAAGATTGGTGATTGTTCCCAGAAGTGTGACTGTTCATACCTCGAAACCTTTTTCTAGGTTACTCTTAAATAAATACGTGTCAGTGACTGGTCACAAAAAGTGATTGATCAAAGAAGAATGATAAGTCATATCTCGAACTCCTTTTTCAGGTTGCTCTTTAAAAAATACGCTTCAACAGCTGGTCGCAGAACAGTATTTGGTCATATATCGAACTCCTTGGCAAGAATGGTCCCGGGAAGACATTTCCTAGAAGAGAATGTCAAATGGTGCCTCGTAGCAACTCCTATTTTTCTGAAGGTGATACGTGATTTGCTACACAAACTTGTCGCGGGAAGACATGTGTTGATGTTGTCTCAAAGTGACTCCTATTTTTTCAAAGATTGGAAGTGATTTCTCGCGCAGATTTGCTCAGGAAAGACCTGTCTAATGTTGCAACGAACCTCAAAGCAGCTCAGGTTTTCTTGGATGTAAGAAGTGATTTTCAGGAAAAAATTATCCAATATTACCAGAGTTTGAAAGTCTGGATACGCAGATTAAGGAAGGGATGTCTGATAGTTTCTTAACCCGAATCGTTACTGGAAGCGATTGCCGGGGAAGCCTTGCCCTTAGGAAAGAGATGTTCCAGTTTACTTTCAAAACGTAGACTTTAACTTTCTTCCATAGAAAGAGATTAACCTGGATGATATTTTTTTTGGAAAGTGATGTCCGAACTTGTTCTTGATAAGGGATGTTCTGGTAAGACTTGTACTGCAAAGGCTTGTCACGAGAAGACTTTTGGTGTGACATGTCACGGCTTTCCTTTCGCCTCCTTCAACGTATTTTTATTCAAAACAATCGTTCACGTAGGCTGATTATCTTTATGTAATGCTTAAATAAGCTTAGTTTCGACAAAATTTAAATTTCCAAAATTTCGTTAATTTGCAAAAAGTGCGGGTCATAAATTGCATCTCTTATATTTATTAAATAAGAATATAACAAAATAAAATATATAATGAATATAAAGAATATAGTCAATTGTTTTAATGGAAACTATGTACAGAAAAATTCATAGCATTGAGAAAAACTAACATGGCGGTCAATTAACAATTACAAAAATCCAATTCCATCCTGCATTCTTCAATAATTTTAAATTGAAGTTGTTAAAAATTTCATAATTTCAATTTGATTTATAAAGTAGAAAATTTTTAACTAGTAGTATGGGAAATTGAATAATTTTATTTTAAATTGGAGGAAACAATTTTTATATAGAAATATGGAAAACATGTAACATAAAATTGAAATTTGAAGTTCTACTATTACAATACTATAATTGAAAACGCACAATTTTGAACTATTTCACGTTGAAAAATTATAAGTGAAGCAATTCAAATTTTTCAAATTTTTGTACTTTCAAATTAGAAGTCTTTTTTGTTGAAAAATCTTCAATGCTTTTTTCTGAACCTATCAAATTCTGCATGCCATACGTTAAAAACTTTTTAATTATGAAATTGTAACATTATATTATGATTATTAATTCGAAAGTTTTTTAGGTTGAAAAGGGAAAACTTAGAAAGATGCTCAGAAGGAAACATTAATGGAGATACAAAACTGAAATGAATAGAAATTCTGTAAATTGTAAGTGAGACTTTGTACGCTCTCAATTAAATATACGTCATATAATTGATAGCATCCATTAATTGAAACATGTAAGAAATGAAATGTTACGATTTCAATCACGAATTATAACTTAAATTGATTATTAATTTTTTTCATTAGTTCAAATACCCTTCTGAATAATTTCAAAAACAAAATATCGTATTTATCAGAATCCTATGAATGGGTTAAAAATCATTACTCTATAGTCGTTATTTATGTACGTTTTTCGTTCATTATATCATCATTAGAGTAAATTTTTGTATGTAAAATGAAAAATATAAATAATTTTTACTATGAGATGTCTAAATTGTATTCTATAGTGTAGAAATAACGTTTTTCTCTCCTTTGTAATGCTCAAAGCAGATAAACTATTTTGCAGTTAATCATTGTTTAATTTATGTTTCTGAATAAAAATAAACTTTTATATTAAATAACGATAGAATGAGATGTAAAGTTAAGACTGTAAATTTCTCATTTCTTAGATATCATGTACTATATGAAAATCAAAATTGTTATCGCAGATTAATATCTTGTTTTTCTCGTTCTGATGATGTTAGTTTGATTTTGGAATCTTTATCGATTAATTTTTTAATATTCTATATTGAGGATATCGCGACTGCAAAATAAAAGCTTTTTTTCTGTTCCAAATGTCAAATTATATCAGTTTTTCAAAAAATTGTTTGCGATAATTATAAATACTATAATCAAAGAAACGCCAATGGAGTGAATTATCATAGATCAGATAACCCTCACGCATTATTGCGCATTTATTTTGATAAGCTGTGTCGCAATCGAAATTGAGTTTTCACACACAAAGTGTACTCAGAATACATAAAATGTACTTTAAAATAAAGTACTGTGGTGACGCCACGAACTAAAAAAATTTTCTTATTTATATAGTAGACTATCGACCAAAATAGTACACGTATAATGATAAAGTATAAGATCTGTGATTGGGTCAAAAATTGATGAAATTTACTGAAATATATGTTCCGTATATTAAGATAGTGAATTACAACCTAATATACTTTACATAAATTTAGAAAAATTAATGAAATACATTTTACGTATGAAGCAGAATTTAAAGTAAAAATAAAAACGCATAGATGAAAATAATTATCAGTTATCGATAAACTTAGGAATCACACTTATGTAGATCTCAAATCAAGTGTTTACTCTATGAGTCCAAAAAATGGCCACAACCACCATTACAACATTACTACCATTACTAACAATATGGAGGTTACCTTTTTTTATATGAAGGATTTCGAAACACTTTGAGATTGGTGAACTTCTGCCTAATGGAGTTTCCCGGATTTCTTCAGGGGTCATTTTTTCAATCGCGCCGCTGTGCCTGTTTATTTTTTCTCTTTTTCGCTGCTCAAACTGCAATTTGTTCACAAATGTTTTCCTCATATTCATGAATTTTTTCAAATTTTTCCCATTGCCTCTTGTATATGAAATAATGCTCTAAACTTGACTCTTCTTAAATGTGCCCAAAATTCCTTACTTTTTTTTTACCTTTTTCAATCTCCGATCATAGGTGAGCCCAAGGTCCCAGAAGTGATAACCCCCACACCTCTCTGGGTCTAAGTATGGGAGCTTTCCGACTTTGACAAGGACCGGGTCAACTTGTTGTCAAACACATTACAGTTTCATCCTCGTATCCTAACATCTTCCTGCAAGGCAGCACGCCTACTGGCATCAATACCTCTTTGGCCCTATGCAGGCGAATCATTCCACACATCCCTTGCGGGCAGTCTCATCGCTGCAGTGTCCAATGGGCAGCAGGATTTTTCCCTTACAAGATTTTTAGTTTTGGTTCGGGTAGTGTTTCTAGGTGGATACACGCTGCACCTCGGCTTGCCAGAACCCACCCATTGCGTATGAACGCGAATAAGTGGGTCCCCACAAGCCATGGTTGTCATGTACCTATTTTCTACCAGTGCTGAGCTCACCACACCCACGACTGGTTCCTATCGGCTGTCCGCGACTGCTTATTCTTGTATTCGCAGTTAACCTTAGGGGCTGTTCAGCCTTACGGGCCGTTCTTCTATCCGCAAACTGAGAACGCGCTACGCAGTGGTGACAGGAAACCCACCGAGCAGGGGGCACAGTATATATACCATTAAACCATTTCCCTTTCAGGGTAGGCGTGACACTACCCGATTCGGGTAGTGTTTCTAGGTTTTTCTTGTAGTTATAAATAACTACAAGTGTGGGCACACCACACCCACGATGTGCCAACAGCACTCATGTCAGTATTCTTGAATGGTCACCCATCCAAGTACTAACCGCGTCCAACGCTGCTTAACTTCAGTGATCTGACGAGAACTGGGTTTTTCAGCGTGGTATGGCCGTTGGCCATAATAATAATAATAATATATATAATATATAATATAATATAATAGTAGTAGGAGAAAAAAGGTATTTGCACTCAAATTTGCGGATGACTCAGCTTTAGTTGCGTATTATCCAGAGGGACTAGCTGAAATGTTAAAAACGCTTGAAGGATATGTAAGGGAGAATGGTCTAGAAATCAATGTTGCAAAATAAAGAATCATGGTATTCAGAAAGGGTTGGCGAAAGAAAAAAGAGGGGGAATGGAGAATATGTGGAGAGGTAGTCGAAATTGTTGATAGATATAAATATTTAGGTTACTCGTTTTTTTTTACCAGGGGAACTAATAGAAAGCTTGTAAAGGCAATGGCTGGCAAGTTGCACAAAGCAGCAAATGCGGCTTGGGGAGTGATGAAGAGAGCAAGGATAGGAGAGTTAGGAAGACGGCTATATATAATGGATGTGTTAGCTAAATCAGGAGGATTATATGGAGTAGAGTTATGGGGATGGGAAAGGTGAGTGAAAATGGAAATGGCACAACGGAAATTTGTAAAGATGGCCATGGAACTCGATAGGAACACTCCAGATTATATCTGGAAACTGGAAGCGGGAAGGAATAGTATTGAAGTTGAGGCCAGGAATAGGGCTAATCAATAACGTTTAGACATACTAGACATAGAAGAAGATAGGTTGCCGAAAATTTGTGTAAAGGAAGAGTTAAAAGGTCTGGAAAATGGCAATCCTTCTACTTGGGGTATGAAAGTAAGAGAAGCTTCACGGGAAGGAGGAGACGGTGAAACGCTAGATTAGATGTGTGAAGGGATCAGAAGAGAGGAGATAGGATAAAATTTTGAAAGGGGAATAATAACCAGGAAAGATCAAGAAATTCAGGGGAACTGGAGCCGGATAGAAAAATCTAAGTATTGCGAATTCTATGGAGCGGTGAAGAATAATTTAGGCAGGGAAAAGTATTGGGATGATAAGAAAATAGAATACAGAGACAAGGAACAATGGGCTAGCTTGTGGTGCGGAAATGTGGGGTGGGCGGGAAACAAAGGTTTGAAAGATGTAATCTGTAGATTATGTGGGGAAGATGAGGAGAACTTAGAGCATATAGTAATTTGCAGGGTAGCAAAAGAACTGATAGATATGAGCTGGGTGGGAAAGCTAGAGGAGTGGATTAATAACAGCTGTGGAAGTGAATTAACAAAGAAAATTCGCTCAGCATTAACAGCGAAACCGAGCCGCAGCCTTTGCAGATATACAAGGGAATTCGAAACAGTTGCTAGGGAGTCAGAAAGGAAAATAAGAGAGGAGGATGATCGGAGAGACCAAATGTAAAATAGGTTAATAATGCAAAATTCTTTATGTCTAATATGAAATACTCTATACAAAGTAGACATAAGTTCATGCGTCTGTTATTATTATTATTATCATACCAGAGTTTAAGTAACATGTAATCGAAATGGGACACTGTATATACATACGTAAAATCCAAGATTGGTATACATGGAGAATAAATTTAATTTAATTGAAATAGCTCATTTCTGCAGTTTTCAAAGTAATATTCTTAAACTTTGCCATAAAAATGATTGTGGCATGAATGGTGGTCAATTAAAAATTTAAAAAGTAACTCGTTTATGCAGTTTTTAGTGAAGTATTTGTTAACTTTGGCATAGACAGAAGCGTGGTTTTAGAAAGCATCCAAAAATACCAGACGTGCACATTTAAAAAAAAAATCCATGATGGCATTCAATTAAATATTTAAAAAATAGCTCATTTCTACAGTTTTCGCTAAAATATTTTTAAACTGCTAGATAAATAATTTTGACTTCAGAAAGCATTCCATTATCCCAGAAGTCCGAAACTTTAAACAAGTAACGTGAGAAATTGAATAATTTTATTTCATACTGGAAGAAACAATTTTGAAATAAAAAAATTTCAAACATGTGGTATTACATTTAATTTTTACATTTTACATTTACATTCTAATTTTAAATTCAAAAATGATGATTTCAGCAATTTCAATCGCTCAAGCTTTTATAATGTCAATTTTAACGTCTTAATAGTTGGACAATTTTCAGTGCTTTTTTCTCAATCTCTCAAATTCTGAATACCTCAGGTTAAAAAATCTTCAATTTTGATACTGTAATATTATATTATGATTTATAATTTAAGAGTTTCCCAGATTGAAAGGGGAAAAGTTCAAAAGCTAACTATGTTTTAGCCCGAAGCGAGGAAAATTTTGAAAGTGAAAAATTTGTTTGTTCACAAGGGATAACTTTAAATTTAAAGAATTTTTCGATTTGAAAGAAGGGAAATTAGAGAAGTAATAAAAAGAAGTTTTCTGCTGTTTTTTAAAAAAGTAACCAATTTTTCTATTTGAAAGGCAAACATGAAAAAAGTAACGAATTTAAAGGACTGGCATTTGAATGTAATGATTTTTTACTCATTTTTGCAGTTTTCAATGAAGTATTTCCAAACTTCGGTAGAAGAAGAAGTTGGACTTTAGAAATCATTCAATGGTCACAGAAGATCTAAATTAAAAAAATCCAAGATGACTGTCACCAGAACTTCCAAAATTCTTCACTTTTATAAATTTAGCAAAATCCTTCTAAGCCTTATCAGACAATCAAGATGATCCTAAAGTATTTTGTGTTGACATCATACCTTCAAAATTTGAAAGAAAATACCAAGATGGCTCCCAGACATTTTTGAAAAAATTAATAAGTTTCTACATTTTTAAGAAATTTTGTTTAAATTTCTCAAGGAATTAGGTTTCTTATCTTTGGTACAAGCTAATTACTCTAATATTTTAATGTTACACTAAAAGAGATAGAGGGGAACGTCCTTCATAATCACCTTTTATGTAATCTTACTTGCCCAGAATTCATTATAAATTTTATTGTTTGATTAATTTTTTTGCGTTTTTTTAAAATTATGCGAAACTTTTCGTGACTTTTTCCAAAATTTTTAAGGACTCATATCAATCCAAACTTCTAAGCAGATAGGTTGCTTTTTAGATAGATAGACAGCTTGATTTTTCAGCAACAGGGAATTTTTGGGAATAAATGCAATTGTGACATGGAATAGGGAATTTCCGTAAAAAAATATTATTTGACTTGGAAAAAAGAATTTTTTACATTGAACGCGAATTTTAGAAAATAATGTTAAATTCTCTTTTAAAAGAAGATAATCTAAAAAATCCCTGATTAACTTCAGAATTATAATTCTTGTACAAAATACTCTGTCTCAAATTAGAATTGTATTTCTTATGGCCAAAAATTATCTGATGTTTCAACTCAGAAATATAATTCTTTTCTAGAACTCCCTATTCCAAAATTGGAATATTTCAAATGTTGAAAAGTCGCTGAAACTTTTAAAAATCATTTGAATTCATTCAAATATTTTGAACGCTCTCCAGCTGATCCGGGAAAATCAACAGTTGACCGGAAATTAAAAATGATGAATCGGGTAGACACCCTGTAAATATTTCAGACAATCGGATAGCCGGAAAGATTGTAATTTGCTAGAAGCTTAAAAATTTTCTATAATTCAACAGAAATATTTTATTATTATATTTACCAATAGAATTTACGATAACCGCCAAGGATAAGATGAGACTAGAAGCAATCTTCATCTTTTTGAATTAAAGGAAAAACTGATGAAATATATTAATTAAAAACTTGATGAACAATGAAACTGATGAATATCATAGAGCCTTATTAGCAAATACGATATATATCCTATAGCTGTTATCTCTTAGACTGTAGAGGTAAAGCTGGTCCTTATCAGATATTTACATTTCATCAGGGTTAGCTTCAAAGAGAAAAAATTTGTCTTCTAAATTCGTTAAAACTGATATCACAATTTATACAATTAACATTTTTTGTCATATTTCAGTAATATAATTCCTGTCTTTTCTAATTTGAAAGAGGGAAGTTTTAAATACACGCAAATTATAATTTCCACAAAAAAAAATTGTTTAAATTCAAACAAGTTCTGATTTGGGAAAAGGAATTTTTTAAATCTCACGAATTCTAACTTAGATCAAGGATTGGTTTTGTAAATTTCCTTTTTATAAATCGAAAATCCAGATCAGAATTATTTTTATATAGAAAATATTCTATTATAACTTAGAGATATTATAACTCCATTAATCGGAAATTTTTTAAGGAAGGAAGTTCCAAATTGTAACGAATTCTGAATTAATAGGAATAGGGATTTCTTTATATTTCCTTCTTCTAAATCGGAATCAAAATGATTTTTTTAAATTCCTTTCCCATGTGAAAAATTCTCTGTTCCATGTTAGAATCTTATTGCATTATTTACGGAAATTCCCTGTTTTAAATCACACATTTTTACGAGAAAATCGACCTTTTTAACAAATTTTTTAATGAATTTAAATGTTTCTTTATTACATTCTCATGTAAAATTTTCTAAGTATACACAAGTTACTGGTAAAAAAATTGTTAATTTGCATAAAAATTATCATATTTAAATAGATAGCAAAATGATTACATTGTATTTTCAACAAATTAGTTGAATTTTCAACCAATTAGTTGAATTTTCAATTAAAGAAGATCAATTTTCAACCAAATAGTTTCATTTATAGAAAAAGTCTAAACAAACCCTTGCATTTACAATGAAATAGTTGAACTTTCATGCAAAAGAGAAAATTTTTTTTTAAAGGCTGCATTTTTTATCTAAAGAAAAAGAAGTTGTCACAAAAGAGTCTAATTTTAATCAAGAAAGTTTTTTCAGTCAAGCAAGAAAAAGAAATCAAACAAATTGGGGAATATTCAAGCCAAAAAAAAAAAGAAGAATTTTCGATAGCATATACAATTTGTTTTCATTTAACTAGAATTCTGTTGGAATGTAATAATTGAATATAAATTGCTAGAATTAAATTAAAGTTGACAAGAATCCCACATGAATCAACTAAAGAAATCTGCTAGAACTATTAGAATTTAATTTTAAATTATTATTTTATTTTAAAATCAGCAATTTTATTTCATCACAAAGTTAAAACTAGTCAGTATCACAATTAATAAGAACTCAAATAGAAAAGATTTGAGTTTAAATAAAATTTTTAAATTCAGGCAATCCAAGTTCAAAATGCATTTAAACGTCCGTAAAATTAGAAGTTAGTTAATTTTTAAATAACTAAAAGTATGCCCAACTTTCATTTTAAATTGGAGGAAAAAGGCGTTTTTATTTTGAACATTTCTATTAATATTTTTATTGAGTTGAAGCGGGCAGATTCTTTACTTTGAACATTTTTCTTATGATGAACGGGAAAAATTTGTTAGTTTTGAGATTATTATTCATTTGGAAGGGAATAAATTTTTGTATTTAATTTATTTCAGTATCGGAAGGAAGACTTTTTTAATTATTTTGATTCATATAATTATTAATTTAAAGAGTATCTACTCAATTGTACACATTTTTCATCGGATAAAACTGAGGAATTTTTAATTTACAGTTTTTTTCTGAATCGGAAGAGAGAAATTTTTTAATCAAATACTTTGATTTAGTAAAGAGTGAGGAAGCTTTAGTATTTAATTTGTTTTAGAATTCCGAAAAGCGCATACATCCGACTAATTTGGAATTCTGTATACCTAATGTATTTTGACGCGAATATTATGAATATGATAGTCAAAATATCCGCAAATTTGACTCTTATGGTGAAACCCATGGAAAATCCATCAAATTCATGGTTTTTGAAATTTATCTCGTTAAATACAAAAAATTTCGGAAAAATTTTTAGACAAAAGTTGTAGTTCCAATAAAAATATACATTTTTGTTTCCATTTTTTCCTTCCAGATAGATAGTTCCTAAGAAAATCGATATTCAAATTTAATAAGTGCAACAGGCTACCAAGACTTTTATGGTTTTTTCATAAATTTGTGGATTGACATCCAAAAGAAGTGAAAAAAAGGTTGAAACCGGTTAATATATTCTGTTCTCTTTTTTGGTTTGAAAATTCAAAATTTTAAAATTACCAAAAAATTTCCCTATTGCTTAAAAAATTATGGGAATTTGGTCTATGTACAGTTTTCGCTAGTGAATAATTATTGGAAATTAAAATTTAAAATAAAGTGTTTTTTGCTTAATTTATAATTTTTTGTAAATGACCAAAAAACATGTTTTTTGGATCGAGTCCTATGCACACATTTTTAAAAAAGTTGAATATGTCGAACCTGAAATTTCTTGAGCTTGAATCAAAGAAACATGCTATCATATTGTTTTTTCAACAACAAAAATTGTTTAGTCTTAGCAAGTCGTCAAAATCGGTCAAAAACGTACAATTGACAATTTTTGAACGCTTGAAATATTACTAAAAAATTTTTGTTCGACTAAACAAAGTAATAGCATGTTTATTTAATTCAAGCTGAAGAAATTTCATGTTCGACATATTCAACTTTTCTCAAAATGCGCATAGGACTCAATCCAAAAAAAAATGTTTTTTGGCCATTTTAAAAAAATTCTAAATTAAGGAATAGGGGAATTTTTTGGAATTTCCAAATAAAAAAAGAGAACAGAAAATGTTAACAGATTTCAAAAAAAAATTTTCGCTTTTTTTGGACGTCAACCCACAAATTTTTTTTGCTTAGCTGAAACGATTCGACTAATTTATAGTTTATCAAAAATGATAACTTTGTAGCCGTTATTTATATACATTTTTGTTTCACTGCATTATAATGGAAGTAAATTTTTGGTATGAAAAATACAAAATTTGAATCATTTTTGCTATAAATGAGATGTTTAACTTAGATTCTATATTGTAGAAATAACATTTTTCTATCTTTTATAATGCTCAACAATGAAAAATACTTTTTTGCATTTAATCATTTGAAAACACCTGTTACATATTTCAGACAATGGGATACCCGGACAAATTGTAATTTGCAGAAACCTTAAAAATTTACCTAAATTTATAGATTTATTTTATTCTTATATTCACCAATATAACTGAAGATCACCGCCAAGGATAGGATGAGACTAGAGGCAATTCTCATCTTTTCGAATTAGAAAAAAAAAACTGATTAATATATTAATGAAGAATTTGAGCAAAAATATAACTGATGAATATTCTGTTGCATTATAAATAGACACCATACATTCATTCTATAGTCGTTACCTTGCAGATTGTGGACGCAAAGCTGTTTTTGTAAATTTCCTTTTTTATAAATCAAAATTAAAAACGATTTTTTAAACATTTTCTGTTCTGTGTGAAAAGTTACCTTTTCAAAGAGAAAATGTTATGTAATTATTTAAGGAATTCACTGTTCCAGAGTTACAATTATAATTCCTTACTGGAATTATTTTCAAACATCATTTATTTTTTACACGACGAAACTCAACATTATCATTTTTTTAGAACATTTCCTATATCGAGTGTCAATTAAATTTATTTCAAAAATTTCCTATTCCATTTAAAAATTATGTTTATTCACAAAATATCCTCTTATAATTTAGAAACATAGTAACTCCCTTTGTCCAAAACTTCTAAAAGAGAAGTTTCTAATTCTAACGAATACTGAATTGAAATAAACCCAGTTCTCGTCAGATCACTGAAGTTAAGCAGCGTTGGACGCGGTTAGTACTTGGATGGGTGACAATTCAAGAATACTGACATGAGTGCTGTTGGCACATCGTGGGTGTGGTAAGCCCACACTTGTAGTTATTTATAACTACAAGAAAAACCTAGAAACACTACCCGAATCGGGTAGTGTCACGCCTACCCTGAAAGGGAAATGGTTTAATGGTATATAACTTCTTCTAATTGAAAATTAAAATAATTTTTCAGAATTCCTGTTCCATTTGAAAAATTCCCTTTTCCAAGTCAGAATTATATTGATTTTTTGACGGAAATTCCCGGTTTCAAATCACACATTTTTGCGAATAAATCTACTATATTTAGAAATATGAAAGTTTTAAAATTATACAATATTGGAAAATTCACAATTTTTGTAGATTATTCCTAATAATTATACGTATAACTAATTATAAAAAAGGTTAAACAACCACCGCAGGGTCCTATTGAGAGAAACTGCAACTTTAAAAATATTTGAATGGTAATTGCTTTAAGAATAAACAATGCTAACTAAAAAATCCATCCATTATAAATATTTTTGAGGATTATTTGAAAAGTTTTCTGTTTTGAAAATAGTTTAAATTAAAAATACTATCTCAATTAATAAGAATTCAAATAGGAAACATTCGAGTTTGAATGAACAAAATTTTTTCATTTTGGCAATACAAGTTCAAAATCCACTTAAACTATAAACTTTTATTATCAAAAACAATGCAAGTTTATAAGTTTAATCTGAAAAAAATTACATTTCGTGACCAGTGTGGACTGACGACCTTTTTGAAACGAGCGCAATGTTTTTGTAACGAGTCGCAGGTGAGGCCTGCGGCGCCCTCAACTACGAATCGTTACAAAAACATGGCGCGAGTTGAAAAAAAAACCGTCAGTTGACAAGAGTCACGAACAATACTTTTCAGAATAAAATCATAAATGGCGTGATTTCATTATCTCCATGGATACACACGCTACACTCTTCGTTAGCAACATCGACTCACCAATCCGCTATGAATTTCTCTTTCTATCTTTGTTAACCACGGTCTGTCTCTAGCGTTACGAAAATATGGAGACACGCACAAATCGATCTCTTGCTTGAACTCTACGTCACGCCGTGCTTACTGAACCCTATTTTCTAACTCATCCGACGCACCGCCAGACACTCGTCCATTTTATGCTAAAACTATTGAGCTTTATTCTTCAGACAAAAAAACGAAGAAAAACATAGTCGAATTACCGAAAAATATCACTTTTCTGATTTTCACCATGCATTTCGCAGCAAGTCGGCCCTACAGGTAAACAAGCGCCGTCATTTCTCCTGGTGGCGCGCAGTCAACTCTCATCCTATTTTTTCTCCGCAGGTTCAGGAAAACCAGTTTGCGTAACACTCTTCATGATTACAGCATGCACAATCTGTTCTTGTACATTTTTTCAGTCACTAATTTTCCTTTCCATTTAAACATCTTTTTTGTTCAATTTTTTTGTAATATTTTACTGATTTCATTACATCATTTTTGAAAAACGAAAACAAAAAAAGCACCGTCGCGTGGTTAAGGTACTATATTAGACGGGAATATGCAAGCTGCCATCTTGGTTCACCGCGAAATTCAAAATCCGTCTTTTTTATTTGCGCGGTTAACGTGCGTCGTGCTGTAGAAGAACGGGTTTCTAACCTTACTTTCTTGTGGATATTATTTCGCTTTAAAATACCAAAAAAATGCTCACAGGCAATTTAATGACATATAACCATAAGCTTCAGACCCCAGATATTTAAATTATATTGTTTTATTGATAAATATGAGTACTTACTTCGCATAATTTTGAATTACAATTCGGTTCCATTTGTCGCGTCTACAATTTATAATTCACGTTGACAGTCTTTCTCTTTGTACTAGTAGAAAACGATAAAGTTTAAATCCATCTTCGTTTCTGTTTTTACAAAACCGAGCACTACAGCAGGCCATTTTTATTATCTTCTAAACTTAATTTTAACTAAAATACACGACATGCTTATCGCATTGTTTCCCGCAAACTGTCCAGGAACCAATATGGCGGTTGCATATTCCTGTCTAATATCGTACCCTAGCGTGGTCACTCGTCGTGGGACTCGTAGCAGAATTGCCACTCTATAAAAACAAAAATGTAAGGTTGTCACTTCTTTAATCAGTATAGATGTTTTGAAATTAGTCAAATTTTAATAATAAACGCAAATTTTCTTTACTTTATTACTAATTTATATCAATTTCTAAACTTCTGCACGTCATATCAGTTCACTCGGAATGAAATATGTCAATTTTTCTATTTTGTATTTTACTTTCTTAGGGTGGTAGGTTGGATACTATTCCAACTCAGAAGTCACGTAACATTACTTTATAAATAATAGCGTTTTTGGCACAAAAATCTGTCTTGGCGTACTATGCATATTCTCATAGTTCTCATTCGGCTTACATGCAGTGGTGCTAACCGATCGCGACTTTTTCAACTGCGCAGGCGTCGCGCAATGGTGGAGTAAGGAAGAATACTAGGTTCTTTTCGTCACTCCTTCTTTACGCGACGCCTGCGCAGTTGAAAAAGTCGCAGTCTGTTAGCACCACTGCCTACATGGGTCATTCATCCTTAAGGGGACAACAGCGTTTATAGCACTTTTTTGGGGTTAGGAATTTGCAGAGACTGTGGTGTGAGAAAATTTTGGACGAGCGGATCATGACAGCTACGACCAAATTGGCTTTTTGATCCTTTCACCATGCGCGCGCATGAGCGGTAAAATTTAAATTAAATTATTAGGCACATTAAATGGTTACAATCATGTGTTGCAGATTAGGTCAATATGGGTAAATATGAAACGAAATTTGAAGTCGAGACTTTCATTAATGGTGTTTCAAATATTTGACAGCCTTTTGCTTCTAATTTACATATTCTTCAAGTCGTAAAGATGTGCTTGAAGGAATTTTTTAATTTAATTTAATTATTATTTAACCCAATTCAAAGTGTCACTCTTCTATATTGAATTAAAAATTAATTGTCTGTGTAATTGTATTTATGAAAATGTTAATTAATAATAATTATTATTCACTTACATTTTATTGAAGAAACAGGAGAATTTTGGTTTTCTAAGAGCATATCAGTTTCTTTTAAATTAATTACCAACAAAATATAAAAATTGAATTTTAGTTCTCTGAGAGCATCTCAGTTTCTTTTAAATTAATTACCAACAATATATAAAAATGTTTTTACTCTCAATTCCAAATTTTCTGTTTATCACATTGATATTGTTATCACACATACATATATTGACTCTACATAAAAATTGACTCAAGCTTTAACCTGAAAATTCAATCACCTCATTCTACTGAATAAATACTAGCATTAATTATTTTTAGATAACTACAAGAATACATGGAATATTAAAACTCTCCAAAAATTGAAACTAAAAAAATCAATTTCTTGCAAGAAGCAGTCTATTTGACAATAATTTGCAGTAAGCACGTAAAATCACAAAATGCACATAAAAATATATACATTAGAAATATTAATAAATAGAAATATATCACATTAGGGTGTTCCAAAAAAGGCTTAATTTTTTCTGAAATAGTTCCCCTACGAAGTATATATATCCTTTAATATCAAAATCACCGCTGAATTTTTTTTTAATTCAAAGAAAATATTTAGGGGTCACCCAAGCAGAATTAATTTTCCACGGCACTAATGTATTTTTATCCAAAAAAGATGAAATTTTATACCAAGATTATTTTTTTTTACCAAAAAAGGAGAATTTTCAACTAACAAGGATTAATCCTTAAAAATGGAAAAGTTACATTTTTAGTTAAATAAGTTCATTTTAAACGAAAAAAAAATTCCATACAATAGTTAAATTTGCAACCAAAGACTCAAACGTACAATAAAAAATTTTCAACAAAGGAGATAAAATTTTACCAAATTAGTTCAATTTTCAATTAAAAAAGATTAATTTCCAACAAAATAGTTGAGCTCTCAACCAAAGAGATGATTTGTTAATTAAAAATGTGCGAAGTGATTCAACCAAATCTTTCAAACAAATGAGTTGAAGTCTCAAGCAATGAAGATTAATTTTGAACAAAACGCAGTTGCATTTTTAAGAAAAAAAAGAAATATCTACTAAAACAGATTATCTTTCAATTCTAATATTTTTTTATTTTAGTTCTAAGATGTATAATTCAAAAACGTTCATAATTTTTTTTTATTTGACAATTATTTTTCAAATAAACATGTTTTTAGTTTAGGTGCTCTTTCAAACAAAGTAAATCTTTTTAATTGAAGGTTTTTAAATAAATTATAAATGCACTTCTTAAATTTCAGTTTTAATAAAAAAAATGATTCTAATAAATGAGAATTAAAAGCAAAAGGTTTTCAAATATTTGAAACACCAATAATGTAAGTCTAAACTTTGAATTTCGTTCCACATTTAACCATCCTGACCTAATCTGCAACACATGATTGTAACCATTTAATGTGCATAATAATTTAAGGGTGGCGTCCCATGGCAGCGTCAATCTTGGCGCAAAACGCAAAACGTCAATTAACTAGATATTTCAACCAATGATATTCTCCTATTAATCCACAGAAACACAGTCACTGGCTATAATGTCTGGTGATTTACGGTTTTGCGTTTTGCGCCAAGTTTGACGCTGCCATGGGACACCACCCTGATTCAAATTTTACCGCTCATGCGCGCGCATGGTGTAAGGATCAAAAAGCCAATTTGGTCGTAGCTGTCATGATCCGCTCGTAATTTTGGTATGTGAAGTCGAAAATATCTCAGAATCTAACTTTCAAATCTGTTCAGTATTGGAAAGTTGATCAGACGCGGAGGAAAGTCCTTTACCCTAACTACTCTGAAACTTTTTAAGATTGATGCATGCTTGGGTAATCCAGTTTCCTGAATTTCTTCTGTGGTCATTACTTCAACCGCACCGCTGTACATATTCACTTTTGCCCGTTTTTGTGTCGTAACTCTCACAGTATAAATTCCACGAAGTCTTCTATCGTCCTCCACTATTGCAAAGACTTCTCCATTGACCGTTGATAACACAGTTTGTTCTTCGGTTGGCATAGGAATACGGGCATTGCGGTACCCTTTCAAATGAATTGGTTTATCGCGAGGGAAAATGTATCTTCGAATTTCAAATCGCCGGAGAAGATTCGTGTGGGGAATGAGTCGAATAGATCTTAGATCTTCAAGTGTATGTCCGAGTATGCATAAATGAGAATCACTGGCAGGAGAAGATATAGAACTGGTGCGAAGTGGAGGCTCGGCAGGAGGAGGAGACCTGTTCGAAGAATCCGGAGCATGGCTGTTAGGAGAATGAGAAATTCCGGAACGAGGTACACCAGGCGCAGGATTTGAAGTCTGTGAGGTCAACTCTGCAACAAGAGACAGTGATTTATATCTGGTTAAAGCAGACAATCGTATGTTGGTGAGGGTTGTACTTATTTACTTTTTTGTAAATCGTTTTCGCGATTCTGATGAGAAAATTAAAAAATAGAATGTCCTCTAAATCTTAGCCAAATTGGTAATATTCATCCATCGCCAAAGACACTTGAAGTTTTCTATGAAATTCATATGGGAGAAACTGTGCGACAACGTTCAAATTACGTAAAATTTTTAGTATGTCGGACTTTTCTCCCGTTAAAAGGATCGAATAGAATTGAATACGATCATATAGAATCGTGTAGGATCAGATAGGACGGGATAGAATTGGAAAGGAAAGGATAGGATATAATCGAATGGAATAGGATGTAATTATTTATCAATCTGTTAGAATCCCTTCATTTCTTTTATGCACTGTTAGACAGGTCATCCTAGAGAAAGTATCTTCAGAAAGTCGCCTTCTACCTTAAAAAAAAAGAGTAAGTACTAAAAAATATTTGACATGTCTTGCCGGGACAAGTCTTTCCGGGAAATGACGTTATTTTTTTTTTTAAACATGAATTCTTCGAGGCATTATTGGGCAGAGCTTCGAGGTACAAAGCTTTCCGAGAAATTACTTCTCGTATTCATAAATTTGTTCATGCTTCTGGCCACAGAAGAGTAGTGATTGGTCACAGAAGAGTGACTGGTTATACCCCGAACCTCTTTTTTAGTTCACCCTGAAATAAATACGTGTCAGTGACTTGTCACAAAAGAGTGATTGAATAAAAAAGAATGATAAGTCATATCTCGAACTCCATTTCCAGGTTGCTCTTTAAAAAATACATTTTAGCGGCTGTTCGCAGAAGATTATTTGTCTTATGTTGGCTCGGAGTGACTCCCATTTTTTCAAAGGTCAGAAGTGATTTCTCGAGAAGATTTGTCCAGGAAAGACCTGTCCAATGTCGCAACGAACCTGCTCACGTTTTCTTTCAACCTGGAAAGTGATTTCCTGAAAAAGCTTGTCCCGGGAAGACCTGTCTAATATTGCATTATAGCATCTTATGTTTCTAAGAAAGTGCCAATTCATTTCCTGGTAATAATTGTCTCTGAAAGACCTGTCCAGTGGTACTTCAAAGCATCTTAAGTTTTTTTAGAAGTGAGAAGTTATTTACCAGGAAGAGAAAAGTGATTTTCTGTCAATGCTTGGCCAGGAATGACTTTTTCAGTGATGCCCGGAAGCATCTCGTGCATTTTCGGAAGTAGAAAATGATTTTCTGAAGATAGCTGTCCCGGAAAGACCAATGCAATGGTGCTTTAAAGCATCCCATGTTTTTTTGGAAGTGCGAAGTGATTTAATGGAAAGAATTGTCTGGGAAAGACTTGTCCAATGGTGCCTTAAAGCATCGCACGCTTTTTGAGAAGTAGAAAGTGATTTTCTGGAAAGGCTTGTCCCAATAAGTCCTGTAAATTGCTGCTTCGCAGTAGCTCCTTTTCTGTTAAAGGTGGGAAGTAATTTCCTTGTTGGAGCTTGTCCTGGGATACCTGTACAATGGTGCCTCGAAGCATTTCATGTTTTTTGGTAGTAAGAGGTGATTTACTAGGAATACTTTTCTCAAGAAGAATTGTCAAACGGTGCCTCAAAGAATGTCATGTTTGTTCAAAAGTTGGAAGTGATTTCCTGTGAAGACTTATCCCAGGAAAAACTGTCCGGTCGTACTCAAGAGTAAGACGAATTTTTTTGAATACGAGAAGAGGTTTTTTGGGAACACTTTTCCCGGAATAACATGTCCATTAGGAAAGGTCTGTCCAATGGTGCCTCAAAGCAGTTCATGTTTTTTTTTGGATGTGAGAAGTGATTTTCAGGATAGAATTATCCAATATTACCATAGCCCGAAAGTGTGAATACACAAATAAGGAAGGGATGTCTAATAGCGTCTTAACTCGAATCGATACTGGAAGCGATTGCCGGGGAAGCCTTGCCTTTAGGAAAGAGATGTTCCATTTTACTATCAAAACGTAGAATTCAACTTTCTTTCATAGAAAGAGATTTTCCTGGATGGTATTTTTTTGGAAAGCGCTGTCCTGGAAAAACTTGTTCTTGGGAAGGGATGTTCTGGTAAGACTTGTCCTGGAAAGACTTGTGACGAGAATACTTTTGGTGTCACATGTCACAGCCTTCCTGTCGCCTACATTAACGTATTTTCATTCAAATCAATCCTTCCGTTGATGATCTTTATGTAATGCTTAAATAATCTTGATGTCGAAGAAATTCAAATTTCTAAAATTTCGTTAACTTTACAAAAATGTGGGTCATTAATTACATTTCATATAGTTATTGACTCAGAATATAATAAAAATAGGAAAATATGGATAATAAATATAAAAATATACTAAGTTGTTTTAATGTCAAGTATGGACAGAAAAATTCAGAGCATTGAAAAAACCTAATATAGCGAACAATCAACAATTACCAAATCATCTTATTTATGCATACTTCAACGAAATATATTCGAAATTCTTATAGACAGAAGTGTGGCTTCAAAAAGCATCCGATGATCCCAGAAGTCCCAAATTGTTCAATCCAATTCAGTCCTGCATTCTTCAATCATTTTGAATTGAAACCAAAAATTGTTTTTGAAACTGAAAAGGCACTTTGAACTATTTTACATTGGAAAATTATAAATTATAACAAAAAAAAGTTTTTAAAGTTGTTTAGGTTGAAAGTGGAAAACTTAGAAATATTTTCAGAAGAAAACATCTCTGCAAGTATAAAACTAAAATTAATATCAATTCTGTAAATTGTAAGTAAAATTTTCTATACCTTGAATTGAATATATGTTATACAATTTCAAGAATCCATTAGTAAAACATGTAAAAAATAAAATGTTAGGATTTCAATCACGAATTATAAATTAAATTGGTTACTTATTTTGTTCCAATAAATTCAAAATAGACATATTAAATTTTTTTTATTTTATCGTTAACTAAATAACGGAATTGTGGAATAATGCGAAATTAGAATGTTTATTAGTTCCAATACCCGCTTGAATAATTTAAAAAACAAAATATCGTATTTTCAAGAATGAATGTATATTAAAAAATAGTAATAAAAAAAAAATCATGTTTCGAAAACGATAGAAAATAATGAAAAGTAAAACAGGATCCTTTTCCGTAGTCATTATTTATAAACGTTTTTCGTTCATTATATTATCATATAATTAAATTTCTTTATATAAAATACAAAATATCATCAATTTTTACTTTATGAGATGTTCAAATTGTGTTCTATAGTGTAGAAATAACGTTTTCACTCTTTTATAATGCTCAAAACAGAAATACTATTTTGTAGTTAATCATTTCTTTTATTTATATATCTAAATAAATATAAATCAATTGATTTTTAGAACTTAATTTTAAAAATGTATTCGTTTGCTAGGCTTAGGTATTTTATTTTTTTATAGAATTTTCCAAAAACGATTTATACTAAATAAAAAAAAAAGAATGATCCGTAAAGTTGAGACTGTAAATTTCTCATTTTTTAGATATCATGTACTAAATGAAAATCAAAATTGTTACTGCTGAATGATATCTAGTGATGTTTTGAAGAACAGTTTATTTATGATTATATTATTTCAGTAACTGATTTGCATTTTTTTTCTAGTTCTGCTGATTTTTGTTTGATTCTGGCATCTTTATCCATTAATCTTTTGACATTCTACATTTAGGTTATAGTGACTGCAAAATGAAAGCTTTTTTTTGTTGTAAATCTCTTCCCTATAAATTATCTTATTTGTTGTGAAAATGCATACAAAAGTATTACATACATGAAAACATTTTTTTTTAATCCATTAAGACCATGTGAGCGTAACATCAAATTTTTTTTTACGTTTTTTTCAAAATCAACTTACGTTCACACGAAACGGGATATCGAGTTGAAAATTTGGGAAACTAAATATGAAGCTCTAAGAAACGCGGGTCTGGTCCTCAAATTATGTAATTATGAAAAAAGCAAAAAAAAAATTTGTTATAACAAAATTTTTTTTTATACTTATAAAAATTTAGGACCAGACCCGCGTTTCTCAGTGCTTCATATTTATTTTCCCAAATTTTCAACTCGATATCGCGTTTCGTGTGAACTTAAGTTGATTTCGAAAAAAATGTGAAAAAAAATTGATGATACGCTCACATGGCCTTAATTGATGGTATACAATTTTCTTTAAAGCATAATTACGGGAATAGGTTTTCGATAACCATGAATATTATTATTTTTATGAAATTGTCAAAAATTGAAGGAGCAACAATGAAGGATAATTGTCCCATACGTGAATTATCACAGATCAGATACACGACACGCATTATTGCGCATTTATTTTGATACGCTGTGTCGCAATGAGAATTGAGTTTTTATACATAAAGTGTGCTCAGAACAGATCAAATGTACTTTAAAATATAGCACTGTGGAGGTGCTACAAATTAAGAAAATTTTCTAATTTATATAGCAGAATTTCAACCGAAATAGTACACGTATAATGATAAAGTATAACATCTGTGCCTGATCAGAAATTGCTAAAACTTACTGAAATATATTTTACGTATGTTAAACCGCGTAAAAATATTTGGTCTTGATTTTGTCTTGGGTAAAGACCAATCCAAGACAATTCCAAGTCATTCTATATGTCTAGCTCGTGAGACGAAACCATACTATTTTTGATGTCTTAAGGGTCATCACTAATCCGCTTCAAACTTTATAAAATGTCTATATTATTTATCTTCGTGGTATTTATTGTTTATTTATTAATAAGCTTATTCATTTGCAATAATTATGTTGTTTGGATGACGAAACTAAAAATTTTGTCTATTTTTTTCTATCTCCAACAGTTCCCTAGATACTTCTAAAAAATGACAGTTTTAATCTTTTAATGGGAAACTTTATATGCCTGCAATTGTTGGGACAGACAGGTTCCGAATTTCTTATTCAAAAATTATTTATTATAAAATTACAAATTTTATCGGTTGTAAAATTTTAATCATCAGCAGATGTCAACTGTTTGGTCCTAACCTAGCTACCTCATTCCTGGAAATGGCAGACCCTGCGGGTGAGGTCCATGGTTTATAGAGGACGGAGTATAATGGACAATAAAATTTACAAACTAAAACTTCTCTAATTGGCAAATATTATAGCCACAAATTGGTAATATAATATTCTTTAAGTTCAATTCGGTATATTTATCAAGATACACTTCTTGTCTTAAGACAAGTCTACCTGGTCTTGACTTGGCACAGTTAACAGCCATAAATGCAAGAGAAGTCTGCATATCTCCTATGTCTAGCTGATGTGACGGAACCAGACATCATGGTATTGAAGACATATTGAAGACACTTAAGACAAAATCAAGATCAAATATTTTTACCCGGGAAGAAAGTGATTCACAAACCAATTTCCTTTAAATAAATTTATAAAAATTGATGAAATACATTTTACGTATGAAGCCGAATTCAAAGTAAAATGAATAACACATAAATGCAAATAATTATCAGTTCTCGATAAACTTAGGAATCACAGTTCTGTAAATATCAAATCAAGCCGTTACCCTAGGAGTCAAACAAAATATCCGCAACCACTATTATTACATTACTACTATTACAAAAACTATGGAGGTTACCTCTTTGTATATGAAGGATCTCAAAACACTTTGAAATTGAACTTTTGCCTAATGGAGTTTCCCGGATTTCTTCAGGGGTCATTTTTTCAATCGCGCCGCTGTGCATGTTTATTTTAAATCGTTTTCGCAGCTCCAATCTCCTTGTATAAAGTCCACGAAGTCTATTATTACCCTCCACTATTGCAAGCACGTCACCATTGGATGTTGACAATACAGTTTGTTCTTCGGTTGGCATAGGCTGAAGGTCCTGATTACCTCTCTTCACTTGAATTGGTTTATCGCGAGGAAAAGTGTACCTTCGAATTTCAAATCGCTGGGACGGATTCGTCTTAGGAATAAGCCGAATGAATCTAAGTTCTTCAAGTTTATATCCAATTATGTATGAAGGAAAATCAGTGGCAGGAGGAGACCTGGACCTGACACGAAGTGGAAGCTCGGCAGGAGGAGAATACCTGTTCGATGAACCCGGAGCATGACGTATGGCAGGAGAAGAAAAAATGTCGGAAAGAGGAAAACCAGGCCCAGGGTTTGAAGTCTCTGAACTCAAATCTGCAAAAAGAAACAGAGCCTTACATTTCCTTAAAGTAGACAATCGTATGTTGGTGAGTACTGATGAATTAATGACGGACTGGTGTGGGGCAGCGAGGGAATAATGTTTTGTAATTTTTAGTTCATTAAATGAAAATGCTGAATCACAAAAATCATAATCAACCGATATTTAAATAGGCTCGTAGGGATTTTACTGATTTACTTCCATATGCTTATCAACAGAGAATAATTGAACATTGTGAAAAATATAACATCTTGTTGTCAAGTGCAGGGTTGACAAAATAATTCGAAATTTTCCAAAAATCCAAAATGGCAGTGAATAAAATGTTTCAAAAATAGCTCATTTCTGCAGTTACAAATAAAATATATTTACACTTTGCTATAAAAATGAATGTGGCTTAAGATGGTGGTCAATTGAAAATTCGAAAAAGTAGCTCATTGCTGCAGTTTTTAATGAAGTATTTTCAAACTTTTGTTTGAATTATGGTAAAATAATTTGATTAAAATTGCACAAAATTCAACAATTTTATATTGAAGAATGATGAATTAAGTCATTTCAATCGCTCAAGATTTTATAATTTTAAGTTGAAAGTCTTAATAGTTGAACAATTTTCACTGCTTATTTCTCAATCTCTCAAATTCTGAATGCCTTACATTTAAAAATAAATTTATTTTGATATTGCAATATTATATAATGATTTATAACTTCACAGTTTTTTTCAGATTAAGAGGGGAAAAACTAAAAATGTAATTATGTTTTGGACCAAAGCTAGGAAAATTTTAAAAGTAAAAAATTTTTTTGTTTAGAAGGAGTGACTTGAAATTTAATAGAATTTTTCGATTTGGAAGAAGGAACATTAGAAAACGAATAAAAAGAAGTTTTCTGCAGTTATCCTATCCCCTGGCCAAACGACCAGGCTAATGCTGGTAGTTCGAATAAAGTCGTATGCTGCCACGGGTTATCACTGGTTGTGATTGAATTCATACAGTGATTCTAAGCTCAACCCGATGAAAAAATGTTCACAGGCCAGCGAAGTGGAGTCGTCTGGCGGTATATGTACTAATGATAAAAATATTCAAACAGACTTTTCAAAACTAAAGGTCAAAGAATCGACAGCAGTAATTTGGTAATTGTGAATTCTCTTTTGTTAAAGCTCCTTCGGCTTTAACGAACACATTATCATCACCTATTTCGTGCTTCGCACTCGATATTGTTCGAAATTCAAACTTTTCCATATCAGGTTCAACACTATTATATCAAATCTATATTATATTTATTTATATATCTCGGCCTGGGATTGCGTATTCAGATATTGCAAAATAAAGTACAAATTTTATTTATTATGATTACTTTAATATTGGTTCCTTATTTTGCATTAAATTTCATTATCAGCTTCCCTGAGAATGTATATCATTTTCATAAATGTATATTGCAATGCATAATATGCATTAGTATTAAAACAGAAAATTTTCATTTTTTTGTTTTTATAATTTAAAAAATGCGCATTCTGTAAAACAAAAATTTTGTTATTAAAGATTTTATTGCAACATTTGTCGCTTTTCCATAAATTCAATTTGTTTATTTTCAATGTCATTTTGTGTAGATGTAAATGTGTAGATACAATTTAGGCGAAATTTCTGGTTAAATAAGCAGTTATTATAACGTGCGTCGTTTTTCCAAAAAGTTAATTTTTTATTTCTAATCCACTCTCATAACAAAAATTTATAACAATTTTTTAGATCCTTTTTGTTTAAACAAAATTTGTCCATTTATTTTTTCTTCGTCTTCTATGTCGTTTTTCCAACAGTATAATTACTTTATTTTCAGTCTTATTTTTTACGATTACAAAAAAATCTACTCTTCCTATCAAAACATGATTAATAACAAATTTGTTGATCCTTTTTGGGTGAACAATTTTTATCTATCAACTTTTTTCGTACCTTGTGTCATTTTTTGAAATAAATTATTTTTAATTTTCAATGTTATTTCTTACAAATAAAATAAAGAATACGCGTCCTATCAAAAAGTGATCAGTGAGAAATTTGTAGATTGAGTGCACAATTTTTGTTGAATTAGCTTTTGTTGTATCTTGCATAGTTTGACCGCAAAATGAAATTTTGAATTTTTCATTATTTCTTGTACGGTCAAAATTAAAATTTTCCATTTTTTAGATAAATTCAGAAATTTGTTGCGATATTTTTATAGGTTATTCAAAAAGCAACATTTTTCTTCTCTTGACTTTTTTCATATCGTGCGTTATTTGGCTTAAAATTTTCATTTTCGTTTGTTTTGTTTGAATATTTTAAGTGCTATGACTCTCGTAATTTTTTTTTTTTTATTAAAAAAAGTCGTCGGGATAAATTGTTTGTATTTCTGAGTACGACGAATAGCCGTACAGAGAAGTTTCAAATCTTTTAAAAAGTGGTCACAAAAGTCTTGAAAATGCTCTAACTTTTTGAATTTTAATTCAAAATGGCTAAAAGAGTATACCAAAGGCCAGTCCAATCTATCCATTCTATCAAAAGTGATCATGCTGACAGATTAAAAATCTACAGACACATGAACACACAGACAGAGTAAAAATTATGCGGGTTCTTAACATTTTGCTACCACACTATAATTTGTAAATTTTTTACATTTTCAAAGAGATAAGAAAAATGAAATTATGGGCAAAAACTTATTTCGAATACTTCGAATTCGAAAAAAAATGTAGAAGCTTTTATATAATTTTGAAAGATTTGAGATTATTTTTTTAAAGACTTCTGGGAAAATTTTAAATGGTTTCAGTTTTATTTTAAAAGAATAATTTTAAGTTTGCAAGATTTCAAACTGTGTGGAAAAAGAATGTGGAAGACTTCAAGACAATTTTTATTTTTCAGGATTTAAACAATTTTTAGGTAAACTGAATTCAGTTCACGTAAAAATGTTCTGAAGATTCATGGGTAAATTGCAAATAATTTTTTTTAATGAATTATAAGAGAAAATTGAAAAACATTACAAAATATTTTTAATTATTTCCTAAGACGTTTAAAAAGAGCGTAAAAGATGTTCAAGGAAAATTGTGCAATTTTGCCATATTAGATCATTTTAGAAAAAATCTGAGTAAGTTCAAGAGATATTTAGAAGTTTGGAAACGATACAAAAAGAATTAAAACTTATAAAGATTTTTGAAAATGTCGTAAAGATTCAAGAAAATGAAATGAAAAATTAGCTTTATAAGGAAAATTAAAATGGTTTCTTATTTTGAAAAATTAATTTAAAGAGAATATTTAAAAAGATTTAAAAACATTTCAAAAGATTTCCAAAATTGTCAAAGAAGAATCTGAAAGATTTTAAGACAATTTTTTTAAATTTGCAGGATTTGAATGAAATTCAGAAGAAATTTGAATAATTTTAAGAGATTAGAAGGTCTAAAAATTCTGAAAAGATTAAAAAAAATTTTTTTCTTAAGATCATTGGGGAAATTTTAAATGATTTTCTATTTTGAAACAAAAATTGAAAATGATTTCAAAACATTTCAAATGATATCCTAGAATTTCGAAAAATAGTGTAGAATATTTTAAAGCAAAACGTTTGAATTTGGTAAGATTAAACACTAAAAAAAAATTGAGTAAATTCCAGAAATATTGAAATGATTTGAAGAGATTCAAAAAGAATTTGGAACTTTGAAAGATTTTACAAAATGTAGCTTTTTAATGATTTAAAACAAAAACTTTAGAAGCTTCAGAAGAATTTCGAAATGTTTCAAGAGAATAAACAAATTTTTCTTTAATTTTTGGGAAAATTTGGAAGAATTTGAGGCAGTTTATATACATTCTTAATTATTTTTCAAAATAATAAGAAAAATTCGAGTCAGTTAAGAATTTGATTTCTTCCAAACTTCTAAAAGTCCTAAACATCTTTTAAAAAGACTCAAATTTTTCCTAATATTTTTTAAGATCCTGTAAAATAAAAAAAAAAGTCTTTAAAATCTTCTAGCTTATTTTTTAACACATCTGAAATATCACCAAATCTTTTTTAATATTCTCAAAAATCTTATAAAAAATTATATTTATATAAATTTACAAACAAACTGATAATAACTTCTTTTCCTGTCAGTAATTTCAATATTTGTATGACTGAAAAAAGATTTGAAAAGCATTCAGTGTTACATAAAAATATTGTTCTATTTATTTCTAGACAATATTTCATTTCAAAAAACCTTTTTTTTTATTCAAAAAACGTATATTATGCTTTTTCCGAAGGAAATTTTACGGTCTGCTACATGGGGGGGGGGGGGGAAAAAAAGGTAGAAAATAACGTTACGTAATATGTGAAGGCTGCTTTATGCAAATATGTATTTCTATATCAAAATATTTCTTTAAAATATTGAGAGATATAGCACTGATAAAAATTAAAACATGTTTTTGAAAGAAAACAATTTATAAAAATAAGCCTAATAGTTTAATGAAGTAGCAGAATATTATTTTATTCCTTTCCATTCGAAGTTTCTACATTTTTAATGAAATCTTTTTAAAAATGAAACATTCTAAAAACTAAATATGTATTAAATACGAAATTTATTTTTCTTTTATTGAAATCAATTTTCAAATTTTAAAAATAAAATATTATAAAAATTACATGTTATTAACAATTAACGCGTGATTTATTTATTCAAATTAGTTAAAACGATTTGCTTTGGAACACAAAGGATACTATTAAATGTTTATATTTAATACTTAATAGTATTTTTTCATATTTTGAATTTTCCCACCCTAATGTTTGAAACTTTGGAAACTTTGAAACGTTTCCAAAGTTTCATGAAACTTTTCATTTGGTCAAAGGTTCATGAAGCTTTACAACCGTGGAATCACCCTTAAGAAATGTTAGGCTTTTTTATTCAAAAGACGACTATTTTTAAAAATGACGAATTTCTTACTTAAATAGGGTAGAAGTTTTTGTTAACAGATTTTTTAGTTTGAAAAAGATAAAACTTTAAAAATAAATAACTTTGCGGCTCTAAAGCACAGAAGTTCAAAATTTAAAAAATTCAAGATGTCGGTCACTAGACCTTTCAAAATTCTTTACTTTTATAAATTTAACAAAATTGAATTAAACCTTATCAGACAATCAAGATTACCCCGAAGTATTGTGACTAAGAATATAGAATTTCCGTAAAGAATTATTATTTGACTTGGAACAGAAATTTTTTTACATGGAACGGGAATTTTCGAAAACAATTGGAATACTACTTTAGAATCAGTGAATTTAAAAATTCCCTGATTAGGTTCAGAATTAATTAATTAATTAATTAATCTTTTACCAAATTCCCTGTTCCAAAACAGAATTGTAATTCTTATGGCCAAAAATTATCTGATTTTTCGACTCAGGATTATAACTTTTTTCCGGAATTCCCCGTTCCAAAATAGAAATATTACAAATGTTCATGAGTCGTTGAAACTTTTGAAAATCGTTTGAATTCACTAAAATCTTTTGAACGCTTTTCAACTGATCCGGAAAAATGAACAGTTGACTGAAAATTTAAAATGATACATCGGGTAGACACCCTGTAAATATTTCAGATAATCGGATAGCCGGACAAATTGTAATATGCGAGAAGCTTAAAAATTTACCCGAATTTATAAAAATAATTCATTATTATATTTACCAATAGAATTTACGATAAGCGCCAATAATAAGATGAGACCAGAAGCAATCCTCATCTTTTCGAATTAAAGGCAGAACTGAATGAAATGTATTAATTAAAAACTTGATTAACAATGTAAGTGATGAATGTTCTAGAGCCTCGTTACTGAATACGATATATTTATCCTATAGTTGTTATCTCTTAGATTGTAGGCTTTACGTCTACTTATCTACGTATTTTATTGTGTCCTATCAGATATTTACATTTCGTCAGAGTCAGCTTCAAGGATAAAAAATGTACATTCTAAATTCGTTAAAACTGATGTCGCAATTTATACAATCAACATTTTTCATTATAATTCCTGCCTTTTACTAAAATTCGGAAGAGAAAAGTTTTAAATACAGGCAAATTCTAATTTGCAAAAAAAATATTTTTTATACTCAAACATCTTCTGATTTGGGAAAAGGAATTTTTAAAACCTTACGAATTGTAACTTAGATCAAGGATTGGTTTTATAAATTTTCTTTTCATAAACCAAAATTCCAAATCAGAATTATATTTATTTAGAAAATACTCTATTTCTAATTTAGAAATATAATAACTCAATTTTTCCGAAATTTTTCAAAGATGGAAGTTTCAAATTGTAACGAATTCTGAAATAATAATAATGGGAATAGGATTTCTTTATATTTCCTTCTTATAAATCGGAATTAAAATCATTTTTTCAAATTCTCTTTTTATGAATTTAAATGTTTATTTATTAAATTCTCATGTAAAATTTTCTAAGTATAACATTTTAAACACATGTTTTTTATAAATTCGCTAAGTAAAAAAATATTAATAATACACAAGTTACTAGTAAAAAAATTTGTTAATTTACATAAAAATATATATTAAAATATTTAACAATATTATTATATTGCATTTTCAACAAATTCGATGAATTTTCAACCAAAGAAGGTCAATTTTCAACCAAATAGTTAAATTTATAAAAAAAAGCCTAAACAAACACTTGCACTTACAATGAAATAGTTAAACTTTCATCCAAAACATAATGTTTTTTAAAAAAGGTTGAATTTTTTATCTAAATAAAAAGAAATTTTAACAAAAGAGTCGAATTTCAATCAAGAAAGATTTTTCGGTCAAGTAAGAAAAAGAAATCAACCAAATTGTGGAATTTTCAACCCAAAAAAAAGAATTGTCCATAACACAGCTGAAAATTTCATTCGAAAATATTAATTTTCAAAAAAAAACTTCATTTTCAACCCAATAGTTGAATTTTATGAAAAGAAGGTTAATTTTACACACACAAAAAATCAATTGTTAACAAAATACATCAATTTTTGTATCAAATGGTTGAATTTTCAACTAAAAAACTATCCATTTTTAAGCAATAACAAACAATTTTTCAAGAAAATAGTTCATCTTTCAAGAAAGAAAAGAATTTATTAATTTATTGATTTTCCAAAATTTTGGGCCATCTGGATAACAAACGTCAATTCTTTTATACCGATCTAAAATTTTACGATCAGAAACCTGAAAAATTGAAAAATCAAACGAACTTACCTGTAAGTGAATTCATAAGCGATTTCAATTATATGAGTCGTCTCGTCCGAATAGGTCAAATATTGTAGTAACGTTAGTTGCTCGGTCCTATCCACAGATTTTAAAGCCCGCGGCAAAAAAAAGAAACTTTCCTCATTCCCTACTGGATGTCATGCCGCTTTCCACTCGCTGCTGATTTCATTATTTTAAAGTCTATAACTTGCAACAAAAAATCTAAGGGTGGGAATATTTGAAAGGGTGGGTTTGACCTATTCGGACGAGACGACTCATATAATTGAAATCGAACTTCACTTACAGGTAAGTTCGTTTGATTTTTCAATTATACTACGTCGTCTCGTCCTCTAGGTCAAATATTGTAGTTGTTCAAAGAATATTCTCTGTTGCAAGTTGCATATTTTTATTCAGAAGTAACACATAATTTGTGCCACACAAGCAACAAATTATTTCATAATACTCGATAGATTATAAAGATTCTCTGCTTATGTAGCATTAAATACAACAGATACGAAATTTAAATTTGCAGACAATGGTCGATTATAAAAACGTGCAAAAACCTGAGAGTTTTGGTTCCAACCACCTGCTTTTCTAATAGTTTCAACATTAAAACCGTTTCGAAGAGCAGCTGAAGTTGAGGCGTGTCTGGTACTATGAGCTGTGAATACACTTGTATCAACACCTCCCTCTTCTAGAGTTTCCTTAATCCCACGGCTAATCGTTTGCGACGTTGCTGCACGATGAGGTTTCTTAAAAGTAACAATTAGTCTTTTTTCATCTATCGGGCGAATATTGTTCGTAGCCGTTAAATAACTTTTCAAGGTTGTTGCAAAGCACAGAAACGGGCTTTCTTTAAAGAGTAGTATTTGAAGAACGGGTTGAGAGGTAACAAGTTTTCTTGTAATTTTTTTTAAACTAAGATTTCTTTGATTCCCAAATATAATCGTATTTGGCTTTTTGAGGTTTGAGAGTTGCAACGCCTTTGAAGAATCTTTTTAAATAAGGATTGATGCCTATTTCTGTTAAAACAATGAGCGATACCGCAGATCTATAGGTATTCAAATTTTCGTACGAGTTAACACATTTAAATTGTTTGGTTAAAAATTGAATTATTTGATAGATTGAAGCTTCGAAAAGTGAGATATCTTCTCGTTTTCAATACTCCCACCACAGGCGTATTGGTTTTTCATACTGTTTGATTGTACTAGAGGTTAGAGATGCAAAAACCATCGGAGACGCTTTCTGGTAGATTCCTTTCAGTTTGAACGATTGCCGGATAATTTTCCGGCAACCAGGGTAAGGTTAATCGGATGCTGTTTCCTGAAAGGAGATGTTAATAAACTTTTTCGTTTTTTGAGTATAATTGGTTTAGTTGTGAGCAGACTATTAAACACGGGAAGCCAGGGTTGTGATAGGCAGTTTGGAACCACAACTTCTCCTACTGCTTTGTCCATGATTATTTTTTGTAAAACCCTTGAAATAATCGAGAAAGGGGGAAAAGTGTAGAAATAGGAACCTGTCCAACAAACAGTAAATGCGTCTACCGCCATAGTTTCTGGATCTTTATGCCAGAAAATAAATTTTGTACACTTGAAATTTATATTTGTTGCAAACAAATCTATCTCCAAATTACCAAATTTATCCGTTATACATATCTTTAGATGCTTTGCCATTTAATTCCCATTCTGTATCTGGTGAAATCGTGCGCGATTCTGTATCGGCATCAATATTTTCAATCGATCTAATGTATGAAATAGCAGTGGTGTTATCTATTCTAAATAATACTTCCCGTGATTGCAGATTTGTTGCAAAACACTTTAGGCCATAAAATGCAGTTTTCAGTTCCAAAAAATTTATATGCTCTTTTTTCTCTTGATGATTCCACAATCCATGTGATTTTCCTTTATCGCAGAAAATCCCCCAACCAGATAATGAAGCATCAGAGAAAATCTCAAGTTGAAAATTATTCTCTCTTATAGGATTGACTAATTTTGAAATTTTTTCAATTCACCAATTGAGATCTGAGGTGACTGAGGCGAATCAGGTGTATAAATAATTAAACTCAACAATTTAAGTAACTAAAATAACTTTTAATTAAGAATAATGGGAGCGAGCTTCATACAGTTTAAGAGACGGAAACGAACTGAACTTTCGATGACGAATTCATCGTCATCCTGGGCCTGGCATGGCAACAGGGCAACCAGGGCACGTACCCGTTCAGACTCACAGATCTGAGTGCCTTTAAAACTCTACGGTGATATCATTTGCTTATGCTATCGACGAAAAGCGTCGAACGAAATACGTGTTGTTAACAAACCGGCACAAAGTATCAAAAATTAAATGTGTGCCGGCTCGAAATATTCTATAATGTACTCTAGAATTATAAGTAGGAATATTTTTAAATAATTATTAAAAATGCCGCCACAGTACCCCCTGCTAGTGATTGAACATATAAGAATATCAAATCACGATATAATATACATGTTATAACATATAAATTGAAAATTATTGTTGCCAAAGTGTCTGAACGACTGAAACTTGAACAAATTGAAATGCCTGTTTCACGTCTTTTTATAAACAGTTCAACTTTGGCGAACAGAAGAGACGTGATTTATGCTTATGGAAAAGGGAGACATACTTTTGTATAAAGAAAACTTTTTCACTGCACATTTTTTACCAGAAAAAAAAAGAAATATATATAATATATATATAGCACTAGTGGAAACACGCATGAACGACTCTGAAATCACTGCACATTACACTTCATGAGAAACCACCCTGAAGGCGATCAGGGAATCTGACTCGTCTGCCAGACTTAGTTTTGCTTGAAGGTGGTGATGCGGCTGGAACTTCCTCTGGTTCCATAGTTTTATCCGAAGCTGGATCCTCTCGTGCTGTATGTGGTTGTTCCTCCGAGTCAGCTATAATGTAAGCTGGCTTAAGGCGGTCCACACTAACGGTGATATTTATTCCGTCGACTGTGATGACAAATGTTTTGTCTGTTCGGCTGACGACAGAATAAGGACCTTCATAAGGATCTTCGAGAGACTTCTTGAAAGCCGTGTCAACACGCCGTAAGACGTGAGTACACGTGGCCAGGCCCTTGTAGAGGAAAACTGCTTTCTGTCCATGTCGTGATCCGCTAACAGGTCTTAGTTGTTGAAAATAACTCTGTAGTTCTTTAGCGTAACCCGACGGTGTGTGTCCTGAGTCATTTGATGAACGTGGGACCAGAAACTCACCAGGTAGACGGAGTGGTTCACCATATAAAAGTTCTGCAGTTGTGGCTTTCAAATCTTCTCGCCAGGCTGCTCGGAAACCTAGCAGTACTACTGGTAGCGTGTCAACCCAGTCTGCAGTCTGGTGACAGCGGATTGCTGCTTTTAAAGGTCGATGTATACACTCGACCAATCCGTTGGAAGCTGGATGATAAGTAGTTGTGCGAAGATGTCGAGTCCCAAGCAAGTGATTAAGTTCCTTAAATAATTGAGATTCGAACTGTTTCCCCTGATCTGTCGTAATCCGGAGGGGTGTGCCAAACCTTGCGATCTAACCAGAAACAAGAGTTCGTGCGATGGTGGGTGCTTGGATGTCATCGACTGGAAATGCTTCGGGCCATCGTGAGAAACGATCGATGCAGGTGAGGCAATATTTAAATCCTCTTGAAGATGGTAAAGGCCCTACGATGTCGATATGTATATGTTCGAACCTTTTGGAAGGAGAGGTAAACGATCCCACTGGTGATGAGACATGTCGAGATACTTTGGCTTTTTGACATTGGATGCACGCGCGAGCCCATTGCCGACAGTCGACCTTGATTGACAGACACACATAGCGTTCTGTTATCAGCCTTACCGTGGCCTTAATTCCTGGGTGCGATAATTGATGTAAAGAATTAAACGCTACCCGTCGGAAAGGCTTTGTGAGAAACGGTCTAGCTGTGCTAGTTGAAAAGTCACAGTAGACGGCTACGTCGGTTCCTGGTAGTTGGCCTTTTTAGCTGAAAATTTGATTCCGGTTGAAGGTACATTTTAATGTCTGTGTCCTCATTTTGCCATTTTGCAAGAGCCGTGAAGTCGACTCTGGTTGAGAGTTCTTCGATTCTGGAAAGAGCGTCGGCGACGACGTTGTCGCTACCAGATATGTGTCGTATATCAGTGGTATATTGTCCGATGAAATCCAGATACCGGAACTGTCTTGGAGAGCACTTATCACTTTTTTGCTGAAACGCAAAAGTAATAGGTTTGTAATCCGTGTAAACAGTAAAGATCCTACCTTCTACCATGTGTCTAAAGTATCTAATGGATTTATATACAGCTAGTAATTCTCGGTCGTAGGCACCGTACTTGCGTTCCGCGGTACTCAACTTCTTCGAAAAGAAACCCAGAGGTTCCCATGCGTTGTTTACCCACTGCTGTAGTGCTGCGCCGACGGCGAAATCAGAAGCGCCTGAAAAAATGGCAAGAGGAACTCCTGGGGCTGGAAAAGCTAGTTGAGCGGCTACTGCAATACTCTTCCGGGACTCTTCGAACGCATTGATAGCTTTCTCAGTCCAGGTGACCGATGCATTACCTTTTAGGTTACCGTGAAGCATGTCGTTCAATGGAGCCTGTAGAGTTGCGGCATTAGGTATGCAAATTTGGTAAAAATTCAACGTACCTACGAATCGACGTAGTTCTTTGGCTGTTTTTGGTTGCGGATAATTCAAAATAACGTCGACTTTCTCTGGAAGGGGTCTAACACCATTCATAGAGACTTCGTCGCCAAGGATCTTGATGGTGCGTTCTCCCCAGATGCATTTTGCCGGGTTGATCAGAAATCCGTAGGTCTTGAACCGGTCAAGTACTTGACGTAGGTGGAGTTCGTGTTCTTCTTGAGTCTTTGACGTCACGAGAACATCGTCGATATAGCAGTAAACGAAATCGAGATCTCGAAGTACTTCATTCATGAAACGCTGGCAGGTTTGCGCTGCGTTTCGAAGGCCGAACGACATGTACGGGAATTCAAATAATCCGAACGGTGTCGTGATGGCTGTTTTATGAATGTCCTCCTCGGCAACTGGGATTTGATTGTAGGCTCTCACGAGGTCAATTGTTGTGAAAATCTTCCTCCCGTGGAGAGATTGGGCGAAATCTCCGATGTGGGGTACAGGGTACCTGTCCGGGATGGTCCTTGCGTTGAGTCTCCGATAATCTATACAAGGTCGCCATTCACCTCGCTTTTTGGGTACCATATGCAAGGGTGAGGACCAGTTACTATTTGATGTACGAGCAATCCTCATCTCTTGCATGGTTTGGAATTCCTGTTTGGCTAGCTTCAATTTATCTGGAGCCAGTCGTCGAGGTCCCTCAGAAACGGGTGGTCCAGGTGTCGTGTTGATGTAATGTTTCGTCGAGTGTTTAGGTGCGACGATAGAGCCGTTTGGTCGGGTGATTTCTGGATACTGCTGCAGAATTTGATGATAAGGAGAAGACCCCGAAATGGCTCGAATACGTAGCAAACTCGCATCACACTCAGAGACTTTCCCTTGCACTGAGAGTGTTGTGAGGCTATCTAAAAGTTTTTGATTCCGAATGTCGACCAATAAGCCATAGTGGTGTAAGAAATCGACTCCGATTATCGGTTTTGTCACGTCAGCGACCACGAAACGCCACGAGTAAGCGCGGGGAAGTCCGAGGTTGAGCGTGAGTTTTTCGAAGCCGTACGTCGCGATGATTGAATCGTTTTCCGCATAAAGTTCGTACGATGTTTTGGGACGTCGTCCGCGTGTTAGTTCGCGTGAAAAAACGCAGAGGTCTGCTCCAGTGTCGACCAAATATTGCGTTTTCGTGTCCCGATCCGTAACGAAGAGGCGGCGAGACGAAGGGCAAGGGTCGCTGGCCTCCATCAGCGCCGGCCCGGTTCGTTTCCCGATTTATAGGCACACGGTTGGTTGCACTTTTTAGCGTCACTACCGAAAGTTTCGTGGTACCAGCAAACACCGTCTTGATTGTTCCGGCGATATCGACTTCTACTACGATCTCGGAAACGGCCGCGAGATGTAGACCGGCTGCGATCTCGTGAGCCCGATGCTACTTCTGACAACGTCACTGACACTTCGGCAATCCAGGTTGTGACAAGGGCGAGCTGCTGAAGCATAACTTCTAGAGGTGCTAAATTTGCGGTACCTGGGTAACACGGGTCTTTGGCGTTGCTTCCGCGATAGCATCGGCGAGCTGTGACAACTTGTCAAGCTGGGCCTGGTCCTGTGTTGCCAGAATAGCCTGCATCGACATAGGGAGCCGACCGAGCCAAAGTGGGCGCAGGACAGTATCTGGAAAAACGTTACCTGCAAGACCGCGAAGGTGTCGGAGAAACTGGGATGGAGTTCGATCACCTATTTCCTCATGCTCGAGCAGGCGGCGTGTCTTTTGATCCTGCGAGGCACTTAGTCGATTAATGAGTTCCGTTTTTAGTCTTTGATATGTTCGTTCAGGTCCGGGTGCTGAGGTTAAAATGTCGCGCACTTCCGTCGCAAATTTTGCATCTAGATTCCCGGCAACGTAATTGAACTTTGTTTCGTCTAAATGTACTCCCGCGAGCGCGAATTGTGTTTCCACCTGAGCGAACCACATTTCAGGATCTGCCGGCCAAAAGGGTGGGATTTTCACTCCAACGCGGTTAATCGTGGCATAATCCGGAAGCGTCAGGCCTGCAAAAGATGAGCTAGGGGTTGTATTTTGTACACCATTTAACGGCGTGGCCATTGTAGCCGTAGTCACAACGGGCGTCATCGTCGTCGTGGTGGATGTGGTTGTAGACATTTTTTGTGAATATAAACTTTACAAATGATAATCCTAGAAAGAAAACTGCACTTCACTAGCCCGTGGGGGCGAAATCGACTGAAACTGTACCAAAAGATATGCACTTTTCATGGGGTCACCACTTTGAGGCGAATCAGGTGTATAAATAATTAAACTCAACAATTTAAGTAACTAAAATAACTTTTAATTAAGAATAATGGGAGCGAGCTTCATACAGTTTGAGAGACGGAAACGAAATGAACTTTCGATGACGAATTCAGCGTCATCCTGGGCCTGGCATGACAACAGGGCAACCAGGGCACGTGCCCGTTCAGACTCGCAGATCTGAGTGCCTTTAAAACTCTACGGTGATATCATTTGCTTATGCTATCGACGAAAAGCGTCGAACGAAGTACGTGTCGTTAACAAACCAGCACAAAGTATCAAAAATTAAATGAGTGCCGGCTGGAAATATTCTATAATGTACTCTAGAATTATAAGTAGGAATATTTGTAAATAATTATTAAAAATGCCGCCACAGTGATATTTTCAGGTAAATTCATGGTTTTCTCAAAGTTTCCTTCTGTGGTTTGGAGTGCTAAGTACTTTTCTCTCTCTAATCGTTTAGTATACAAGGGACCATAATGGGCTAGATTTACAATACTTTCTCTTTTGTTATCGGTTAATTCAAGTTGAAAATTTTTTGAATTTAGGATGAAACCTGAAAACTTACACAATACAGATGGCTGTAACTGACATTTTTTTAAATTCAGAATAAATCCTAACGATTCTAATAATGATCTGGTTTCATGAACATTTCTTAAACATTCTCTTTCTGACTTGGCAATTAAAAGCAAATCATCTAGATAGATAACAGATATGAGACCTCTAGATCTCAAATTGTGGACAACTGGTTTTTTTAATTCAGTAAACACGAAAGGTTCAGTGCACAGACCAAAAGGTAGACACGTAAACTCGCACAAAATTCCGTTAAATGAAAAAAGTATAAATTTTCTATACTTTTGATGTACTGGAATCAGAAAATAGGCGTCTTTCATATCAATAGAAGCCATTAAGTAATTTTTATACATTAAAGTTGTAGCCAGTTTCCTATCCTCCATTTTAAAATGAGGAGGATCTATAAATTCGTTAAGTTTTTTCAAATTAAGAATGAACCTTTTATCTCCATTCGGTTTAGATACCAGAAAATAGGATGATAAAAATTGGCCACTGACTGATTTACATACAGTAATTGCCCCTTTCTTAAGAAGTTCATTAATTGAATTTGAAGAATCTTCAAATTCTTCCGTAGAGAAATTCGACTGTAGGGGTGGAAAAAGTTGGCTTACTCTTTGAATAAATGGAATTTTATACCCCTGTACCCAGCCTAATATAATAGTATCTGACGTTATGCGTTTCCATGCATCAAGAAAATGCCTTAATCAGCCTGCCACATTACTTACATTTATTGACGACATGGCCGGCTTGCTTGTCGGTACGACTGTCTGCCTATCTCGCCCCCGCGTTGTGATCTCCAGTAAGGCTTCCTGGAGGGGGCTCGCCTTTTTAAATGGCCCTTATTTCCATGATTTGTGGGGCGGAATGCAGCGTTGTTGTCCCTTGACGGTTGATAAGTCCCAGAAGTTGAAGGTTTGCTTATCTCCTTGCTTGACTTCACTACTGCGACCAGGGACTTTACTTGGTCCGAGAAACTTGTACCGAAGAGGTACGAGTCAATCTCACTTTCAGCGGCAATACTTTTAGGAGAAGAAGTTAAACCAGGCTCAATAAAGTACCTCTTTGACACTGACACAGAATGGTGTAAGTCAGCTAGAATCCTGCCTGCATCTCCGAGATTTTCCATCGACTTTTAACTGTCCAGTCTATTTTTCCGTCTATCGATTTTCTCCGCTTCTAAAACATGCGATAAAGCCATCGCCATCGCTGAGATGCCCATTCCTAGTTGATTCTGGGTGAGCATCTGGTATGCGTCCTTTTTCATAGACGTAGCACTCATACCAGGTTTGACTTCAGGGTTCAGTTTTGGAGCTTGAAGTAATGGACAATTTTCGCTCGGAGGGTATTTAGTCAGGAGCTCCTTTTTGACATCTTTGGACAAACACTTCTTTAAAATTGGAGTCCATCTCTCAACCTAAGATTCGTGAATGGGAGGGCCAGTGCACTTGTTAAGGGAAGGATACTCACCAAGAAAATCAAGCACAGATTTCTGGGCAACCTCTGGAGTCTGCTTTTCTCCAGCAACCTCATTTTGGTCTGAGAGCCGACTTGGACTCGGACTTTGCTCTCTGCTTAGCTCGCGTTCGCTGGACATCGCGTATTTCCTAGACCTAGAGTCCGCTGTGAAGCTTTGATCCAAACTAGAACTTTACTCTTGGTTAGAGTAGGACGGCTCTTTATCGAGACGCACTCTACTCTCTCTACCAAAGCGGTTATGAAGCTTTTCCTTTCTAGAAATTTGTGGAGATCTAGATAAGCTCCGGCCACGATGTGACGAACGTCGATGCGTTCGCACTTCACCGTCTCTACCGGAGGCATGCTTTTCGTCTTTTCTTCCTCGTGTAGACGAATCACGTCGTCGCTTTTCTCGATACTTTGTCGGTGAATCTCGATGAGACGAGTGACGCCTCTTCATTTTCTCCTCAAGTCGCTTTATTTCGCGCCACAATTCGTCATTTTCGTTTTCAACACTACGAGTTCTTGTTCTACTAAATCGTTCCGAGTCTTCAGAACGGGAACTCATCTTCAAATAATACTTCTGAATAACAATTTTTACGTGATAAAAATTTTCGCGTGTGTCATGGACCGCACAGAAAAACGTAATGAAATCCAGGCTCGGTCAACTCTCTACAGCGAAATGGTGCGATATTAGTTCTCTGGCCCATCGCAGATGGCGCTAACTTTCAACGCCAACGGGTGGGGCGATGTAAAAAGCGCGTGCGCGGCAAATTGTTTGTTGTGGCTTGTGGCTGTGATTTTGTTGGTTATGTAGTTCTGTACTGCAGTCCTTCAAATAAAGGCAAAATTAAGTGAATGAGAAACGTAAAATGGGAAATAGAATGATAATTATCTTTAATTTCCTATTTTTCGTTTCTTATTTGCTTCATTTTGTCTTTATTATTCCTTTTTTGTTGAAGCATTTTAGTATTCAACACATGTAAGGAAGGGGCATATACATATATAAAGACCAACACATGCACGCGTCTGTAGTTCTCTGGCTCATCACAGATGGCGCGGAATATCGCCATTTATTTCCCACAGATTTGACCGAGCCTGATGAAATCAGCAGCGAGTGGAAAGCGGCATGACATCCAGTACACGGAGAAAAAAATATGCCTATAATAGTAAGAGCACTAGTCATGCTTTTGTCGTAGGTTTCATTCTTGCTATCTTGGTACAAAATTGATTCATTTTAAGCAGGAATCCCTTTATCCTAAAAAAGTACAAAGCTTCATGCTTTTAAAGCCGTTATCCCTTGCGAAAATAGCTCGAACTTCGCCTTGCTACGGTTGTAAGCAAACTCATCCTATTAGAGTATGAGTACTCTTACAAACGAGATATTAGGTCACGCGCAAGCGCCGGTAGGCGTGGCCTAATATCTCTTTTGTAAGAGTACTCATACTCTAATAGGATGAGTTTTCTTACAACCGTAGCAAGGCGAAGTTCGAGCTATTTTCGCAAGGCACAACTGCTCTAAGGGCATGTGACTCCAGCAATAACGGCATGCGCTTGATTCTTTTATGGTATAGGACATTTAATGCTAAAAATGTCTAACCTGATGCCAATATTGGTAGAAATTCATACCAATTTCGCACATGAAGTTCCATGCTGTAATATTAAGAGCTCAGCCTACTATAACAGTGTGGTTTTTTTCTCCGTGTAGGGAATGAGAAAAGTTTCTTTTTTTTTGCCGCGAGCTTTAAAATCTGTGGATTGGACCGAGCAACTAACGTTACTACAATATTTGACCTAGAGGACGAGACGACGTAGTATAATCCATAGTTCTGAGTCTCGTGGAAATCTGATAATTCATTGAATTTTTCAAAAATGTGGACTCTTTGGATAAAAAATGACTTTGATGAAAATGAAAATGATTTTAATTTGAAATCAGCCATTTTATTTCAACAGAAATTTAAAACCAGTCTGAAGTGAGCAATTTAAAAACGAAAAAGTACCAAATTTAGCCATATTTGAATGTAAATGGGTGCCGGAATGAATAATACTCAATGAAAGGATTCATCCGTTATAAATATTTTTAAACATTACCTAACATTTTTTTTTTTTTTTTTTGAAAATAGTTCTAATTAGAAATGTTATCTCAAGTGATAAGAACACAAATGGAAAAGATGTGAGTTTGAATAAAATTTTAAAATTCAGGCAATCCAAGTTCAAAATGCATTTAAACCATAATCTTGTCTTATTCAAAAACAATGCAAGTTGATAAGTTACAATTTTTGGAACGAAATATCTTATATTTGGATCGACATTCTATTGGGAAATAACTAAGATTTGGGCGTCCGTAAAATTAAAACTTAACTAATTTTCAAACAATTGAAAGTATGTCGAAGTGTCTAGGATATAAAAATACTTGAAAATTAAGTTTTATCGTGTTTGAAGGAAATGTATTAATTTTATAGGTAGAAGTGAACTAGGAACTAGTCTTCAAAATTTTACGTTATTTTTGTAAATATTTTTATTCAGAATTTAATTAATGACATTTTTATTTTTAATTTTTATTTTTAATTGAAGAAAAAAGTTGTTTTCATTTTAAACATTTCTATTAATATTTGTATTGAGTTGAAGCGGGGCAGATTCTTTATTTTTAACATTTTTCTTATGATGAAAGGAAAAATTTGGTTAGTTTTAAGATTTTTATTCGTTTGCAAGGGAATGAATAATTGTATTCAATTCATTTCAGAATCACAAGACGAAATTTTTTTTATTTCTTATTTTTTTTATCAATATAAATATTAATTTAAAGACGATCTTTCTGATTTTACACATTCTTCATCAGACAAAAAAGGGATCTTTTCAATTTACAATTCTTTCTGAATCGAAAGCGGGAAATTTTTCAATCAAACACTTTGATTCAATTGGAAGTGCGGAAACTTTGGTATTTAATTTGTTTTATAATGGAAAATGTTGGTTTTTAATTTATTTATAAATTCGATGTTAAAAATTATTACTTTGCATCCGTTATTTATAAACATTATTGTATCATTATATTATGATAAAAGTAAATTTTTTGTATGAAAAATAAAAAATTTAAATAATTTCCGCTATATATGAGATGTTTAAATTAGCTTCTATATTGTAGAAAAAACTTTTTTCTCTCTTCTATAATGCTCAACAATGAAAAATACTTTTTGGCATTCACTCATTTTAAAATTTAGTTGTTATTTATATTTATAGTAGAATATCGACCGAAATAGAACACGCACAATTACTGGATCAAAAATTGATAAAAATTACTGAAATATATGCGACGTATATTAAGATAGTATGTCACAAACTAATATATATTAAATAAATCAAGAAGAAATAATGAAATAGATTTTATGTTAAAAATGTACCTGAAATTAAACATATATTTTATTATGATATTTACTAATAGAATTGACGATAACCGCCAAGAATAAGATGAGATTAGAGACAATCCTCATCTTTTCGAATTAGAAGAAAATCTAATGAATTTCTTAATGAAGAATTTTATTGAAAATATAACCAATGAATATTCTACTGCTTTATTACTAAAGACCGTACATTTATCCTATAGTCGTTATCTTTTAGATTGTAGACGTAAATGCGGTCCTGATCAAATATTTACATTTCATCGGAGTCAGTTTCAAGGATAAAAATGTACTTACTGAATTCGTTATAACTGATAGCAGAATTTTACAACAAAAATTTTCTATTATAATTCAGAAATATAATTACTCCCTTTTTTTAAATTTGAAAGAGGGAAGTTTCAAATATAGGCAAATTGTTATTTGCAAAAAAAATATATTTTTCAAATTCAAACAAATTCTGATTCAAGACAAGGAATTTTAAAAATCTCACGAATTCTGACTAAGATTAGGGATTATTTTTGTAAATTTTCTTTTTTATAGATAAAAATTGAAAACGATTTTTCAAACATTTTCTGTTCTGTGTTAAAAGTTAACTTTTTTCAGAAAAAATTATAATTATCTACGAAATTTTCTGTTCCAGAGTTAGATTTATAGTCCTTTACGAGAATTGCTTTTATACTTTATTTATTTTTTTCTCGTCGAAACTCAGAATATTCATTTTTTAGAACATTTCAATTGAAAAAAATTTTTTTTATTGAACATTTCTAAGTCGCAATTAAATTAATTTATAAAATTCTCTGTTTCAAGTCAAAATTATATTTGTTTAGAAAATATTATTTTATAATTCAGAAGCACTTCTTTTCAGAATCTACTCATAATGTAAATTTTGAAATTATTATTGTATGTCAAAAAACATAATGTATTCGATTATTTATTATATATAATTAGGAAAAGGGACTATTAAATTTTTAACATATGTATTAATTAATTTTTTATTGATTTACAGGTGATCTTCTTAATTTCAGACATTTTTCATCAGATAAAAATATAGGAATTTTTCATTTTCATTTTGTTCAGAATTGGAAAAGAGAAATTATTTATTCTTAACCAACACATTTGATAGGACTCGTAGTTTTTATTTTATTCGTAAAGAACAAGATTAAAAATAAAAATAAATTAAATTTCTGGACAAACGACACAAGCTACATTAAACATCAAAATTAAATTTTTGGAGAAACGACGCAAGATAGCAAGAAAAATTATTAAAAAAGGTTATACACCCAAAAAAGATATATAAACTCGTTCATAATCATTTTTCGATGGAACGCGCAGTTTTTGTTTGAATCGTAAAAAATAACATTAAAAATAAAAAATACATATAATTTTTTTTGTTATAAATTTCTTTTATAATAATACATTAGAAATAAAAAAAATTAACTTTTTGAAAAAATGAGGCACGTTACAATATTTTTTTATTCAACAAGATTTTTCGCTTAAATTGTATCTTCACATTTTCTTAAAACCACTTCAATCTAGGATGCGTCTTTTTGGTTAAAATCGTAAAAAATAACGTTAAGCATAAACAAATTGAATTTATGGAAACACGACACAAGTTGCAATAAAATGTTTAATAACAAAATTGTTTCTTACATATAGGATGCGCATTTTTTTAATTATAAAAACAGGACAATGAAAATACGTATGTTTTAATATTAATGCATATTATAAATTGTAATAATATACATTTATGGAAATGATATACATTTTCAGGGAAGTTGAGGATAAAATTTGATGCAAAATAAGGAACCAATATTAAAGTAATTATAATAAATAAAATTTTTGCTTTATTTTGCAATATCTGAATGAGCAATCCGCGGCCGAGATAAAGAAATAAATGTGATACACATTTGTTATAATAGTGTTGAAAATAATGTAGAAAAGTTCAAATTTAGGACGAAATCGAGTGCGAAGCAGGAAATACGTGATGAGAATGTGTTCGTTAAAGCCGAAGGAGCTTTAACTAAAGAGAATTGACAATCACAAAATTACTGTTGTCGATGCTTTGACCTTTAATTTTAAAAGGTCTCTATATAATTGTGGGGGAAATACAAAGACTGAGCACGTAGCGCGAGGTAAATACATTATCGAGCGCGAAGCGCGAGAACCAACAGTCGCGCGCCCTAGGTACGCTCAAACTCGCGCGCGATGAGAATGTGAGATTTTTAAAATTATATTTTACCAATTTCACTACATCATTTTTGATAAACGATAACAAAGAAAATGCACTGTTGAGTCGCTCGTCGTGGGCGCCGTACTGTGCCGCGCAGAAGTGCCACTCTACAAAAACAAAAATTTAAGGTTGACACTTCTTTACTCATTATAGATGTTTCCAAATTAATTTAATTTTAATACTAAGCGCACATTTTCTTTACTTTATTACTATTTTATCTCAATTTAAAAATTTTTTAAAGTCATATCTGTTCACTCTGAATGAAATATGTTGATTTCTCTATCACTTATTTTACTTTCTTAGGTTGGTGGATTGGATACTACTGCAAATAATTCATCTCAGAAATAACGTTACTATAATTAATAATCAACAGCGTTTTCGGAGCAAAAATCTTTTTTGGGTAGTATGCATGTTCCCTCCTATGATCTAAAATATATTTTGCAATGTTTGATGATGACTTTGGTGTGACAAATTGGAGAGTCGAAAATATCTCAGAATCTAACTTTCGAATCTGTTCAGTATTGGAAAGTTGATCAGACGTGGAGGAGAGTCGTTCACCCTTACTATTCTAAAACTCTTTAAGATTGATGAATTCTTGGGTAATTCAGTTTCCTTGATTTCTTCTGCGGTCATTACTTCCACCGCACCGCTGTACATGTTTAATTTTGCCTGTTTTTGAATTTTTGCTCTTATTGTATAAATTCCACGAAGTCTTCTATCACTCTCCACTAGTGCAAAGACTTCTCCATTTGATGTTGATAATACAGTTTGTTCTTCGGTTGGTACAGGATCATGGGCATTATGGTATCCTTTCAAAAAAATTGGTTTATCGCGAGGGAAAGTGTACCTTTGAATTTTGAATCGCCTGAGCGGATTCGTATAGGGAATAAGTCGAAGAAATCTAATTTCTTCATGTTTATATCCAAGTATGTATAAAGGAGAATCACTGGCAGGAGGAAATATAAACCTGGTATGAATTGGAAGCTGGGCAGGAGGAGGAGACATGTTTGAAGAACCCGGAGCATGATTGTCATGAGAATAATAAATTCCGGAACGAGGAACACCAGGCGCAGGGTTTGAAGTCTGTGAGCTCAACTCTGCAACAAGAAACAGAGTTTTATATCAACTTGAAGGGGACAATCGTATGTTCGTAAGGGGTGCGTTCATTTACTTTTTTGGAAATCGTTTTCGCGATTCTGGTGAGAAAATTCGAAAATAGAATGTCCTTCAAATTTTAGCCAAATCGGTCATATTTATTGATCGCACTATTGAGGCACTTCAAATTTCTATAAAATTCACATGGGAGAAACTGTGCAACCACGTTTAATTCAGGTAAACTTCTCGGTTCTTGGGGTTTTGTAGCACTGGGCTGAAACATTCATAATTTCCGTCGGGCTTTGGCGTCCGTCTGTGGGACTATTCTACCGCTAACAGGAACGGATAGAATTGGATATGAACATTAAGGATCGTGTAGGATCAGATAGGACCGGATAGAATGGGACAGGAGCGGATAAGATAAAATCGAATAGAATAGGATATGATTTTTTATCAGTGTGCTAGAATCCCTAAATTTTTTAAGTGAAATATAAATAAGTTAGATATGTAAATTACTATATTAAATATTCTTCGAATCTTTTTTTCGTAGGTGCATGTCACCAGGTTCGGGACAATCACATCAAGCAAGTCATCCCGGGACAAGTCTCCCCAGGAAAAGTCATTTCACGATATTCAATCGGAAGGGACCTGCATTCCCCGAACATCACTTACTAAAGGCAGTGCCATCTTGGAAAATCTCTTTCCGCAAATGGAAGTTGAAGTCTAATTTTCAAGGCAAACTAGGACATCTCTTCCCAAAGGGCAAGGCTTCCCTGGACAACCTTTCCCAGAAAAATCTAAATAAATGCGCTATTAGGATAAGTCTTTTTGGGACTTCACTTCATACATCTATAAAAACATGAGATGCTTCGAGGCACCATTAGTCAGGTCATCCTAGAAAAAGTCTCTTCGGGAAATCTCTTCCTACTTTAAAAAAATGAGTTAATGCGAGGCAACATTGGAAATGTCTTTCCGGGAAATCACTTCCTACTTTAAAAGAAAAAACATGAAAACTTTGAGGCATTATTGGGCAGGGCTTCCCTTCTCGCATTCAAAAATTGTTTCATGCTTCTCGCCACAGAGGATTGGTGATTGCGGTCACAGAAGAGTGACTGGTCATACCTCGAACCCCTTTTTCAAGTCATCCTTAAATAAATACGTGTCAGTGACTGGTCACAAAAGAGTGATTGATCAAAGGAGAACGATTATTTATATCTTGAACACCTTTTCCAGGTTGCTCTTCAAGAAATACGTTTTAGTGACTGGACGCAGGCAAGTATTTAGTTATATCTTGAACCCCTCGGGAAGAATTGTGCCGAGAAGACATGTCCAATGTGGCCTCGGAGTAAGTCCTATTTTTGTAAGGGCGCGAAATGATTTTTTGAGAAGATTTGTCTATGAAAAGCCTGTATAATGTTGCAACGAATCTGCTCACGTTTTTTTCCGATGTGGAAAGTGATTTCCTAGAAAGACTTGTTTCGGCAAAACCTGTCTGATATTGCATCCAAGCATGTTATGTTTTGTTGAACGGAGCGTCTCGTCGTCCCGAAATTCGAGATGAGTAGTGAAGTATTTTTCATACGCTTGCTAGTCGTCCCGAATTTTCGGGACGACTAGTCCATCCCCTTTTCCAACTCCCCCAGTTTTTCGGGACAACTAACGACAGCCTTAGTTGAAAGTGCCTAGTAATTTTCTGGTAAAAATTGTTTCGAAAAGACCTGTCTAATGTTCCTGAAAGCTTTCCATATTTTCCAGTAAGTGGAAAGTGATTTTCTGGGAAGACTTGTCCCAAAAAGGCTCTTACAATTGTGCTCCAAAGAATCTCATGTTTTTTGGAAGCGGAAAGTGATTTCCTGTCAATACTTGACCGGAGATGACGGAGATGACGAATTTTGTCTTGTTTTTTGTAAATGGGAAGTGATTTGGTGGGAAAGCTTTTCCCAAGAAGAACTGTCCAATGGTGCCTCGAAGCATGTCATATTTTTTTATAAATACAAAGGGATTGTCTCGAAAGACTTGACCTGGCAAGAACTTTTCGATGATACCTTAAAACATTTCACGTTTTTTTTGTCTGGAGTGCGAAGTGATTTCCTGGGACAAAATTTGCTGGGGCAAAACCTGTTCAATGGTGCCCCAAAGAATCTTATGTTTTTTTGTAAGTGAAAGTGATTCACTGTAAAGATTTGACCCTGGAAGACATGTCAATAGTGCCTTAAAGCATCGCATATTTTTTCAGAAGTGTGCAGTGATTTTCTGGGAAGGCTTATCCCAATAAGACCTGTAAATTGATGCATCGTAGTAGCTCCTGTTTTTGAAGGTGAAGAGTGATTTCCTATGTGGATCTTGTCCCTGGATACCTGTCCAACGGTACCTCGAAGCATTTTATGTTTTTTGTAAGTGGGAAGTGATTTCCTGTGAAGACTTGTCAGCTGTCCAGTCGTACTTGAAAGTAAGACGAATTGTTTTAAATACGGGAAGACTTCTCCTGGGAAGACTTGTCATGGAAAAACTTGTTTGGTGTGACATATCATGGCCTCCCTGTTGCCTAAATTAACGTATTTTGATTCAAATCAATCGTCCATATAGGCTTTATGCATTTATGTATTTATGTATTTTGTTTTAAATTTACAAAAGTATACAAAATAAATAAATAATGAATAAAATATACAAAAGTATAAGATTTTTCACGAGAATAGGTTTGCGATCACTATAAATATTATTTTATAAATCTGTCCAAAATTAAAGAAACAAAAATAGAGGATAATTGTTACGTGAATTATCATAGATCAGATACAGGACACGCATTATTGCGCATTTATTTTGAAACGCATTGCGGTAGAACCACCAACTAAGAAATTTTGTGAAGCCTTCTGAAGAAAAGGCCCTAAGCAGCCTAACGTAAATTTGAGAGGAGAAGCAAGAGAAGTAGGGTCGAGACAATAGGACTCTGTCCAAACGTCAATTTAACAAGTCTTATTTCACGGAAAATACTAAATGTAGAATTTTACTGACTTTGGCAATTTAAAGAGCGAGTTTTAATTGATATAACGCACTCATATTCAGAAAATCGAGTTTTGGATACTTAGGGCCCTTTCTGCGGAGCGCGTCACATTTTCTTATTTATGTAGTAGAATGTTGACCGAAATAGTACACGTAAGTACACGTATAATGATAGAATATAACATCTGTGACTAGGTCAAAAATTGCTGAAACTTATTGAAATATATTTTACGTCTATTAACATAGTGAATCACAACCGAACATACTTTATATAAATTTAACAAAATTAATGAAATATATTTTACGTATGAAGCATAATTTGAAGTAAAATTAAAATCACATGATTGCAAATAATCATCAGTTATCGATAAACTTAGAAATCATACTTCTGTAGATATCAAATCAAGCGGTTACCCTATAAGTCAAACAAAGAGGCCGCAACCAGGATTACAATATTACCACCATTACTAACTATATGGAGCTTACCTTTTTTTATATGAAGGATTTCAAAACACTTTGAGATTGGTGAACTTCTGCCTAATGGAGTTTCCCGAATTTCTTCTGTGGTCATTTCTTTAACCGCACCGCTGTACATGTTTATTTTTGCCCGCCTTTGACTGCCAGTGGTTTTTGTTAAATAAATTCCACGAAGTCTTCTTTCATCGTACACTATTGCAAAAACTTCCCCATCGGACGTTGATAATACTGTTTGTTCTTCGGTTGGAATAGGCATAGGGACCTGATGTTCTCCTCTCACTTGAATCAGGTTATCGCGAGGAAAGGTGTATCTTCGAATTTCAAATTGCCGGGATGGATTCGTCTTAGGAATAAGCCGAATAAATTTGAGTTTTTCAAGTGTGTATCCATGTAAGTATGAAGGAGAAGGACTGGCCGGAGGAGACTTGGACCTGGCACGAAGTGAAGGCTCGATATGAGGAGAAGACCTGATTGAAGAACCCGGAGCAAGGTGTCTGGCAGGAGAATAAGAGATTTCGGAACGAGAAACATCAGGCCGAGGGTTTGAAGTCTGGACGCTCAACTCTGCAACAAGAAATATAGCTTTACGTTTTCCTAAAGTAAATAATCGTATGTTAATAAGTACCAATGAATTAATGACGGTCTGGCTTGACGGTGCGAGGGAATAATATATTGTCATTTTAAGTTGATTAAATTAAAATGCAATATTGCAAAAATCAAGAACAACCAATATTTTAATATTCTAGTCGAGCTTCTACTAATTTACTTTCATATAGTTACTAACTAAGAATGATAAAACATTGTAAAAAAATAATATATTGTTGTAAAGTGGAAGGTGGTCAGAAAAATTCAAAATTTTGAAAAAAATCTAAGATGGCGGTGAATTATAAGTTCAAAAATGGCACATTTCGGCTGTTTTTGAAGGAATATTTTTAAGCTTGGATATACAAATAAGTGTGGCTCAAGATGGTCCGTTAAAGACTGAAGAAGTAGCTCCTTTTTGCTGTTTTTAAAGAAGTATTTCAAACTTTGGTATACGTAGAAAGAAGCGTGGCTTTAGAAAGCATCCAAATATACCAGACGTCCATGTTTTAAAGAATGTCTGAAATTGCATTCAATTAAATATTTTTAAAATAGCTCATTTCTGAAGTTTTCAATCAAACATTTTAAACCTGTAAGAGAAATAATTTTTAGTTTAGAAAGTATCGCATGATCCCAGAATGAGTAAAATTTAATTATCAAGAATTTTTATTACATTGAAAAAGAAATTTAATAATACTTAACATCTTCTGGTTCGTCTTTATTTTAAAATGGTGCAATAATTTTGAACTCAAACTGATTTTCAATTTGCATATATTTCTGTGGATCGCAGAATTTTAACAATCTTTTGGCCCTAACACAACGAGCAAAGAATTTCTAACCTCAAAGCATGGCGCCAAGTTAGTGTTCAAATGCTTTTTTATAAATTTACATACTGATTTATTTTCATTATAAATTTATAATTGACACTTGGCAGGGGAATGATATGCAATATCGATTACATGAATTACGAATTATTTCCGATGTATATATGAAATATCATTTTTCAAGTGAGAGTAATAAATATCGATATGTTTGATCAAATATTTATAATTTCAATGTCTATCAAATTTATTACCTCTTCAACTCGCTTTAGTACAGGATGACATAATTATTGTGTACCAGAGGAATGAGATTTGGAGGTCAAATACAGTAAATAGTAGTTCATATTATGAAAAAGGTATATATGTTTTCTGTGATTATTTTAGAACATTATTAACTAATATAATATGGAACAAATCTCAGATATTTTGCAGCTATTGATGAAAAAATTAATTAATAATAAAATTAAATATCAATTTTTTATTTTAATTTTGGATTCAGTCATGCTGACTCCCGATAAGTCACATTGCGACCAGTCACATTGCGCCAAGTCACATGTGCTGCTAGTCACGTTTGCGGCATTTTATATTCACAGCAAGTAACATTGCGCCTTCTCTCAATCGGGAGAAGCTAAAGCTTAAAATAAACTGGTAAAACTCTGGCATCTCTTAATTCTAGTAAAATCCAAAGTTCAAGACAAACTGGCTAAAATGCAGCACGTCACATTGCGGTAAGTCACATTGTGGTACATAAGCCACATTGCGGCATCTCTCATTTTCTAATAATTGAAAAGTCAAAGAGAAACCGGATAATATTTGATAAGTCGCATTGTACAATATCTTATTGTGGCAAGTCACATTTCGGCATATCTCATTTTCGAGCTATTGTAAAGTTTAAGACAATCTCGCTAGAATGCAGTAAGTCACATTGCACCCAGTAACATTGAAGCAAGTCACATTGTGGCGTGTCACATTTTCGTCAAGTCACATGGCGTCAAGTTACATGTGCGGTAAGTGACATTGCAGTAAGTCACATTGCGGCATCTCTCATTCGGAAAAGTTTCAAGTCCACGCAACATTGGCAGAAATGCGGCAAGTCACATTTGCGACATGTCATATTCGGGGCAAGTAACGTTGCGCCATCTCTCACTCAGGAAAAAGTAAAGTTCAAAAGCAACTGGTGAAACTGCGGCATATTTTAATTATAAACAATTGCAAAGTTTAGGCCAAACTTGCTCAAATTTAGCACGTCACATTGCGGCATCTCTTATTTTCGATAAATTACAAAGTTCAAGACAAACTGAAAAATTTACTTCTTTGGATTCTAACCTCTTCCAATGGCGATTAAAAAATGTTGGCCAGTCCTTTTTGATAGGTTTCACGTGCCCTTTTTACTGATAATAAGCATTTTGTGTGAAACAATAAATATTAGACCATCACAAATAAAAGTGAAAAACAAATTGGACGCTTTTGGACAAAAGTCTCTTTTTCTTTCAATTAATTTATCTCAAAAGAGAGTCTTGGTTTTCGCTTCAAGAGCTTCGAGGTTAAATAGTGGGGTTTTTTTATTGTTTGAATTGTTTTGATTTTGTATTAAGTTGTACTTGCTGTTTCACGATGTTTGGAAGAACAGTCAAAAACTAATGAATTTGGCTTTTTTAATGTCGAAATTGAATTATCAGAAATAATTGAACAGACATTTAATTATCATATTCCGATCTAGAGTTAGCATTATTATTAAATATAGCATTATTCACCTTACCTGCTTTTTAAGACGCATCAACTTTATTCTTCAGGATAACATTATTTGCTTCCGAATGAGAGATGCCACAATGTAACTTGTTACATTGTTGCCAGTTTGACCTAAACTTTGTAATTTAGCCTGTTTTTCTTGAACTTCGCAATGAAATGAAAATGGGAGATGCCGCAATCTGACGTGCTGCGTTTTAGCCAGTTTCTATTGAACTTTGAAGTTCATCGGGAATGAGAGATACCGCGATTTGGCCAGTTTCTTTTCAACGTTGACTTTTCCCGAATGAGAAATGCCGCAATATGACTAGCCGTGAATGTGACATGTCACAATGTAACTTGCTGGGTGTTGGCATGATCCGGACCCGAAAATGCATTGTTGAAGAAGTTTCCAGGTTAAACGGGGGAAGACTTGAAAAGTAAACAATGTTTCGGCTGAATACGGGTGAAATTTAAATATATCCAGTACAAAGAGGGAAAGTCTAAAAAATAACGAATTTTTTACCTAAATGGTAAATTTTCTGGCTTAAAAAGAGAAAAATGAAAGAAATTTCTTGATTCAAACGATAAAAATTTTAAAAACTAACAATCGTCCCAATTTTTCAGAACGACTAGACGCAGGCATTTTTTTACTCATTCTTAAAGTTTTCAATCTAGTTTTTAAAAACTTTGGTAGAAAAACATGTTTGACTTTAGAAATCATTCAATGGTCACATAAGTCCAGAATGAAAAAAATCCAAGATAGCGGTCTGTAGAAGTTTCAGAATTCGTGTACTTTTAGAGATTACAACCAGATCGTCCTGAACCACATCAGAGAATCAAGATTACCCTGAAGTATTTTGTGTTGATATTATACCTTAAAAATTTTGGAAAAAGCCCAATGTGGGTGACAGAATTATTTTAAAAAATCAATCAAATTTCACGGCCATACCACGCTGGAAACACCAGTTCCCGTTAGATCACTGAAGTTAAGCAGTGTTGGGCGCGGTTAGTACTTGGATGGGTGACCGTCTGATACTACTGCGTTGCTGTTGGCGGTGGTGGGTGTGGTGAGCTCACACTTGTAGTTATTTACTACAAGAAACTATCCACCTAGAAACACTACCCGAATCGGGTAGTGTCACGCATAGTGGTGGCACTCCCATGTATAGTTTTGAAGGCATTCCGTTTTAGTGTGCGGGGGAACCGCTAGGTGGCGCTGAGAGTTAGTAGAATGCAATGCGCATGTGCAACCATAATATTTTCAAATATTTCGGATTCTCAAAATTGGAAATTAGTCGAAGTGTCAAATTGAATTTGTTATGTTAACCTTGTTGTATACAATTTTCTGCAAGTTTTGTTGTGTATATTGTTATATACGTACTGTGTGTACTATTTCGTGCTGATGTAAGGAAATCTGTTGATTGGTAAGCATTGAAATAAAAAAAAAGTACCATTTGGTTGATTTGAGGTTACTTTGTTGTTTTCATATTTTGAAGCAGTAAGAAATAAATTAAAAAGGGATATAAATAAAAGTATTTTTGAGATATTAGGAGGTTTTTTTCTTCAAGCAAAGATTATCGTTTATAAAAATTTCTTTGTTAGAGAAATAAGAAATATTATTCTAAGACATAATTTCAAATCCAAAAGCCAATTAATCCTTTGCATTACAACGATTACAACAAATCATACTTCTAGTATTTAAATATATATTTTACGTATGGAAAATCTTTTTATATTTATCAATTTTGATAATTTTGAAAGTCTATTTGCACGAAATTAAGCGAAATTTAATATTTACGAGAATTTGGGGGAAGCAGAGTTTGGAATGAATTGCTGTCAGGGATTTGTAGGTTCACTGACTTATAGTGTCCGGGGGAACCGCTAGATGGAGCTGATTTTGAAGCCAAGTCTTCAAAACGATACATGGGAGTGCCACCACTATGGTGTCACGCTTACCCCTTGAGGCTCGCCGAAAGGGAAATAGCTTAATGGT
>CAKNYM010052712.1:311870-328918 GCA_932195095.1 Andricus curvator | reverse complement strand
AATCAGTTTCAAAGTTTTTAAACGAATTCTGTTTAAATGTCTCACGAAATTAGGTTTCCTGTTTTTAGTACAAGCTAATTGCTCTAATCATTTCATATTAAAAATAAAAGATATAGAGGCGAACGCCCTTCATAATAGCTTTTTATTTAATCTAACTTTCGCAGAATTCATTATAAATTTTATTGTTTGATTAATTTTTTTGTGTTTTTAAAGACTTGTGCAAGACTTTTCGAGAATTATGCCAAAATTTTCAAGGTCCAATATCAATCAAAAGTGCCAATAAGATAAGCTTGATTACGGCAACAGGGAATTTTTTGAAATAAATCCAATTGTGATTTGAAATAGGGAATTGCCGTAAAGAATTATAACTGAGACTTTAGAAGATGGAATTTTCGTAAAAAATTATTATTTGACATGGAGTAGAAAACTTTCTACATGGAATGCGAGTTTAAGGAAATAATTTTAATTCTGCTTCAACAGAAGAGAATTGAGAAAGTCCCTGCTGAAGTTCAGAATGTTAATTGTTTTACATAATTCTTTGTTCCAAATTAGAATTGTAATTTTTATGGTCAAAAATTATCTGATGTTTCAACTAAGAATTATAATTCTTTTCCAGAATTCCTCATTCTAAAATAGAAATATTTAGAAACTTTAGAAATCGCGTGAAACTTTTGAAAGTCGTTTGAATTCATTAAAATATTTTGATCGCTTTTTAACTGATCTGGGAAAGAGAACAGTTGACCGGGAATTTAAAATCATGCATCGGGTAGATATTAACCCGTAAATATTTCAGTTAATCGGATAACCAGAAAAATTATAATTTGCGCAAAGGTTAAAAATTTATTTAAAATTATAAATATATTTTATTATAATCACCAATATAGTTGACGATAACCGTCAAAGATAAGATGAGACTAGAAGCAATCCTCATCTTTTCGAAATAAAGGCAAAACTGATAAATTATATTAATTAAAAACTTGATTAATAATGTAACTGATGAATATTCTAGTACTTGATTAGTAAATACGATATATTTATCCTATAGCTGTTATCTCTTAGATCATAGAGGTGAAAATAGTCTTTATCAGATATTTACATTTCATCAGAGTCAGCTTCAAGAATAAAAATGTACCTTCCAAATTCGTTGAAACTGATTTTACAATTTATAGAATCGAAATTCCCTTTTATAATATAGAAATATAATGACTCTCTTTTTATGAGATTTGAAAAAAGAAAGTTATAAATTCATAGGGATTTTTTCTATTCCCTTCTCCTAAATCGAAATTGAAATGAAGTTTCCAGTATTGAAACTCTTTAAGATCGTAATTATTCCGACGCTTTTAATTCAGTCCTCAATAATTTTTATGAACAGTTCAACTTTTGAGATAAAACCGCTGAATCGAGAAGCTTCTTTTAAGCTAGAGTTCAGCTTAAAATATCTATCCAAAGCCGAGATAATTATTTTTTACATTTTTAGCTCGACTGATTTGAATAATCATTAAATTGAAGTAAAACAAATTGCCATTTTTTAAGTACATGTTACAGAATACTCATGAATATTCTCAAATTTCTGGTACTAATGTTTAAACGTGTGGAGGACTTCAAAGTCGACGTAGTGAAAGTCGAGGGTCATTTCTCCTGTTTTTTCACCCATTTTCTGTCACAGGAAGTCACAAATTTTTTGACGGAAATAAAACTGACATCGCTTTACAAGTATAATATGGAAGCATGTTTCTGTCTTTGACTCAGCATTCTGTGATTTTTTCTCGCGGAGTAATACGGCTCCAATGCCAGGTGTCAGGACTTTGGAACCGACTCTACTAAAAAAAACTTCCTACACATTACTTTCTGCAAATTGGAAAATCGGTTCACGGTTTATTCTAATTTTTGGTGAAAATAATCTACTGCCAAATTTTTAGTTGAGAATTCAGGTTTTTTGCTAAAAATGTTTATCCTTCGGATAAAATTCAATTTTTTTGTTGAAATTCTTGCTGGAGAATTAAATTATTATGTGGAAGATTCGTCTCTTTTCTTTCGAAACTTATATTTTTAATACGTTTTGCTTGAGGATTCAACCCATTTTCAAAGAAATTTTCTTTAAGTTTAAAAATTTAATAATATGGTTGACATTTTTTTCTTTCTTCACTGAAAAATAATTGTTAGTTGAAATATCAACTATATTACATTCTTCGTTGAAAATGCATCATTTTTTAGTTAAAAATGTAACTATTTAAAAGAATATTACAAAAATTGATTTTTATGCCTTCTTCATGTGTATTTTGCAGGTTCATTTTGAGAATTAATAACAGTATAACACACATAAAATGTTGTGCATACTTTACCATATATCTGGGCAAGAGTTCAGCAGCATGAGTCGAAGAAAGGCACGAGCGGTCGGAAGCAAAAAAAAAAAAAGATCCCCGCAGATTTCTAACACTTGTTTTCCAACAAAAAAAATGTCCCAAAATATCGCGATTTTCACCAAAAATAAAACAATCACATCCTTCCGGGAGATTGTAAATAATTACAGGGCCTAAGTGTTACAGTTTGCAGTTTGAATCGCTTTAATATCTTTATTAGAACCGAAGATAGTATGGTTGTAGATTTTTGTAATTTTAAGCAACAATTTTTGTTTTTTCTCAAATTTGTCGACTGCAATTTGGTTACAAATGTTTTCCTCATATTCATGAATTTTTTCAAATTTTTCCCATTGCCTCTTGCATATGAAATAATACTCTAAACTTGACTCTTTTTAAATGTGCCCGGAACTCGTTACTTTTTTTTTACATTTTTCAGTCTGCAAAGCACAACAATTTTTTTGCATTAACGTCTTCGGGCTCATTTACGTGAAACACTTGCAGTTTTCAAACGACTATTTACTTATTACTCTAGCATTTTTTTTTGGCTGAGTTGTTAAGCTTCAAAGGCAGATCACAGAAAAAACTGAGGGATCAGTGATGTTGCGGCTCAAGTAAAGTTGGGATCATTTAGAACTTAGGCTCTAAAGGAACTCTTCTTGAGGGCAAAGATAATATCTTTGTTGAGGGTTCCTTTTTAGTTCTTTCGTATCCGATAGATGGCCATCGGCGGGTGCCGACGTTTTCAACTGCGCATGTGTCGAGAAGCGCGGGCCTTTTTGAAATCAATCAATAATATGAATAGTCATACAGATAAATATTAACAAACGTTTCTTATTCTTTTTCAAAACAAATTAAATTGAACTATAGAAATACCTAGCTTCTTGAAACAATTTAATATTAGCCTAATATTGCAAGTACATATTATATCATTTTAAATAATCCCGCGCTTCTTGTGCATGCGCAGTGGAAAACATCGGATTTTCAACATAACCTTAAAAACTGTCACATTTTCTCTGTGATATCTTCCTTTCAAGAATTTTCAATGTCTATGATTTTAGCTTCTTCATTAAATTTTTCCCAGTGCAATATTATTTAATTCGAATTATAAAGCAAAATGTGCATCATTACCTTGTAAAATCTTTTAAGTGAGTCAAGGCAGAAGTGACAAAAAGGCTATATTAGAACCATTTGAATCCATACTTTGGGTTCATTTAGAAACCATTTATCATTTTGGTCCCTTTTCAGCAACAGAGGTTCCTTTTTGTTGCAGCTCCTTTAGAACCAAAAATTGGTTCTAATAGAAACCCCAGTTTTTTCTGTGATGCCTATAATTTTTGCGCCGACAGTAGTAGCGTGGATGAATTATTAGTTTCATTTCAAACTGAAAGAACCCATTTTTTAATAAGGTCATTGAGAACTTCTGGTTCAAAATTTCAATTGCAAGCCCTAATATTGAAATAATTAAACTAAATACGCACAAAATTGCATGTTTTCATATTGAAAAATGATGAATTATGCAATTTAAATTACTCAAATTTTTATAATTTCAAATTGAAAGTCCCAATAGTCATATGTTCAATATTGTTTGATTTCGCAATTGTAATATCATATTATGATTTATAATTAAAAAGTTTTCCAGGATTAAGGCGGAAAACAAAATTGACAATTTTTTGATTCGAAACGGGGGAAAAAATAAAAGTAAACAATTTGATTTTGTTTAGAATGGGTAGATTGAAATTTGAAGCCTTTTTCCAAACATTAAAAATTAAACATGTTCGTAAGTATTTGATTGCAAACATCTTAAAATATCCCAAAATCTTTTTTGAAAGCCGAAAGAGCTATTTCCACATATCTTTTAATTTATGCTCACTGCTTATACTTTATAGTGCTTTAAATTTGAACATATTTGTTAATTTGATAAGTAGATATTCAGAAGAAGCAACATTTTATAAACGCCCGCAGTGCGCTATTTTTGCGAGTAGTGTATATTTGGAAATTATTTGCAAAATGTTTATATTATAGATGTTGAAAAGAAAAAAATTGTTTGAAATAGAAAACTGTAACTAGTAGCAATTATTTATATTCTTAGTAAGATTTTGTATGCATTCAATAAAATATCCGTTATATAATATATAGAATCAAATGATTGAAACATGCCAAAAAATAAATTTAGGAATTTCAATAACGAATAGTAACTTGAATTGATTATTGATTTTATTCTACTGAAATTCAAAATATTCATATTCAAAATTTTTCTTACACTGCTATTTAAAAATATACAGTGGACTCACGCAAAATTGACATGTTTATTATTCAAATACCCTTTGAATACTTTGTAAATCCTAGATTTCTTTATTTCTATTTCTAAGCGATATTTATATACAATATATTTACAAACTTTAAATTCTTCATTTTATGTATTTTATATTCAAGCATGAAAAATTCTATTGACAGCAATAGAAATAAAATTTAATATGTAAGATGTAATGTAAAAAAACAAAATATCGTAGTTTGAAGAATGCTGTGGATGTATTAAAAATGATGACTTTGTAGCCGTTATTAACATACATTTTTTATTCATTATATTACAATGAAAGTAAATTCTTTCTTTGTGAAATAAGTTTTTAAAATAATTTTCACTACATATGAGGTGTTTAAATTACATTCTATATCGAAGAAATAACGCTTTTCTCTCCTTCATAATGCTCAAAAATGAAACATACTTTCCTGCAATTACTCATTATGAAACTCAACAAATGTTGTTATTTATATTGTAGAGCATCGACCGATATAGAACAAGAATAATAGTAAATTAAAACATCTGTGACTGGATCATAAATTGATCAAAATCCGTCAAGGATAAGATGAGACTAGAGACATTCCACATCTTCTCGAATCAGATTAAAAACTGATTAATGTATTAATGAAGAATTTGATTAAAAATAGAACTGATGAATATTAGAGTGCTTTATTAGTAAATGACATGCCATAATCTTCTTTTGCAAACGAAAAGTAATTTTGAAATTCAAACAAATTCTCATTTGTGAAAAGGAGTTTTCAAAATCTCACGAATTCTGACTTAGATCAGGGATGGTTTTTTGTGAATTGACTTTTTTCTGAATCAAAATTAAAAAATACTTTACAAAAATTTCCTGTACTGTGTTAAAAGTTACCTTCTTCAACAAAAATATGATTGTTTACAAAATTCCCTGTTTCAGAGCTATAATCATAATCCTTTATGGGAACTGTTTTTATACTTTATTTATTTTTTTCTCGCCCGAACTGAGAATTATCATTTTTTAAGAAGATTCCTAATATACCAAGTCGCAACATAATTCATTTCTCAAATTCCCTGTTTGAAGCCACAATTATATTTGTTCAGAAAATATTTTATGATAATTCAGAAGCACAGTAACTCCCTTCTTCAAAAATTTCGAAGAAGGATGTTTCCAATTGTGACGAATACCTTTATATTCCCTTCTTCTGAATCAGAATTAAAATTATTTTTTTAAATTCCCGTTCCATGTGAAAAAATTCTTTATTCCATGTCAGAATTATATTAATTTATTTACGAAAATTCCTTATTCCAAATCACATATCACATATGTTCCATACATACCATATTCAAAAATGTGAAAGTTAATGAAAAATGTAGAATTTTCTAAGGTTATTCTTAACAATTCTACGTATATAATTAGGAAAAAGGTTAAACAACCACCGCAGGGCCCGACTAGGAGCAACTGCAACTTTAGGAATATTTAAATGCTAATTGCTTAAAGAATAAACAATGCTTAATATAAAAATTCATCTGTTGTAAATATTTAAAAAAATTACTTGCAAATTTTCCTGTTTTAATAATAGTTCAATTTAGAAATACTATTCCAATTAATAAGAATTCAAATAGAAAATATTCCACTTCGAATGAAACAAATTTTTCAATTCAGGCAATCTAAGCTCAAAATGCAATTAAACTATAAACTTGTCCATTGAAAATAATGCAAGTTGATAAGTTTCAATTTTTATAAAAAAATATTTCATGCGTGGAATACAATTTCATTGGGGAATAACTATGTTATTTATTTTTAAATAATTAAAAGTATGCAGAGGTTTCTGAGATCTAAAAATACTATTAAATTAAGTTTTTCGAGTTTGAAGGAAATTGTTTAACTTTTGGGAATTAGTGGAACAGGAACTAGTTTTCAAAAATTTTCGTTATCTTGGCAAATATTTATAATTAGGATTCAATTAGCGACATTTTGGTTTTTATTTTTTTTTCTGAATAGCAGAAAAAATTTATTTTCATTTTGAGCATTTCTATTAATATTTTCATTAAGTTTGAGCGGAGCGAATTCTTAATTCTTAAAAATTTTCTTATGATAAACGGGAAGGATTTTTCATTTTTAACATTTTTATTCAATTGGAAGGGAGGACATTCTTGTATTTACTTTATTTCTGAATTAGAAGATCTTTTAAATTTTTAACATATGTATTGATTATTATTTTCATTGATTTAAAGCAGATTTTCTTAATTTCCCACATTTTTCATCAGATAAAAGAGAGGAACTTCTTATTTTCAAGTTTGTTCGGAATTGGAAGAGAGAATTTTTTTATTCTCTATTTTTTTAATTTGATATGATCAAATAGAATTGGATACGATCATATAGAATCGGATAGGATTGGATAGGGCCGAATAAAATCGGATAGTCATCCCGGGACCAGACTTCCCAGGAAATGTCATCCCAGGATATGAGATCGCAAGGAACCTGTCTTTCCTGTACATAATTTACCAAAGGGAATGCCATTTTAGGAAATTTCTTCCCACGAATGGAAGTTGGAGTCTACATTTTAGAGGCCAACTGGAAAATCTCTTCTCAAATAACAAGGCTTCCCTGCACAACCCTTCCCAGAACAATTCGGGTTAAGACGCTATTAGACATCCCTTCCCCCAGAATTTTCTCGAAAAGACCTTTCCGATGTTGCTTGAAAGCTTTTCATATGTTTCAGGAAGTGAAAAGTGATTTTCTGGGAAGACTTCTCCCGAAAGACTTTTACAATTTTGCTCTAAAGCATCTCATGTTTTTTGGAAGCCGAAAGTGATTTTCTGTCAATACTTGACCAGTGATGATTTTTCTATTGATGCCCTGAAGCATTTCGTGCTTTTTTGGAAGTAGAAAGTGATTTCCTGAAAAGAATTTTCCTTGGAAGATCCAATAGTGCCTTAAAGTATCTTGTCTTTTTTTGGAAATGTGAAGTGATTTCCTGAGGAAGCTTTTCCCAAGAAGAACTGTCCAATGGTGCCTCTTAGCATCTCATATTTTTTTTTGGAAATTCAAAGGGATTGTCTGGAAAGACCTGACCTGGCAAGCACTTTTCAATGATACCTTAAAAAATTTCACGTTTTTTTCTGAAGTGGGAAGTGATTTTCTGGGAAAAACTTTGCCGGTGTAAAACCTGTTCCATGGTGTCGTAAACAATCTTATGTGTTTTGTACGTAAAAGTGATTCACTGGAAAGATTTGACCCGGGAAGACCTGTCAATAGTGCCTTTAAAGCATCAGATGTTTTTTCAGAAGTGTGCAGTGATTTTCTGGGTAGGCTTGTCCCGAAAGACTTGTACAATTTTGCTTCAAAGCATCTCATGTTTTTTGGAATCGGAAAGTGATTTCCTGTCCATACTTGAACAGTGATGACTTTTCTATTGGAGCCTTGAAGCATCTCGTGCTTTTTTGGAAGTAGAAAGTGATTTCCTGGAAAGAATTGTCCTCGGAAAACCGATAAAATATTGCCTTAAAGTATCTTGTCTTTTTTGGAAATGTGAAGTGATTTGCTGGGAAAGCTTTTACCAAGAAGAACTGTCCAATGGTGCCTCGGAGCATCTCATATTTGTTTGGAAATACGAAGGGATTGTCTGGAAAGACTTGACCTGGCAACAACTTTTCAATAGGAAGTGATTTCCTGGGAAAAACTTTGACAGGGGAAAACCTGTTCAATGGTGCTATAAAGAATCTTATGTTTTTTGTGAGTAAAAGTGATTCACTGGAAAGATTTGACCCGAGAAGATCTATCAATAGTGCCTTAAAGCATCGCATGTTTTTTTAGAAGTGTGTAGTAATTTTCTGGGAAAGCTTGTCCCAATAAGACCTGTAACTTGATGCATCGCAGTAGCTCCTTTTTTCGAAAGAGAAGAGTGATTTCCTATGTGGACCTTGTCCCTGGATACCTGTCCAATGGTGCCCCAAAGAATTTCATGTTATTTGGTAGCTGGGAGTGATTCTCTCGGAATTTTTTTTTCCAAGAAGAACTGTCCAATACTGCCTAAAATATGTCATGTGTTTTTCAAAGTGGGAAGTGATTTTCTGTGAAGACTTGTCAGCTGTTCAGTCGTACTTGAAAGTAAGACGAACTTTTTTGAATAGGGGAAGAGATTTTCTGGGAAGACTTGTCTCGGGATGACCTGTCAAATAGTGTCGAAGCAGCCCTTTTTTTAAGGTGGTAAGTCTGGGAAGATTTCTCCTGGAAAGACTTGTCACGGAAAAACTCTTTTGGCGTGACATGTCACGGCCTCCCTGTTGCCTGCATTAACGTATTTTTATTCAAATCAATCGACCACATAGGCTCATGATCTTTATGTAATGCCTAAATTATCATCGTTTCGAAAAATTTGAAATTTTTTAAATTTCGTAAATTTCCCAAAAGTTTGGGTCATAAATTGCATTCTATATGGTTATTAACTAAGAATATAACAAACATAGAAAAATATATATTAAAAATATAATGAATTGTTGTAAAGTAAAGTGTAAGTGAAAGTTGTAAGAAATTTCCTAATTTTAGTTTGATACTTCATAAAGTAAACAATTTTGAACGCATTTGGTAAAAAATTTAAATTTGAAGACCTAATGGTAAAGTAATTTAATTGAAAATGCACAAATTTAAACAATTTTGCACTGAAAAATTATAAATAAAGCAATTAAAATTATTCAAACTTTTATAATCTCAAATTAAAAGTTCTAATCGTTGAACAATTTTCAGTGAATTCTTCTAAATCTATCATATTCTGAATGCAATAAGTTTACAATTTTTCAATTGTGAAATTTTTATATTATATTATGATTTATAATTCAAAAGTTGTTTAGGTTGACAGTGGAAAACTTAGAAAGATGTTCAGAACATTTTTGAAAATATAAAACTGCAGTTAATAGCATTCATGTAAATTGTAAGTAAGATTTTTTATGCTTTCGAATAAATATATGTCATATAATTTATAGAATCTATTAATTGAAATGTATACAAAATGAAATGTTAGGATTTCAATTACGGATGTATTGTTAATTAAAAAACGGGATTTTGAAATAACGCAAAATTGAAATGTTTATAAGTTCAAATACCCTTTCAAATAATTTAAAAAACAAAATATATTGTATTTTTAAGAATGCTATGATTGTGTTAAATATTATTAGCTTCTAGTCGTTATTTATATACATTTTTCGTTCCTTATATTATCATGGAAGCATATTTTCTATGTAAAATAAAAAATCTACACTATTTTTTCTGTATAGGTGAGGTTTAAGTTATATTCTATAGTGTAGAAATAACATTTTTTCCTCTTTTATAATGCTAAAAAAAGAAATGCTATTTTGCAGTTACTGATTAACTAACTAGATTAAGTTTCCAATTTTTGTATAGGATTTTCCGAAAACGATTAATACTAAATAAAAGTGTTTGATTTTGTCATCTTAATTCATTAATTTAAAGTAAAATTAAAACCACATGATTGAAAATAATTATCAGTTATCAATAAACTGAGGAATCATACTTAAATGTGGATCTGAAATCGAGCGGTTACGCTATGAGTCAAACAAAGTGGCCAAAATTAGGATTACAATATTACTACTATTACTAACAATATGGAGGTTACCTTTTCTTATAAGGAGGATTTCAAAACACTTTGAGATGGGTGAATTTCTGCCTAATGGAGTTTCCCGAATGTCTTCTGTGTTCATTTCTTCAACCGCACCGCTGTACATGTTTATTTTTGCCCGTTTTTGAAAGCCAGTTATTGTGGTATAAATTCCACGAAGTCGTCTGGTATCGTACACTATTGCAAAGACTTCTCCATCGGACGTTGATAATACTGTTTGTTCTTCGGTTGGCATAGGTACAAGGACCTGATGTTCTCCTCGCACTTGAATTGGTTTATCGCGAGGAAAAGTGTATCTTCGAATTTCAAATCGCCGGGATGGATTCGTGTGGGGAATAAGCCGAATAAATTGAAGTTTTTCAAGTGTATATCCATGTAAGTATGAAGGAGAAGGACTAGCAGGAGGAGACTTGGACCTGGCATGAAGTGGAGACTTGGCATAAGGAGAAGACCTGATTGAAGAACCCGGAGCATGATGTCTGGCAGGAGAATAAGAGATTTCGGAACCAGGAACATCAGGCTGAGGGTTTGAAGTCTGTACGCTCAACTCTGCAACAAGAAACATAGCTTTACATTTTCTTAAAGCAGAAAATCGACAATCGGAATAATATATTGTCATTTTAGGTTGATTAAATTATAATGCAATATTACAAAAATCAAAAACAACCAATATTTTAATATGCTAGTCGAGCTTCTACTAATTTATTTCATATAGTTACTAACTAAGAATGATAAAACGTTGTAAAAAATATAATATATAGTTGTGAAGTGAAAGGTGGACAGAAGAATTCAAAATTTAAAAAAAAATCTAAGATGGCGGTGAATTAAAAGTTCAAAAATAACACATTTCGGCTGTTTTCAAAGGAATATTTTTAAGCTTTGCTATAAAAATAAGTGTGGCTCATGATGGTCATATTCGAGAAGTTCTAGTGACCATCTGGCTAATCGGCCAGTGGGATTTTTTAGGTTATGGATGCTGAGTAACGCGATTCCGCACCGTTTAGGCTTCTACTCGCGTATGCGATTACGTAATTTACGTTGTCGACCGTTTGAGTAAGTACGGCTCCTAACCCCGTGTTACTCGCGTCGGTTTCGAGTAGGAAAGGTTGAGCAAAATCTGGACATGTCAAAACTGGTACTGAAGTTAGGAGATCTTTAATTTTTTGGAAGACCTCATCCTGTTCCAGTCCCCAATCCCATTGTTTATCTTTTTTAAGTAATATGTTTATTGGTTCTATTATTTCGGCAAAGTGTGGGATAAATTTTCTGTACCAACTTGCCATTCCTATTATGCGCTGTAATTGTTTAATATTTTTAGGTTTAGGGAATTCTAGGATTTGTTGAATTTTTTCGTCGTCTATTTGGAGTCCTTTGTCGTTAACTTCAAAACCTAAGTATTTAATTTCTGAGCAGCCAAACTCGCACTTTTCCGGGCTGATCGTTAAATTTGCGTTATTTATTTTATCTAATACAATGTTTATATGTTTAAATATTTTAAATGTTTAAATGTCTCTGGAAAGTGGCTGAAGGATTGGTTAAACCTAACGGCATCCTTTTAAATTGATACATGCTCTTTCCAGGGACTGTGAATGCTGTTATTGGTTTTGAGTTTTCGTCTAAAGGTATTTTTGAATAGGCTAATTTTAAATCGATTTTCGAAATGAATTTTGCTGATCTTAAAGTATCCAGTAATAAATTATTTCTTTAATTTTTGGGATCACGTGATAATATTACTGTTTAATGGGATCGTGGAAATATTATGCAATCTTATTGCCTTGTTTTTAAAATTAATTCATTTATTTTTATTTTCGGTTCCCTTATCTCATTTGCTTTTTGATGTTCCTTTCCTATTTTATTTCGATCAGTAAATTTTTTATTTTTCCAAAGGTTACTGTCACTATCCTTATATTTTTCCTCGTATTTTTTATTATAATAAATTTTCCCAACTTATTTTCCTTATTTTTCTTCCTTATTCTCGGTTTACTTAAACTAAATGAGTCTTGTGTGTTTGATTCGTCGCTGGTGTCTGGGGTGGGAATGCTCTCTAGGGGTTGGAATTGGTGACTTTTAGGGATGCTCATCAGACTTCGGATATCCTTTAAAGGGTTTTTTACCGGAATTTTGGCGTTTTTGGTTTTTTTGGGATGGGTCAGGATTGATAGGTACTAGGGGGATTTCACTATTTTTTACAGTTGCGTTACTTTTGTTAAGCTCTCTATTGCACTTGAGGTTAACACTTCCTCCGAATTTAGGTTTTCTATCTATATTTTTGTTTTCCTTTCTAATTAATGATTTATTCTCCATATTTACATTTTCGTCTTTCTTAATTTCTTTTATTTTAATGTCAGATTCAGGATCGGTTTTGTTTTCGATAATTGGGGTGGGGAGAGATTTTGGATTAGCTTCCATAGCATAGTAGGTGGGGGGACTCTCTAGTAACCACCAGGTTTCCGAGTGAGCATTTAAGGTCATCCGTAGGGCTTTCAGCATGTCCGTGCCTAAAATACCTACGGAGTTTAATTTCGGGACTAACCTGAACATTACATGTTTTATCTTTTTCCCGATCATAATTGGAATAACTGCTTGTCCAATTATGTCGACTGTTTCTCCGTTCGCGACTATTAATTCTCGCGAAACGGGTTTAAAAATTGAATATTTGGAATTCTGGATTTTTTCCAGTAATTCCTTTCCCACATAAGAGTGTGTGGCACCAGTATCTACTAGAATTCGTAATAAGCTACCTTCGAATTTTGTCATCAGATGAAAACGTGTTTCCGTTATTTCATCTTTATCCGAATTTAAGATTTCCGGCGTTTCGGTTCTAGGTTTTAATATTTTTGTCCCTAGTACCCGCCCTTCCAGTTTCCCTGGTTATAAGCATAATAAGGGCATTATCTTTTAAAATGGCCCGTTAAACCACAATAATAACAATTTGAATTATTCGTGTTCTCCTTCGTTTTTGTATTTGAGTCCAGTTTTTTGTCTGAGTTAAGACTTTTCCTGTCTTGTGAATCCCTATTATTGATAACCGATTTTTGATTTTTATTACCGTAGTTTAGTTTTTCGAAATTTTGTTTACCGTTTTTAATTCCTGAGTCATTTTCAGATTTTTCTGTTGAGAATTCAATCATTGGATTGCTTTGACCTTGATTTGAGCCCAATGACATTTGGTTGAACATAGGTAACATTTGGTGGTAGGCGTTGTGAGGATCCCTGGTTCTATTGTTTGTGAATCCGGGTGGGTAATTTGGTTGGAATCTAGGTGGGAATTTAGGTCTGAGGTTTTGTTGATATTGATTTGGAAAATGTGAAGATGGAAATCAAAATGGTAAAAATGGGTGTCGGTTTTTGTATTGTTTTTTAATTTGATTGTTTTGACTTAGGTTTTCGTATAGGCGATCATTTTGTCCATTTTTATTTTTTTTTAAGTCTTTATTATTCTCCGGACTATTTTTGTTCCCACTACTGTTACTACGTTTTTGTTCCAATTTATCCTCTATAAATACTTGCCCTCGAATTTTGGATGTGACTAGCTCAGTTTCCCATTCCTTACCTAAGTGCTCTAGTTGCTCAAAAGTTTCGAAATCGTTCCTTTTTATGTACATTTTGTATTCTATTCTAAGGTTCTCGTAAGCTCTACGCAATTTCCATTCGCGGCTTTTTCTGGTGTACAATTTTGTGAATAATTTCCTAATTTCAGTCAAGTATGAGTGAATGTCTTGTGTCCGTTTTTGACTGCAGAATTTAATTTCCTCTCTAATTTCCTCTGAGAAATTTTCATCGAAATAGGCGTTTTTAAAGTCTTCGAAAAAATCGGGTAATGTTCTCCAAGAATTTTTATTTATTGAACCCCAATCTTTAGCATCTTCAGTTGATGATGTGTCTAAATTTTGTAAGATATCCCGATCGTTTATTTTATAACCTCTTTTAAATCTTTTTAGCTCTTCAAGGAAAGGCGCGGGACTATCGTCTTTATTATTGCGAAATTTAATTAGCCAATTGCTCATAATTTGAAAAGGCGTTTGTATCATGCCGAAAGGAAAATACGTAGCTGGAATCGTTTTATTATTTATTATATTTATTATTAGTATGTATTCGTGAACGTCTGTTTGATCTGTCATTTATTGTCGAGAGTCAACGTGGTTTGTTTTGATTCAAGTTATTTCTGTCCTTTAATGGTTCACATTCATCGGAGTATTCTGATTTCAACTTATTATTTCTTACTTCGTTATGATTTTCGATATTATTGTAAGAGGTTGATGGAGTTTCTTCTAAATTTTCCCTTAAATTGAATTAAACGGATTTTCTGTTATGAGTTTCGTTTCTATTTTCCCAATATTTGGTTTTATAATTTTCTTGCTGTATTCGAAAGAACTATTTCCTGGGGGGTCCAGTCTAATTCCTAAGTTGTTCGCCCTTTTTTCACTTTCTTCAAAGAATCTTACCTTTTGATTGTTCATGAATTCATTAAACTCTATACTTTCTGAAAGTTCGTCGGTTTCTAAAAGAAACCGTGTGTTGTTTTCCAAAAATGAATCGTATTCAAAAGTTGTGTTGTTTATTTGTTTTGGATTATTTCTTTTAATTGACGCGTTTATTGTGGGTAAATTTGCATTGTCCCAAAAAAAAGTATCGTTTGTTGGGTCAAAAGTTCTGTTTCGTTGAGTATTTTGAGTTGGTCTGTCTTGGTTTGTCCTATTGTTTATACTGGGTGTTTCCGCGTTTTTTCGCGTGAACCCTCTACCGCGACCTATTGTCCTGTTAATTGTTTTTGGGATTGCTCCCCTACTTTGGTGTATATAATTAGTCAAGTCGATGTTTTGATTTGGAAGTGCAGTGGCACCTTCCAAATCTAGATTATCGTGGTCGCTTTCCATTATGGTTGGTTTGATCATTTTATTTTTGATTTTTCCTGACCTAAGTTTCATTTAATTTCAGTTTTGTTTCAGATTTTTAAAGATGTGACACCCTAAAAAATTCCTATAATGGTTTTCTTCATTTTATTTTAATTTCGATGAGGATATTTAGATTTATCTCGGAATATTCTAATTGAAATTTTAATTAGATATTAACTTGTCGCCGAGTTCGAAATAGTATATTGTGTATCAAGGGCGTAAAGAAGGCTATTTTGACGAGTGTGAACTCGCCGCCCGAGCGAAGCTAGGTCAGCAGTCGCGCGAGGCAAAATAGCCGTACGCCCTTGATACACACCATACTTTTTGTCATACCCTTCTTGAAAACATGCATTTTAAGCAGATAGAGAATGTTTGGTGTACTTGACAATTTTAGATTATAAGTGAAAGAAAGAAATAGCGTACTTTGCAGAAGGAAGGCTGTGGGGTCCTGCGATACAATTTTTTAAAAGATAAAGATGATTATGTGTAGCGGGCGTAAAGTATTATTTAGCGGGCGTAAAGTGTTATGTAGCGGGCGTAAAGTTTTATGTTGGCCCGGCGGCGGAGTGCGCATGTGCGAACGTCATTGGGCTGGAAGCGGCCACATTACGCCTGCCTCACGTGCATGCAATGGCTCGTTTTCAAGGGGGGTCGGACAAAAATATGTTTATTTTCATTGTCGGACCCTTTGTTTACAAGATACGTCGCATGACCTTGCCGCGACTCGCGGGTATTGCTCGCTGCACGTGCGAACTTATTTGCTCGCTTGAACGGTTCGTTTCGTTCGACGCTTGAAATTTTCAATGAGAAACAAAATTAGTTATTTCTCTTTTTTCGGGTTTCCTTCCTCATGATACCGTTTTTATTCTTTAACGCATTAAGTTTCTACTTTCCCAAAAAAAAATAAATGTTATAATCCTTTCGAATTTCTCTTTTGCATTACTTTATAAACTGATTTTAGGCTTATTCCTTTAATCTTGACACGACTTAGCTTTTGCTTTTTCCGCGAGAAAAATTGTTTTTTTAATTTCCGATTCTGGTTTCCTTTACGTAATTTGCTTATTCCTGATTTACTATACGCGAATACATGGTAATTTTCAATAGTAAATCGTATTACACTTCCGGTATCAATTTATAGGCACAAACGGATCACTCGCAATATCAATATTTATGGGCACATATAAATGACACATATTCAAAAATTCATATATATTACAAGTACATATAAAAAATCATGTCATACACAATATAAATCACCATTATCACAATTATTGTAAATAAATTCAGGTAAATGGCAAGGCATAAAGATCAATTAGCATGCAACAAGTCTTAGTAAGTCAAGAGTTCGTGAGTTAAAGTCATAAATAGAGTCAAAATTTTGCATTGTGTCCATTTTTCTCGGCAGGTTTCATGGTTTTTCATAAGGAAAAGTGTGGGATTTTAGGCTGGACGCCAGGTATTACGGGGTAAGACCGAGGAAGGAGATTGGGAGTTGGAGTACCGAGAAGGGTTTAGACACAATGAAACGAATAATTCATAAAAACTTAGGTATGGTTTATTAAACCACTTACATCGCGAGATTGAGTATCCCGAGGTGGGTTTGGCTGGTCGAGCCGATTAATGGTTTCCTTCAGGAGATGGGCTGGCGAGACGGCGTGGGGATGAGACGGAGTGGCAGGGAGACGACATGGAGTGCAGTTCCACCGAGCGAGCTTAGGCGGCGTGGCGTCGCTTATACGTGAGTGGCGCGGCCTATCCAGCGGCTTGGAGGTGGAGGGGATACATAGGAGTGAGCGAGGTAGCATCAGCGGTCTTTTTTCAATCTCTGAATCCCCTCCACCTATAAGCCACTGGATGGGCCGCGCTACTCACGTAT
>CAKNYM010052712.1:284558-311470 GCA_932195095.1 Andricus curvator | reverse complement strand
GGCCTATCCAGCGGCTTAGAGGTGGAGGGGATAAATAGGAGTGAGCGAGGTAGCATCTGCGGTCTTTTTTCAATCTCTGTATCCCCTCCACCTCTAAGTCACTGGATAGGCCGCGCTACTCACGTATAAGCGACGCCACGCCGCCTAAGCTGGGTCGGTGGAACTACACTCATGGTAACGAGAGCTTGGCGACGACAGACCGAACAACGGATGCACTATTGCACGCACTACCGAAAACTAGTTATCTCGGACGCGAGCAAGTCCAGAATGAGCAACCGCTGTGCTGTTGCTCGGGACTTCGGGTCCCCTCGCGGGATTCCGTCTTATGTCGTGTGCGGCCCGGCAACCCTTTCGTGTAGGGCCGTACCGAGTTCCATGCAATGGTAACAATTCTGTTACAGCATATGTAGACACAAGCGTGGCTTTAGAAATCATCCAAATATACCAGACGTCCATATTTTAGAAAATGTCTGAAATGGCATTCAATCAAATATTTTGAAGATAGCTCATTTCTGAAGTTTTCAATGAAATATTTTAAACCCGTTCGATAAATAATTTTGAGTTTAGAAAGTATCCCATGATCCCAGAAGGAGTAAAATTTTAATATTTAGCGTTTTTATTAAATTGAAAAAGAGATTTATTAATACGTAATAACTTCTGGATCGTCTTTATTTTAAAATAGTGCAATAATTTTGAGCTCAAACTGATTTTCAATTTATATCAATTCAATTAGTATAAATTAATAATTGACACTTGGCAGAGAAATGATACGCAATCTTTATTACATGATTTGCGAATTAATTGCGAGGTATATATGAAATATCATTTTTCAAATGAGAGTTATAAATATCGATATGTTTCATCAAATATTCATAATTTCAATATTTACCAAATTTATTACCTCTTTGACTCGCTTTAGTGCAGGATGACATAATTATTATGTACCAGAGGAATGAGATTTGGCGGTCAAATACAGAAAATAGTAGCTCATATTATAAAAAAGGTGTAAATATTTTCTGTGATTATTTCAGAACATTATTAACTAACGTAATCTGGAAAAAATCTCAGATATTTTGCCGCTATTATTAAAAAAATTAATCGATAATAAAATTAAATAACAATTTTTTTTTATTTCCGGATTCAGTCACGCTGACCCCCAATAAGTCAAATTGCGGCAAATCGCATGGCGCCAATTCAAATGAAAAGGTAAAGTTTAAAATAAAGTGGTCAAACTGCGATATCTCTCAAATCTAATCAAATCCAAAATTCAAGACAAGCTGGCTCAAATGCAGCACATCACCTTGCGGTAAGTCACGTTGTGCTACATAAGCCCCATTGCGGCCTCTCTCATTTTCTAATAATTGTCGAGTTGAAGACAAACTGCACAATATTTGGTAAGTCACATTGTAGAATATCTCCTTGTGGCAAGTCACATTTGGGCATATCTCATTTTCGAGCTATTGCGAAGTTTAAGACAATCTGGCTAGAATGCAGTAAGTCACATTCCACCCAGTAACATTGAAGCAAGTCACATTGTGGCGTGTCACATTTCCGCGAAGTCACATGTAAGTCACATTGCAGCATCTCTTATTCGGAAAAATTAAGTCCGCACAAAATTGGCAGAAATGCGGCAAGTCACATTTGCGATATGTCACATTCGCGGCAAGTAACATTGCGCCATCTCTCAATCAGGAAAAGGTAAAGTTCAAAAGCAACTGGTCAAACTGCGGCATCTGTTAATTATAAGCAATTGCAAAGTTTAAGTTGCTAAGATTCAGCACGTCACATTCCGGTAAGTCACATTTTCGAGCTATTGCAAAGTTTAAGACCAACTGGCTAGAGTGCAGTAAGTCATATTGCACCAAGTCACATTGCAGCGAAACACATTGAAGCAAGTCGCGTTGTGGCAGGTCCTATTGCGGCATCTCTCATTTTCGATAAATTACAAACTGCAAGACAAACTGAAAAATTGTCTTATTTGGATTTTAACTTCTTCCAATGGCGTTAATAGGTGTTACATGCCCTTTTTATTGATAATAAGCATTTTGTGAAAAACTAAATATCAGACCATCACAAATAAAAGTGACAAACAAATTGGACGCTTTTGGATACAAGTCTGTTTTTCTCTTCATTATTTCATCTCAAAAGAGAGTTTCGGTTTTTCGCTTTAAGAGCTTTGAGGTTCAATAGTGAGGTTTTTTATTGTTTGAACTTTTTTTGTCTTTTTATTAAGTTGTAGCTTGCTGTTTCATGATGTTTCGAATAACATTCAAAACCTAATGAATTAGGCTTTTTTAACGTCGAAATTGAATTATCAAGAATAATTAAACAGACATTTCATTATCATATTCCTATATAAAGTTAGCATTATTATTAAATATAAAATTATTCACCTTACCTGCTTTATAAGATGCATCAACTTTATTCTTCATACCACAATCTGAAGTGCCGCATTGTGATTTGCTGTATTTTAGCCAGTTTCTATTGAACTTTGAAGTTCATCGGGAATGAGAGATACCGCGATTTTGCCTGTTTCTTTACAACGTTACCTTTTGCCGAATGAGAAATGCCGCAATGTGATTTGTTGCGAATGTCGGCATGATCCGGACCCGAAAATTAATTGTTAAAGAAGTTTCCAGGTATAACGAATTTTTTACCTGAATGGGGGAACATTTTTTCAAACAAATTTTTCAGGTTGTAAAAGATAAAATTTGAAAAAACTTTTCTGACTCAAAAAGAGAAAAATACAAGAATTAAAAAATGTCTTGATTCGAACGATAAAAATTAAAAAATTAACGAATTTTTATATTTAAGAGGTAAAAATTAAGACAGTTACGAATTTTTCTTCTATTTGAAAGACATACATTTTTTCAAAAATCAATCAGTTTCTAAGTATTTAAACGAATTCTGTTTAAATTTCTCTCGAAATTGAGTTGCACAAGTTTTTGAAAACTTGTGCAAGACTTTTCGAGAATTTTGAAGGTCTAGTATCAATCCGAAGTGCTAATAAGATAAGCTTGATTTTACGGAAATAGGAAATTTTTGGAAATTAATGCAATTGTGATTTGGAATAGGGAATTTCCGTGAAAAATTATAACTCAGACTTTAGAAGATGGAATGTTCGTAAAAAATCATTATTTGACATGGAGCAGAAGACTTTCTACATGGAATGCGAGTTTTAGAAAATAATTTTAATTCTGCTTTAACAGAAGAGAATTAAGAAAGTCCCTGATTAACTTCAGAATTTTAATTCTTTTACATAATTCTTTGTTTCAAATTCGAATTGTGATTTTTATGGTCAAAAATTATCTGATGTTTGAACTAAGAATTATAATTCTTTTCCAAAACTCCTTATTCTAAAATAGAAATATATAAAATCTTTAGAAATCGCGTGAAACTTTTAAAGATCGTTTGAATTCATTAAAATATTTTGAACTCTTTTTAACTGATCCGGGAAAATTAACAGTTGACCGGGAATTTAAAATCATGCATCGGGTAGATATTAACCCGTAAATATTTCAGACAATCGGATAACAAGAAAAATTGTAATTTTCGCAAAGGTTAAAAATTTATCTAAAATGATAGATATATTTCATTATTATAGTCACCAATAAAGTTGACGATAACCGCCAAAGATAAGATGAGACTAGAAGCAATCCTCATCTCTTCGAAGTAAAGGCAAAACTGATTAAATATATTAATTAAAAACTTGATTAATAATGTAGCTGATGAATATCCTAGTGCTTTATTAGCACATACGATACATTCATCCTATAGCCGTTATCTCTTAGATTGTAGAGGTGAAGATGGTCTTTATCAGATATTTACATTTCATCAGAGTCAGCTTCAAGAAGAAAAATGTACCTTCCAAATTCGTTAAAACTGATATCACAATTTATACAATCCAAATTCTCTATTATAGTTTAGAAATATAATGACTACCTTTTTCTGAAATTTGAAAAAAGGAAGTTATAAATTCAGGCAAATTCTTATTCGCAAAGAAACATTTTTTTAATTCAAATAAGTTCTGATTTTGTATAAGCAATTTGGAAAATGTCATTGATTTACACTTAGATGAAGGAATGGTTTTGTACATTTTATTTTCTTAAATCAAATTTCCGAATCAAAATTATATTTATTCAGAAAATTTGCTATTATAATTCAGAAATATAATAACTTCCTTCTGCCGAAAATTTTCAAATAGGGAAGTTTTAAATTGTGACGAATTCTGAAATAATAGGAATAGGGATTTTTTGTATTCTTTTCTTTTAAATCGAAATTGAAATGATTTTTCAAAATTGCCGTTTCATGTGAAAAATTCAATGTTCCATGTAAAATTATATTGAATTATTTACGGAAATTCCCTGTTTCAAATCACAAATTTTTATGAGAAAATCGTCCTTATATAACAAATCTTTTTTATGAATTCACATGTTTATTTATTAAATTTTCTTAGCATAATATTTTGAACACATGTTTTCGATAAAAAATTCGCAGGGTAATATAATAATAATAATAATACACAAGTGACAATTAAAAAAAAATTGTTAATGCAAATAAAAATGGCAAATTACTGGAAGTTAAAATTTTTTTAAATATCATTCTCAATAATTATATATATATTTAACAAAATTATTATATTGTAATTTCAACAACAATGTTGAGTTTTCTAGCTGAAAATCGAAATTTCTAGAAAAAATTTTACTGTAAAACCTAAAAGATAAATTTTAATCGAAAAATTTAATTTCCAAAGAAGAAAGATAACCGCCAAGGAGAAGATGAGACTAGAGAGATTCCAGATCTTCTCGAATTAGTGGAAAAACTGATTAATGTATTAATGAAGAATTTGATGAAAAATAGAACTCATGAATGTTTGAGTGCTTTATTATTGAATACCATACCATAATCTTTTTTTGTAAACAAAAAGTTATTTTTAAATTCAAACAAATTCTGATTTGAGAAAAGGAATTTTCAGAATCTCACGAATTCGAACTTAGATCAGGGATTGTTTTTTGTGAATGAACTTTTTTCTTAATCAAAAGCGAAAAATATTTTAAAAAAATTTTCTGTACTGTGTTAAAAGTTACCTTTTTTTAAAAAAATTATTTTTTACGAAATTCCCTGTTTCAGAGCTATAATCCTAATCCTTAATGGGAACTGTTTTTATACTTCATCCCCCCCCCCCCACCCCGCCGGAACTGAGAATTATCATTTTTTTAGAACATTTCTAATATAGCAAGTCACAATATAATTAATTTTTAAATTCCCTGTTTGAAGTCACAATTATATTTGCTGATGAGAAAATATTTTATGATAATTCAGAAACATGGTAACTCCCTTCTTTAAAAATTTTGAAGAGGGAAGTTTCCAATTGTGACGAATACTAACATCGAATAGAGTTACCTTTATATTCCCTTCTTCTAAATCAGAATTAAAATTATTTTTTTTTTTAAATTCCTGTTCCATGCGAAAAAATTCCCTGTTCCATGTCAGAATTATATTTATTTATTTACGAAAATTTCCTGTTCCAAATCAAATATCACATATGTTCCAAACAAAACATCCAAAAATCTCAATAATTCTACCTATATAATTAGGAAAAAGGTTAAACAACCACCACAAGGCCCGACTAGGAGCAACTGCAATTTTGAGAATAGTTGATGGCTAGTTGCTTAAAGAATAAACAATGCTAAATAAAAAAATTCATCCTTTGTAAATATTTTAAAAAATTACTTGAAAATTTTCCTGTTTCAAAAATAGTTCGATTTAGTAATCCTATTCCAATAATTAAGAATTCAAATAGAAAAGATTCGAGTTCCAATTAACCAAATTTTCAATTCAGGCAATCTAAGCTCAAAATGCAATTGAGCTATAAACTAGTCTCATCAAAAATAATGCAAGTTGATAAGTTTAAAATTTTAGAAAAAAATATTTCATGCGTGGATCAAAATTTCATTGGGGAATAACTAGGTTCTTAACGTCCATACAATTGAAAGTTAATTCATTTTTTAATTAATTAAAAGTACGCAGAAATTTCTGAGATATAAAAATACAATAAAATTAAGTTTTTCGTGTTTGAAGGAAATTTGTTAACTTTATAGGAATTAGTGAAGCAGGAACTAGTTTTCAAAAAATTTCGTTATCTTGGCAAATATTTGTAATCAGAATTCAATGAGCGACATTTTGGTTTTTATTTTATTTTTTTCTGAATTGAAGAAATTTGTTTTCATTTTGAGCATTTCTTTTAATAATAATATAATAATGCTTTATTCCTTGTATGACCTTTAAAGCCTTTTACAATTCTTCCCTCTATACAATTAGGATTTCTACATTACAAGAGTATCTAAATACAATTACCAGTTTTAGGACATCACCCATACATCATTACTCCTTCCACTCATTCGTTCGTCCCTCTCTTCCTCCCTTTTGTTTCTAGTCATTTCTTGAAATTTCCGTATATATCCGCATAGCTCAGTGATCGGTTCTTTTTTTCAGCACACTTATTATTTTGCCCCTTTTGTCTAAACCATCTTCCTTTTTCCAATAATTCTCAGCCCACTTTGCCTCCTTCTCCCCTATCGCCTCCGCACCCTTCTCGCATTCTATAATATGCTCTAATGATTCAGTTTCTTCTCCGCACATCCGACAGCCTAAATCCTTAAAACCTTTTTTTCCTGTCTTCCCTACATTACCGCACCTCAGTCTTGCCCATTGCTCTTTATCTGCTTCTTTTATACTCCCTCTTTTTTCCAATACTTCTCCCTCTCTGCATTATTTTTGCATTCTTTGTACCAATCACAGTACTGAGATTTATCTATTCTTCCCCAATCCTCCTGTATTCCCTGCTCTTCTTTTATTTTTACTCCTATATCTAGTTCTTTGTTTAATTCCTCTAGCTCCTCCTGGTTTCTCATTCTCTTACATGTTATTCCATTCCCTACTTTCCTCATTGCCTTTTCCAGTTCTCTACTCCATTCCGTTGGACATCCATTCTCAAGGCCTCTTATTTCTTCTCTGAGACATATTTGAGGCCACCTATCATCTTCCATTTGCACTATCTTACTGATATACTCTCCCGCTCTTCTTCTAGCTTCTACTTCTATCCTTCTAACTCCCGCCTCCATTCTCCATAAATACCCCGGTGTGTTGTTATCTACCCCAAGTGCCATTTTTACGCATTTTCCCTGCGTCTTTTCCATTTCCTCCCTTCTTTCCCATCCCCATATTTCTACCTCATACATGAAGCCTGACTTTACTAATGCGTTCATTAAATATAATCTTCTACTCAACCCTTTTACTCTCGCCCTTTCCATTATCCGCCATGTTGCGTTCGCCGCTATCTTCGCTTTCTTTCCGATATTCTGCAAATGTTTCCTATAAGTCATGCCTGTCGAGAACCAGAATCCAAGATATTTATATCTGTCTACTATTTCTAGACTCTTCCCTTTAAATTTCCAACTTCCATCCTTCTTTCTTCTCCCCGCTTTTCTAAATATCATTATTTTACTTTGCTCTACATTCACCTCCATCATATTCTTATCTACGTACTTCTCTAGTGTTTTGAGCATCTCCTTCAGGCCTATCGCATCATCCGCTACTACAGCTACATCATCAGCAAACTTCAATGCATATATTTTCTTGTTCCCTATTTATGTCCCGCCCTCATTCTTTCTTTCCCATTCGTGTTCTAGATCATTCAGCCCTATTATAAATAATGTTGAACTCAACGGGCACCCCTGTCTTACTCCCCTCCACGTTTCAAATTTTTCCGATACACCTTCCCCTGATATTATTGAATTTGTTGTCTTCCCATATATTCTCCTAATCATTTTCATCATCGACCCCTTTATTCCTATTTTCTCCAGCTTCTTCATCATCAAGTCCCTGTCTACCAAATCGAACGCTTTTTAAAAATCTATGAACGCAACATAAAGTTTTCCTCCTTTCCTTTTTAATTTATTACCCACAAGACTATCCATTACGAAGATATGGTCCCTCGTAGCTCTTCCTTCTCTAAATCCTGCTTGACTCTCCTTTATCGCTCCTTTTTTCTCTATCCACTCCCTTAATCTTTTTGCCATTATGTTTGTTACCAATTTGTACCCCACGTCTGATAAAGCCACTCCTCTATAATTCGTTGTTAATTCCTCGTCCCCTGATTTATAAATGGGATATATCCTAGCCTCCTCCCACCCCCCGCTATTTCTCCCTCTATCCACATTAAGTTAATTATCTCACTCAATTCCGTTATCCATTCCTGCGTCAAATTTTTCAGGAATTCCGCTGTTATCCCATCTTCCCCAGCGGCTTTATTGTTTTTCAATTCCTTTAGCGCCTCCGTAACCTCCCTCTCCTCTATTTCTGCATTTAGTTTTTCCATTTCTTCCTCATTTTCTCCTTGCTCTTCTTCCCTTTCCCCTTCCTCTCCGCATACTCTTTCTTCCATCTCTCTTCCTCCCTGAGCTACTAGTAATTCCTGAAAATGCTCCACCCACTGCTTTTTTGTTATCCCCTTTCCCTTCTGCTTCTTTCTCGGTCTAAACTTACCTATCGCTTGCCAAAATTGCCTACCACTTCTGCTGCCCTCCACGTCCCTCCATTTTGCTTCCTCTATCTCTCTCTTTTTCTTAATTCTCAGCTCTTTTAGCCTCTTCCGTTGTTCCCTTAGTACACCTTTTTCCCTCTCTCCTTTAGTTTTAAAGTAATCTTTCAATGCCTCCCACACCTTTTTCCTCTGTTCCTTGACTTCTTTCCCCAGTTTCGCTTTATCTTCTGCACCTCTACTCCCCTTTTTAACCATCCCCAATTCCCTCGCGACTTCTTTTATTGCAATAATCAACTTCCCCCATCTCTCATCCACTGAAACATTATCATTCCTTCCACTCCACTTTTTTCTCATTCCCTCTTTATATTCCTCTTCTTTATCCTCATTCCATTTAAAGATCTCTCTTTATTTTTAAAATTTTTCTTATGATAAACGGGAAGGATTTTTCATTTTCAACATTTTTATTCAGTTGGAAGAGAGGACATTTTTGTATTGAATTTATTTCTGAATTGGAAGAGGGACTTTTAAATTTTGAACATATGTATCGATTAATATTTTCATTGAGTTGAAGCAGATTTTCTTAATTTTACACATTATTCATCAGATAAAAAAGAGGAACTTTTTATTTTCAACTTTGTTCGGAATGGGAAGAAAGAAGTTTTTTATTCTTAACATTTTAATTATTTTAAAGAAAGGAGCTTATATTTAATTTATTTTGGAATTGGAAGAGGGGATTTTTGTTCCCAACCTATTTTGGAATTCGAATAGGAAAATTTTGTACTTTTAACATTTTTATTGAGTTGGAGAAAAACTTTGAAATGATGAAATTGAAAAGTTCACGGGTCAAAGTTGATGTGGTTCATTATAAAAAGATGTTTCTTCATTCTTACAATCAATTTATTTACCAAATATTCAATAATTAGTTTGACAAATATATTTAATGACAATGACATGAATGACAGTTTAATCAGAGGAAAAAAGTTGCAGATTCAAAATTCAAATTCAAATTGACGACTGGCCTAGGGCTAGGCGATGATGTGTACTAGATGACAATGTCCCGTTTGGTTAAGGCTCCAGCCGAACGCTTCAAACAATAGGAAAGTTTTGTTTCATAAATTACAGTTTTTATGTTAGATTGTAAGTGAGCATGTTGAGTTTGTTCAGAGAAACCATTTTGCGGAAGACTTTTCCTACTTCTATCATGTGCAATATGTTCTTGTACATTTTTTCAGTCACTAATTTTGCTTTCCACTTAAACATTTTTTTTGTATCATTTTTTCGTTATATTTTACCCAGTTCTCCACATCGTTTTTGAGAGATGAGAACAACAATAATACACCGCCGCGTCGCAGAAGCGCGACTCACGAAAACAAAAATGCAACGTTGACACTTCTTTACTTATTATGAATGTTTTAAAATTAATTAAATTAAATTAAATTGATGTTTCTATTACATATTTCACAATCTTAGGTTGGTGGGTTGGATACTACTTCAAATAGTTTATCTCAGTGATAACATTACTTCAATTAATAATTAAAAGCGTTTTAGGAGCAAAAGTATATTTTTGTCGTACTGAGCATCTTTCCTCCTGTGATCTAAAATATATTTTGCCATGATTGACGACTTTTTTAAAAGTTCCAAAATATATTAGAGTCGCATACTTCTGCATCGTCATATATGGGTCATTCATCCTTATGGGGAAAACAGCGTAAGTTTTCTTTAGCATTGCAGGGACTTGGGGGCGAGAGATTCGAAAATCGATATTATCTCAAAATCTAACTTACAGATCGGTCCAATATTGGAAATCTGATGAGTCGTGGAGGAGAGTTGTTTACCCTTACTATTCTAAAACTCTTTAAAATTGGGAAAGTTTTTCCTAATGGAGTTTCCTCCATTTCTTCTGTTGTCATTTCTTCCACCGCACTGCTGTACATATTTACTTTAGCCCGTTTTTGAGTAGCTACTCTTATTGTATAAATTCCACGAAGTCTTCTATCATCCTCCACTATTGCAAAAACTTCTCCATTGGACGTTGATAATACAGTTTGTTCTTCTGTTGGCATAGGCACACGGGAATTAGGGTACCCTTTCAAGTGAATTGGTTTATCGCGAGGGAAAGTGTACCTTCGAATTTCAAATTTCTGGAATGGATTCGTGTGGGGAATAAGCCGAATGAATCTGAGATCTTCAAGTTTATGTCCAAGTATGTATAACGGAGAATGACTGGCAGGAGGAGATATGGACCTAGTACGAAGAGGAGGCTCGGCAGGAGGCGAAGACCTTTTTGAAGAACTCAGGGCATGATGTCCATCAGGAGAATGAGAAATTCCGGAATGAGAAACATCAGGTCCAGGGTTTAAAATCTGTATACTCAAATCTGCAACAAGAAAGAGAGCTTTACATCTTCTTAGAGCAGACAATCGTATGTTGGTAAGGATGTTTCTTATTTACGTTTTGAAATTTTTTTTTGCGATTTTCGTGTGAATTCGCAAGAATAAAATGAACTCTAGGGTTTAGTCAAATCGGTAAGATTTATCAGACCTCATTCACTTGTCAGACTTTTTTTACCGCTAATATGATCAAATAGAATTGGAAACGATCATATAGAATCGGATAGGATTGGATAAGGCCGGATAAAATCAGATAGGAACGGATAGACGAATAGAATAGGATGTTATTTTTTATCAATCTACTACTGTCACTAAATTTTCCCATAAAATATAAATATAAATAAGTTAGACATGTACATTGCTGTATTGAATAGGCTACGAAACCTTTTTCTGTAGGCGTATATTGCCTGGTTCGGGACAAGTCACACTAGTGAGTCATCCCGGGACAAGACTTCCCAGGAAATGTCATCCCAGGATATGAGATCGCAAGGGACCTGTCTTTCCTGTACATCACTTACCAAAGACAATGCCATTCCAGGAAATTTCTTTGCACGAATGGAAGTTGAAGTCTACATTTTAGAGGCCAACTGGAATATCTCTTCTCAAATAACAAGGCTTTCCTGGACAACCCTTCCCAGAACAACTTGGGTGAATACGCTATTTGACATCCCTTCCTCCATACACAGATACAGAATCTCTGGCTCTGGTAATATTGGATGTGTCTTCCTGGAAAATCACTTCACACCTCCAAAAAAAATATGAAATGCTTCGAGGCACCATCAGACAGATCATCTCGGGAAAACTAAGTTCAGGAAATTGCTTTCCACCATAAACAAAATAGTTACTGCGATACACCATTAGGCAGGTCATTCAGGGACAAGGCTTCCGGAGAAATCACTTTCAGCATTCAAACATTTTTCATGTTTCTGGTCAAAGAAGAGTGACTGGTCATACCTCGACTCCCTCTTTCAGGTCACCATTTAATGAATACGTGTCAGTAGTAACGAAAGAGTAATTGATTACAGACGAACGATTAGTTATATCTCAAATTCCCTTTCCAAGTTGCTGTTTAAAAAATACGTTACAGTAGCTCGTCGCAGAAGAGTGATTGGTCATATCTCGAACCCTTTGGGAAGCATTTTCCTGGGCACGTTTGTCTCTGGATGGCATGTCGAATGGACCCTTGCAGCACCTCCTATTTTTCTGAGGGTGATAAGCGATTTTATAGGCAGACTTGTCGCAGGATGACATGTTCAATGTTGCCTCGCAGCAACTCTATTTTCTGGAAGGGTTCGAGTGATTTTCTGGGAGCTCTTATCCCGGAAAGGTCCGTCCAAACTTCAATCAAAGCTTTTCTTGTCTTTTTGGAAGTTTCAAGTGATTTGCTGAGAATAATTGTCCCGGAAAGTGATATTCAATCTTGCCTTGCAGAAACTCTTATTTTTGTGAAGGTGAAAAGTGATTTCTTGGGAAGACTTGTCCAGAGAAGACCTGTCGAATGTTGCAACAAACCTTCTGACATTTTTTTTCGATGCGGGAAGTGTATTTCTGAGAAGACATGTCCAAACTTGCCTCGCATCAACACCTATTTTTATGAAGATGATAAGAGATTTTCTGGGAAGATTTGTCCCGATGTGACATGTTCAGTTTTGCCTTGCAGAAACTCCTATTCTTGTAATGATGGGAAGTGATTTGCTGAGAAGACGTTTCCCTGAAAGACCTGTCTAATATTGCATCGAAGCATCATGTCTTGTGGGAAGTGCAAAGAAAGTTCCTGAGAAGACTTGTCTCGAAAAGTCCTTTCCAATGATTCCCCGAAGCATCTTATGTTTTTTGGAAAATGAGAAGTGATTTGCTGGGAAGACTTTTCCCACGGAGAACTGACCAATGATGCTTTGAAGCATATCATATTTTTTGGAAGTCAGAAGTGATTTCCAGGAAAGGCATATCCAAGAAATACCTTCTCAATGGTGCATCAAAGAATCTTATTTCTTTTTGGAAGATACATGGGATTTCCTGGGAAGACTTATCCCTCGAACACATGTCCAATCTTGCCTCCCAGCAACCAGCATAGTAGCTTTCATGGGAAGAGATTGTCGTAGATGTCATTTTTTCAAGAGTAATGTTCGCCCACATAGGATCATAATCTTAACGTAATGCTCAAATAATCCTAATTACAAAAAACTTTAAATTTTTATAATTTCTCGAATTTCCCAAAAATTTGGGTCGTGAATGGCATTTTATATAGTTATCAACTAAAAATATTATAAGCGTACAAAAATATATATAATAAATATCAAAAATAGAATAAATAGTAGAATATCGACCGAAATAGAACACGCATAATGTTAAAGTGTGACGTCTGTGACTGGATCAAAAATTTATTGAAATTACTGAAATATATTTTACGTATATCAAGACAGGTAATCACAACCTAGTATACATCAAATAAATTTACAAGATTTAATGGTATACATTTTACATATTGAGCACAATAATAATAATTTAAAACAAAATATTATAATACATCTACATGTATTTTACGTGTTAAGTAAATCTGGGTCATCAGAACTGTTATTTAAAGTAAAATTAAAAACGTATGAATGCAAATAATTATCAGTTGTCCCTAAACTTAGGAATCTTACATTTGCGTAGATCTCAAATCAAGCAGTTACCCTATGAGTCAAAGAAAATGACCGCAATCACTATTAGTGCATTACTACAATTACTAACAATATGTAAATTACCTCTTTCTATATGAAGAATTTCAAAACACTTTGAGATTGGTGAAGTGTGGCCTAATGGAGTCTCCTGGATTTCTTCTGCGGTCATTTCTTCAACAGCACCGCTGTACATGTTTATTTTTACCCGTTTATGAGTAGCTCTTCTTAGTGTATATATTCCACGAAGTCTTCTACTAGCCTCCACTATCGCAAAGACTTCTCCATTAGCCGTTGATAACACAGTTTGTGCTTCATTTGGTATAGGCAGAAGGACCTGATTTTCTCCTCTCACTTGAATTGCTTTATCGCGAGGGAAAGTGTATCTGCGAATTTCGAATCGCCGGGACGGATTCGTGTGGGGAATAAGCCGAATGAACTTGAGTTCCTCAAGTTTATATCCAATTGTGTATAAAGAAGAATCACTGGCAGGAGCAGAATGTCTGTCAGGAGAATAAGAAATTCCGGAACGAGGAACACCAGGTCCAGGGTTTGAAGTCTGTGAACTCGACTCTGTAACAAAAAACAATAGATTGTGCTGATTTTCTTTTATATGGTTATTAACTGAGAATGATTCAACATTTTAAAAACTGTAATTCATTAGTGTAAAGTGAAGGGTGTACAAAAGAGTTCCAAATTTGAAAAAATCCAAGATTATGGGTAATTAAAAATTCTAAGAATAGCTCAAGATCCCAGAAGTTCAAAATTTTGAAAAAATCAAAGATGGCGTTTAATTGAATATTAAAAAAAAGCTCATTCTTGCAGCTTTCAATAAAGTAATTTTAAACTGCTATATAAATAATTTTCAGTTTAGAAAGCGTCCAATGATGCCATAACTCCCAAATTGTTCAATCCAATTCAATCCTGCATTGTTCAATAATTTTAAATTAAACTTGCAGAAAATCACATAATTTTAGTTTGATAGTCTATCCTTCTCTATAGAACGCGTGAACTCAACTACTCCTGACGATGGAGAATTAATTTTACCTGCCTAAGGAGATGACGAGTACGGGCTTGGCTGGATTGTGGATAGTGATTCATGTCGATCATTTACAATTTTTTCCAAAATCTCTGTTTTAAGCAAATCTCGATTTTGTCCAAAAATGATCGACATGCATCACTAATTGTGGAGGCCTAAAAATTCCCGCGGGTAGCGACGACCCAAAAGCCGCAGCGAGGACGACCCTGATGGGTATGAGTTCGTGGTTAGTTGTGTTAAGTATGAGCTCGAATTCAAATAAGGAAAAAAAAATCGGGTGGCTTTCGATACCCAAAAAATATCCCTGAGCCAAGACGTGAAATAGAGTTCCGAGGCATAATTGTTCCCAAGGTATTGTAACATAAACGGTGCCTCTGGAATACCGGGCGACCTCTAAGAGTAAAATTGCCTTATCTCTACAAGCGGGTCTCTCTAGAGATGGGGCAAATATTTCTGATTCTACTCGTAGCAACAAAATGAGATCTTTTCAAAATCAAAAACAAAACATCCAGAGGGATTCGGCAACGACTCCTCCGAAAAAACTATCTTATCCTGAGAAAATGGAAATTACCGAAGGAGCTACGAAGAGCTAGATTGTCGGGAGGTGCTAGGAAGAGGTTGAGGCGCCAATTGATAAATCAATTTGACGCAACAACCAACCAAATAGGAATTTCGAAGAGACCCTATTCCAATAGCAGCACATTCAATGAAATTCGGGAGCATGAGAAGATGCGGCTATCATGTCCAACAGACTCTTATAGCCAGGCTCGTCAAAAGCCCTTGAAAGTGGCCATAGTCGCCGAGGGCTTCCCAATCACCAAACTCCATGACGACCAAGCCAAAGCATTTAAAGCGGCATTACATAAGAAAATCGATGAGGTGCAACCTGAAAAAGTCATCCTACGATTTGAAGATTGCCACTTCAAAAATGATTCTTCTATTTGCATCTGTTTGGACGAAGTGTCCCGAACTTGGCTCATTGAAGCTGTTAGCGACTTACATCCTTGGGCGGGAGCTAAGATTCAAATGATCGACAGCAAAGACCTGCTAAGGCCTGGTGTATCCGAAAGTTTTAAGAAGATTGACTGCATGCCTCACCATAGGTTGAAGAGGATCAATATGAAGATCATCTCAGAAACAAAAGTTACACCCGAAGACAGAGCTCGGGATCTATTTTCAAAAGATGTGTAGGAGAGAACTGGAAGTAAAACCAGAAACTAGATGTATCCCTTCTAGTCTAAATATTATCCACATTAAACTTCACCACGCTAAAGGAGCGTCTGGTATCATAAGCAAACTTTTTGTAGCAGAACAAACGTCTATTTCCTTCATATAAGTACCTAAGATTCACGAGGGGAATGTAATAGACTCAAGTAACAAGAGCGGATCAGTCATTTATGATAGTTTCGTAAAAAATAGGGCAGAACTTTATGTCAGAGGCGTTATTCAATTTGTTGAATTACCAAACTTTTTGGTATAGAATTGGATGCAATGAAGATCGAGCACCATTCAGGAGGCAGACGCTCACCTACAGAGAATTGCTCAGTGTACCTAGCATTTGATTTCCAGTACCCAGCAACATGTGAGGAGTGTACAAATCAGGTGGACCACTGCTATTTACAAAGTGGCCATTGCTCATCGGATGTGATGCCAACGCAGATACACAGGGGTAAGTTTTTATTAGGTCACCTCTTAACTACTGATTCAGCTTGCCGAAGATATGTTTGCACTAACTGTAAATATTATTTCAGAAATCTGTGCAAAATTGATGAAATGACAATTGAGGATAATTGTTATATGAACTGTATCTTAGATCAGATACGCGAAACGTATTATTGCGCATTTACTTCAATCCGCTTTGGCGCAATGAAAATTGAGCTTTTAAACAAAGAGGATACTCAAAATACATAAATTGTACTTTAGAATATAGCACTGCAGTGGCGTCACATCCATAGAAAATTTTGTTATTCATATAGTAGAATATCGACTAAAATAGAACATGCAGAATGATAAAGTATAACATGTGTGACTGGATCAAAAACTGATAAACTTACTGAAATATATTCAAAGTAAAATTAAAAACAAATAAACGCAAATAATAATCAGTTATCGAGAAACTTACACTAAAAAAAAGTGTGTGGCAGTAGGGCCACCCGGCAGAAGTGAAACTTTGATGAACCAACTTGGAAGTTTTTCGTGAGAAATCATCATGAGTGTGCAGAAAGAGAGAGAGAGAGAGAGCATATACATGCTTGCTTAGCGTGGCAGTAGTGAGGATATCAATGAGGAGTCTAGACCAATTGCGAATCGCCGCGCAAAAAAGAGACGCGATTACAGAGAGAAGGTATAGACAGTGAGTAAGAGAGAAACAGAGACTTCCGTTAGAGATAGACATAGACTACCGTTCGGTCGTTCGGTCGTTTTTTCCAATTCACTTCCGTTCCAGAAGAAGTTTCACTTTAGAAGTTCTAGTTAAAGTTACTAGAGGTTTTTTAGGAGTCTCACTTTTGTCTCATGCTGTGTTGCTGGATGTGTCAAGTGACGCTTTGTTTTAAATGTCCAATTCTCGAACAGTCGCGATTTGTTTAACGTTTTGATAGTTATGTAAGTATAAATAATTACAATGAACCGTGAATTTGGTTGTGGTATAAGGAAAAGCTGCGCGTTATCTGTCTAAACACGAGTGGTACAGGGATACTTCTAAACCAAACACATACCTTTTGAGTGTCTTTGAAAAATATTCTCGAGAGTATCAATATTGTAGACAATAAATAAAAAAAAAAGTAAATGTTTGAGAATTTTGGTATTAACCAAGTGATCTAAGTTTCAGAAATAAAATGCATCAACAATATGCTTCTTTGCATTTATTAATACATCCACATATCGGGAGACGAGAATTTAGCGAAGCGGAATGTAGTTGCTGCACTCTGTTTTCGAAAACATTTGTTTGATTATTTTCTTTGGGATGTAGTCCATGTAATTTTAGAGTGGGTTAGGAAGAGTCCATGAAGGTAGAAAAGTATCGAAATTCGAAAGTCGAAAATCGATGGGTACCATAATATCTGGTTGCGCTTACCAGAACATCTGGTTAAGTATACCAGAATATCTGATTATGTTGACCAGAACGTTGTATTCCTAAGCTACCAGAAAACTTTCTGGTGAAGGTTTCCTGTTAAACTCACCAGAATTCTGGTTGGTTGAACCACAATTTTTTTGAGTCTAGGAATCTTACTTCTGTAGATCTCAAAACAAGTGGTTACCCAATGAATCAAACCCCAGGTGAAAAAATTAGTGTTAGTATTTTGTTTTAAGTGAGTGTTTTGTCCACTATATATAAATGATATATAACGTTTTCACCTGGGAACAAAATGGCCGCAACCACGTTTACTACATTACAACAATAGTAAAATTGCGACGATTACTAAGAATATAAAAGTTACCTGTTTTCATATGAAGGATTCCAAAACACTTTGCGATTGGTGAACCTCTGCCTAATGGAGTTACCCGGATTTCTTCTCTGGTCATTTCTTCAACCGCACCACCGTACATGTTTATTTTAGCCCGTCTATAAGTAGTTCCTCTGCTTTTATAAAGACCACGAAGTCTTTTATTATCCACCACTATTGCAACGACTTCTCCATTAGACGTTGATAACACAGTTTGTTCTTCGGTTGGCATAGGCAGAAGGGCCTGATTTTCTCCTCTCACTTGAATTGGTTTATCTTTAGGAAAAGTGTATCTTCGAACTTCAAATCGCCGGGAAGGATTCTTGTTAGGAATGAGCCGAATAAATCTAAGTTCTTCAAGTGTATATCCCATTATGTATAAAGGCGAAGGACCGGCAACAGGAGACCTGGACCTAGCACGAAGTAGAGGCTCGTCAGGAGGAGAAGACCTGCTCGGAGAACCCGGAGCATAACGTTTGTCTGGAGAGTAAGAAATTCCGGAAGGAGAAACATCAGGCCCAGGGTTTGAAGTCTGTGAACTCAACTCTGCAACAAGAAACAGAGCTTTACTTTTTCTTCAAGTAGACAATCGTATGTTGGTAAGTATTGATAAATTAATGGCAAACTGGCTTTGGACATTGAAGGAAGAATTTATTGTCATTTTAAGTTAATTGAATGAAAATTCTAAATCACAAAATTCAAAATCAACGAATATTTACATAAGCTAGTCGAGATTCTACTAATTTTCTTTCATACAATTATTAACTAAGAATGATCAAACATTGTAAAAAAATATAAGAAATGATTTTGAAGTGAAGGGTGGACAAAAAAGTTTTAAATTTTGAAAAAATCCAAGATAGTGGTGAATTCAAAATTCTAAAAATAGCTCGTTTCCGCAGATTTTAATTAAATATTTTAAACAGTTAGATAAATAATTTTGACTTTAGGAAGCATCCGATGATCCTAGAAGTCCCAAATTGTTCAATTTGATTCAATCCTGCATTATTCAATATTTTAATTTTAAGTTGCTGAAAAAAATAGATAAAGAAATAGAAACATTAAAAAACATGTCATACAAAATTTGAATTGAAAGCCTAAATAGTCAAATAATCTTATTGAAAACGCCAAAAATTGAATAATTTGATATAGAGAAATGATAAACAAAGCAATTTCAATCGCTTAAGCTTTTATAATTTTAAGTTGAAAGTCTTCATGTTTGAACATTTTTCAGTACTTTTTTCTCAATCTCTTAAATTCTAAATGCACTACGCTGAAAAATTTTATATTCTAGGATTATAATATTATATTATGATTTATAATTCAGAGGTTTTCCAGATTGAAAGAGGTAATCTTAAAAAGTCAACCATTCATTGGTCCGAAACGAGGGAAATTTTAAAAAGTATATAATTTTGTTTTAGGGGTAATTTAGAATTTAAGTCATTTTTTGATTTGAGAGAAGAAAACTTCAAAAGATAATCAATTACCAAATCGAGACTGCGAATTTTCAAACAAATTTTCAATTTTTTTAGTTGAAGGAGGGAAAATATTAAAAATGTCAAATTTTTTTACCTGGAATTGAGAAAAAAAATTTCTCAAATTTTGCAGGTTGAAAGGAGTAAAACTTAAATATTATTATATATATATATATATATATATATATATATTATAAATAAATATTATTAAATCTTGAGCTCGGAAAGATTTTTCAGTTTGATGTATTTCCATGGATGAGGAATTATAATTCACACTTACCAGAGGAATGATACACAATCCTGATTACATAATTTCGAGTTTATTGCGAGGTATCTATGATATATTATTTTTTTAGTTTTTATATGAGAGTAATAAATACAGATATGTTTTATAAAATATTTATGATTTCGGAATTAAAAAACATTTAATACCTCTTTAACTCGCTGTAGTACAGGGTCAAATGCTGATTACATGCCAGAGAAATGAGATTCGGTTGGTCGGATTCAGAAAATAATGGTTGAGATGATAAAACAGGTATATCTATTTTCTGTGATTACACAGACCCACAAAAAAAGTGGGTTGTGCGAGAGATCAGAGTATGGTACCTATATATATTTTGGGGCGCTGAACACGACTCTGACATAAGTTTTTCCCCAGCACGTCAGGATTTTCCCCTAGATGCGGAAAATTCCCTAGTACACCAGAGACTCGACAGATGAACAATCTCGGGGGTTGTCTGAAAATGGCCTCGTTCATATAACGCGTACAGCGAAACGTAAACAGTCAGGGCCGCCTGAACCGTTTCCATAATATTGCGCAATCTACTTGACTGAGTAGTATAGTGCATGCGTCCCTTCAGAGGCGGAGTCGCAACCGTCTCTCGCCCTGCCCCCTGAGAAACTGTGGGGACTAGCAATTCTAGGAATTCATATAACGCGTTCGCTCGCGCGTTCAAATAGCGAGTCTCTGGTGTAAATCCACTTTTCTGGGCATACATTACCCTTGGTATTAAAATCATCTGGAAACAGATCAGGCATGATATTTTTACGTATGTTGGGGTGCTGAACACGAATCTGACATCAGCTTTCCCTGAGCGCGTCAGAATTTTCCCCTAGACGCGGAAAATTCCCTATAAAATCAGCTTTGTCGGGGATGAAATAACCTTTGTTATTTAAATCGTCTGGAAAAAGATCTTGCATGATATTTTTATATATTTTTGGGCGCTGAACACGAATCTGAGATCAGTTTTTCCTGAGCGCGTCAGTATTTTCCCCTAGACGCGGAAAATTCCCTATAAAATCAGCTTTTTCGGGGATGAAATAAGCTTTGTTATTGAAATCGTCTGAAAAAAAGGCATGATGTTTTATGTATTTTGGTGCGCTGGAAACGAATCTGAGACTACTTTCTCTCCAAGACATCGGGGTTTGCCCCTAGACGCGGAAAAATCCGTAGAAAATCAGCTTTGTCGGGTATGAAATAACCCTTGTTATTGAAATCGGCTGGAAAAAGATCAGGTATGATGTTTTTATGTACTTTGGGGCGCTGAACACGAATCTGACATCAGTTTTTCTCGAGCGTGTTAGGATTTTCCCCTAGACGCGGAAAATTCCCTATAAAATCAGCTTTGTCGGGTATGAAATAACCCTTGTTATTGAAATCGCCTGGAAAAAGATCAGGTATTATGTTTTTATGTATTTTGGGGCGCTGAACACGAATCTAAAATCAGTTTTCCCCTAGACACGGGAAATTCCCTATAAAATCAGCTTTGTCGGGTATGAAATAAAACTTGTTATTCAAATCGGCTTGAAAAAGATCAGGTATGATGTTGTTATGTATTTTGGGGCGCTGAACACGAATCTGACATCAGTTTTTCTCGAGCGCGTTAGGATTTTCCCCTAGACGCGGAAAATTCCCTATAAAATCAGCTTTGTCGGGTATGAAAGAACCCTTGTTATTGAAATCAGCTAGGAAAAGATCAGGCATGATGTTTTATGTATTTTGGTGCGCAGAATACGAATCTGAGACTAGTTTCCCGCCATCACATCAGGGTTTTCCACTAGATGCAGAAGATTCCTTAGAAAAGCAGATTTTCGTGTACCGAATTACCACTGGGTATGAATTTATTTGGAAAGCAGGCTCAGTATGGTGTCTTTTTATATTTTAGATGCTGATTACGAATTTTGACTAAGATTTCCGCTAACTCTTCAAAGTTTTCCGTTAGATCCAGAAAATTCCGTAAAAGCCAGGTTGTTTTAGTATAATACCACCTTTGTTAGTGGAATCATAAAAAAAAGTTTTTTGGGGGTATTTTTTGGGTAGCATACATACGGGAGCTTTCGCTTCAGAGCTGGAGCAACTTGAGCTAATGAAGGATAACTCAGATTCGATTGACTCTTGCTAAGACATTATATGTATGATGTTTAATGTAATAAGGGTTACGTTATGCCCGCGAGAATAGCGTTCATATTAAATTTATCGTATCTAGGGGAAAAGCCTGACCTGCCGAGGAAGAACCAAGTTCAGATTCGTATTCAGCACCCTAGAATACATCAAGATATGATTTTAGGGCCGCCTTCCAGATGAATTCAATACATGGGGGTATTCCATGTATAAAAAAGCTGATTTTCTAGCGAATTTTTCACGTCTAGTGTAAAAGCCTGGCGGGATGAGGGTAAACTAACGTCATATTCGTATTTAGCGCCCCAAAATACATAAAAATATCATGCCTAATCTTTTTCCAGACGATATCAATAACTAGGGTTATTTCATACTTGATAAAGCTGATTTTATAGGGAATTTTCCGCGTCTGGGGGAAAATCCTGACGTGCTCGGGGAAAACTGATGTCAGATTCGTGCTAAGCGCCTTAAAATACATAAAAATATCATGCCTGATCTTTTTCCAGACGATTTCAATAACGAGGGTTATTTCATACCCGACAGAGCTGATTTTCTAGGAAATTTTCCGCGTCTAGGGGAAAACTCCGATGTGATGATAGGAAACTAGTCTCAGATTCGTATTCAGCGCACCAAAATACATAAAAGATCATGCCTTTTTTCAGACGATTTCAATAATAAAGGTTATTTCATACCCGACAAAGCTGATTTTATAGGGAATTTTTCGCGTCTAGGGGAAAATCCTGACGCGCTCGGGGAAAACTGATGTCAAATTCGTGTTCGGCGCCCCAAAATACGTATAGGTACCATACTCTGATCTTTCGCACAACCCACTTTTTTTGTTGGCCTGTTATTTCAGAATATTATTATCTGACATATGCTGAAAAAAACTCTAGAGATTTTAGCAACTATTAAAGAATGAATTAATGAAACGCAAATGATTATTCCAAGAGATTAATTTTTACAAAATTTTGGACTTCTTTATTTTGAAGATGATGGAGACATGGCAGGGGGAAAACTTTTAATTAAAAAATTGTTTGACTCAAAAAGGGGAAAATGTAAGAATTACACAATTTTATTTTTTGAAAGAGGAAAAATTTCAGAAATAACGAGTAAAATTTATTGTTGAAAAGGTTTCCGTAGGTTGAATGGGGGTTTCATTGCCTTTTTTTGCGCTTTTTGAAATCTTGTGCGAAATTTTTTTTTTCAAATCATCTACCGCGTAGACACCTCGTAAATATTTGAGATAATCATATAGATAGACAAATTGTGATTTGAGCAAAGCCTAAAAATTTACCAAAAATTATAGATATATTTTATTATTATATTTACCAATAGAATTGAGGATGAGCGCCAAGTATAAGCTGAGACTAGATACAATCCTCATCTTTTCGAAGTAGAGGAAAAACTGATAATTGTATCAATAAAGAATTTGATTAACAATGTAACTGATGAATATTCTAGTGCTTCATTACATCACATATGACACATACAACCAAGAGACCTTATCTCTTGGATTGCAGACGTAAAGTTTGTCCTTGTTAGATATTTGTATTTCATCAGAATGTGTTTCAAGGATAAAAATATACTTACTAAATTCGTTAAAACTGATATCACAATTTATACAATAAATTAACATTTTCTATTAAAACTCACGAATTATAACTTAGATCAAGGAGGGATGGGGTCAACTTTGCACGTAGCAACTTTGCACGTGCCCAACTGTGCACGTCGATGGCCAGATGGACAACTGTGCACGTCGTTGGTCAGATGGACAACTGTGCACGTGACAACTGAGCACGTGCCATCTGTGCACGTCGAAATTTAGACGTGCACATATGGGCTCCTGTGGACTTGAACGTGCACAGATGTCACTTTCCTAACTGTGCACGTGCACAGTTGTCACTTGCCCAACTGTGCACGTGCACAGATGTCCCTTGCCCAACTGTGCACGTGCACAGATGGAACTTGCCTAACTGTGGACGTGCACAGATGTCACTTGCCCAACTGTGCACGTTTATGTCCACACGTAAGTGTTGATACGAGGGTGGTCCTTTATATCTACGTATAATTAGACGCCCTTCCCTACGACTCGTTACAAAAACATTGCGCTGGTTTCAAAAAGGCCGTCAGTCCGCATTAGTTACGAAATGTACTATTTATTACTTTTATCTTATTAAGCTTCTTTGAGTCTCCCAGTGGGTCTAACTACTAACTACCGTGCCTACTCGGTAGGTGTTTATTTTTTTGAAGTTACTTATCTGTCTTTGATTTTACAAAATCGTTTATTTATTTGATGTATTTTCTTATGATGTAACAAAAAGTGGAGTTGAAAAAAAATTTTTAATAACTTTTATCAAATTTTTACTGTTGCTTATGTGATGATGTGTAATGACGTATTACACATTTGTCTTAGTCATTGGTTAGTGAAATATGAAGGTTTATTTATTTGTGCGGTACACATTTTTTTTCTTGAAATTTTCTTCGTCTCGCATCTGGCATGATTTTTTTGAAAATTATTTGCTGAATACTTTTTTAATTCAACCCCCATAAGCAATTTTTATAGGGTCTCGAAAAAAAACTCCATAAGTGCAAAAATGAGGTATTATGTTCTGCGTGAAAAAAAGTTCCCTTGCTCAAGATTCCAGAGTTCAACTTGCATAAAAACAACAATTAAACCTTACTCATTTTCTTTATTTATCATTTCACATAAATTGGCCTAGTTCCAAGTGCTTTTTCGAACCAAAATTCATAATTGGTTCCAAATATCAAAACCGTACCCATCACTCCAAAGGTAAGTTTCAGAAACCTATTAAAATTGGTTTAAATCGATATTTGCTAGTTGAATAATATTTTGCAGCCTAAAGTTCGATTGTTAGATAATAAACTTTCTTAGACTATAGCCAGAAAATTTATAATTCTAAAGAACAAATTGGAGAAAGAGTTTGGACATGTGCAAAATTTTGAAAATCCCGTGAGCCTGGGGCCGACGCGAAAACGCGAAAAACTAGGCCGACCCTACCCAATGTCGCTTTACACACACTCACTTTCGACGAATTCATAGAATTCAAGGAATTCATAGATTTCCATGAATTCGAGGAATCGATTTAATTAAAAAAATTCATAGAATTAAAGGAATACAGAGAATTCAAGGAATTCAGAGAATTCAAGGGAATCAGAGAATTCGAGGAATTCAGAAAATTCAAGGAATTGAAGGAATTCAATGAATTCAACGAATTCAAGGAATTCAATGAATTCAAGAAATTCCAGGAATTCAAGGTATTCAATGAATTCAAGGAATTATGAGAATTCCAGGAATGAAAACCATTCTATAAATTCTAAGGATTTTGAATTCTTTGTATTCATAGATTTAATGGAATGCTTGGCATTCTCTGAATTCCTTCAATTCTCTTGATACCCTCAATTCTAAAAATTTCTTAAAATCTATGAATACCTTGAATTCCTTTAACTCTCTAAACTGCCGTACAAGCTAAAAAGATACATAAGTGACATTTTTATGAAAAATGAGTTTTTCGTATCACTGGATTCGTAAGAGAAAGCTTCATCTAACTGCAATTATGAAAATTATTAATTATTAATATTTATTGCAAAAAACGACTGTTTAAAAATGAGGAAAGTCGAAAAAGTTGAAAAATACAACAGAAAAAGATACACAAAGCACTTTGTGTGTCCCAAAATTTGTATACGGCATGTAATACGTCATCATCATACAAGTGAAAAAGAACCTAAAGTAATTTGTGTCTTTTTTGCCTTGCAAAAGTGACCGAGTGCGGGGCGTATTTACAAACGAAAAGAATCGCTTGCCCTTGTGTATGTTTTTGCTTTGTAAAAATGCTCGAGCACTGATCCGAAATCCAAGGGAAATAAGTCCCGGCTATTTTCAGTCCTCTTCGGAAATGTTCGGACTTCGGAGTTGCGGGACGAGCGGCAGCCAGCAAGAGCGCGTGATTATATATATATATTGAATGTGTAAATTGATCGCATGAAATTTATGTTTCCTCTACGGTAAAAATAAGTATTTGGAATAAATATAGGTACAAATTTATGATTGTACATTTTCTATTAGTGTCGAAATTCATACGTCTCAGTCTCTCTCTCAAAACATTTCAAAGGTAAGTGTAAATTATAGAATAAAAGCTGTACGTTGAGAGGTTAGGAAACACGTCATGTTCTATATTTTATTAACTGAAGTCCTTCTAACACTTTTAAAAACAACATCATCATTATATGTTAGGGTGACCAGATGCCCAAGTGGAAAAAGGAGGACATAACCTCGCCACCCCCCAAAATAAGACCAAAATTAAATTTTTTTTTTTATTATCAATTTTTTAAATGTTTATTTGCTGACACATGCAATGAAATATAATTAATACATTCAATTACTTATTGAAATTAGCATATTTTCCAGAACATTTTATGAGAAAAAGGTAAATTTTGTCTTTTGACCAAAAAGGAGGACATTTTATGGGTTTTCCAAAGTTTAGGAGGACAGCAGGACAAGCAAGCGAAAAGTAGGACATGTCCTCCTAAATGAGGACGTCTGGTCACCCTATTATATGTTAGAGAATGTCAAATAATAACTACTGATCCTCTCTCGTGCAATGATTTTTTATTGTAAAAATCGTAATAAGGGGCCGTCCATAAACCTCGTAACGCTAAAAATAATCAAAATTGACCCCCGTCCCCCGGCCCTCGTGACAGACCGTGACGATGTGAGGACCGGTCATTTGAGGAATTTTCGTACCCCCCTCCGTTCCTATTAGGAACGGAAAAACTTTTTTTTGATTGGAATTTTATTTATAATTATATTCAAATGAAAAAAAAATTTTGAAGGAAAAAATGTGAAAAAAAATAATTTTGTACTCGATATAAAAAACTGATGAAAAATAGAATAAATAAGCATTTTAATTTGATTTACTTTGTCACGTGACGTTTAGAAAATCC
>CAKNYM010052712.1:248137-271009 GCA_932195095.1 Andricus curvator | reverse complement strand
GCATCTGTTTTTAAAGACATTTAATGTTTCTTGGATAAAAATGCAACGGTTTGACTGAAAATTATCCAATGTTGTTAAAAATGTATCCTTTTTGCTTCAAAATTCAACTGTTTTGCTGGAAATTCAATTATTTTGTAGGAAATTCACTTTTTGTTTAAAATTCACATTTAGTTATTGGAAAGTCAGCTGATATCTGTTATGGAAAAACGAAAATGTCGCTTGGCGAGCGAAAAAGATGTTAGAGTTACATGAATGCATGGCCTCGACGTGTGGAAGACTAAGAGAGGTACATATATATATTTTTCACTTGGAAAGCTTTCTCTATAAGAAAGAAAGAAAGAGACAGAAAAAGCCAAGAATTATCAGTATTGCTGTAAAACCTCTGCACTACCTACGGGACACAAATGACACAAATATAACATTTACGTTGCAGCGACGCTTGCTACAACGTATATTCACTAAACAGTTATATATATATATAAAATCAACTTACCACGTATTTCTGGAATTCAACGTATTTCTGCACTTGCACGTATTTCTCCTCTTGCTTCCGTCTTGATTCGGTAAAAAAATGTCTATTTGCACTAAAACTTATCACACTCACAAACACTCAAACTATTGTGAATCATACGCTTGACGCCATCATTGTATTATACTCTGCTCCTTCACCTTCATTCACCATGGTTACTGCACATGCGCGCTTCACTCGGCTGCGTACTATACAGTCGCGCATCAAAGTCCCATACATGACTGGAGAATTCCTATACAGGAACGGATAATTTCCATCGTTGTGTGGGATATTAAAATATATGGGAAAAATGCCATACTTTCGTATAGGAAATTTACGATTATTTCTTACAGTGTATGACATGGCAAGCCAACCTACTACGTGGGAGCATACCAATTCAAATTATTGTAAGTAAAAGGACGTAATAAAATTTTAATAATGAATTTAAAAACACGGATTCTTCGCAAATTCATGTGAGATATAAAGAAAGAGATTGTACTGACTTAGTTATTATCAGAATTTTTAACAATATAATACGTTTTTTTAAGGTTATAAGTCAATTTTTTCCAATTTCATTGTGTGAAATAATAAAATTATTTATTAACTGAATTTTTATTATGTATACCTTAAAACCAAACAAAATTGTACAAAAAAGTTTCTCAGCAATTATCAAAATTTATTAAGGAATATGAAAAAAAATTTTCAAATGTCAGTGTGATTTTTTTCTAATGTTCAGAACATTTATCTTCAAAGTATGCTCAAGAAGATTAAAAAAATTTTGAAAAACTTCACAGAAAGCAATTTAAAAAAAACGGACAATATTTAGTCAGTTTTTTTTAGCAGTACTTTTTAGCAGTAAACTCTTTATTTTTCTTAAATATTAATTATTTCTTTTACTTATAGACTTTTTTTGGAGGTCCAAACGTTCACACGAAATGAGATATCGAATTGAAAACTTTGGAAATTAAATGAAACACACTAAATAACGTCTATGTACTTATTTATACAATTAAAACAAACAAAGATGATATCAGAAAAAATTTGTTACAAATTTTGTTTAAAATATTGACTGTAAGAGTACATATACGTCCCTCAGTTCTTTTTATTCAATTGCCTGAATTTCTAACTTTATCTCATTTCATGTGGTCGTGATTAGCTTCCAAAAATGTCGACAAGTTATTTTGAGGTTGGTAAAACTATATGCAGTTAAGGGCGTTGAAACCGGAACCCAACATCAAAATTTAATTGCCTCATTTTACTCCATAAATACTAGAATTATATATTTTTCAGTTAATTATGGCATTTTCCTGTCTTGAATCAAATCAGTATTCCATTTGAAAAATGTGTTAAATTCAATACTTTTTGTGTAAAACGTTTCTTTTATGCTTATGTTAGAATAAAAAAACGTTTCAGACAAAACTATTGAATATAGCTAAGTTTCCGCTCGAAATACAGTTATGATTCAAAACAGTAATGGACCCTTATAATCTAAAACAGGTGTCGTTATAGTATTTATGGAGTAAAATGAGCCAAGTCAATAATTTTGAGGTTCAGTCCTGGTTCCAACGCCCTTAAGATCAATTTTTCTTCTGTGGACATTGCAACGAACGTAACTTTTTCTCTTTTTGACGTTCTCATCAAATGATAATTATTACAATTCAAACATTTCTTGTTACCTAAAATATTAGTTTTACGTTTTACACTTTTAAAATTCAGCTATTATTGCATGTCTTTTTGATCAAATAGGGTACATTATTGATTATTAACTACTAAATTCGTTTTTTATTTTAGGGACGCCAGATTATTCCAATCTATCCACGAGCGTAAAGATCGCTGAAGCAATCGTTTCCGACATTTCTGATGCCAAAAATAATCGCATTACAAATAGTTCAGAAGAATTCGTCCTGCAGGAAATTGGAAACCTCTCTCAAAATCCCGCTTCAGATTTTGCTGTTAAACATCAAACCGAGACGCCTTTTTTTGAACTTCCAACCGAAATGGAAAATTTAACCCTATTTCAAATCCTATACAAATTCGGGTTTATTTAAAATATCAACTGAATCAGAGAATGTCAACCCTTTCATATTCTTCCATCAAGCAGAAGAAACGAATGAGTCCCTTTTTTATAATGAATCCACACCTACAGCCTTCAGTGCTCATGATGTTCAAAACGATTTTTCTTCTGAACCACCAGTACTCGATCTGCGAGTACGGCATGAAATCGAATCTCGAAGTGAATTTCACTATTCCAAGGAAAATGATTCACAGGATCAATTTAATGATTCTCGTTCAATGAAAACTCATCACGAAGGTTATCAAATTAATTCAAAATAAAACATTCCACCAAATGATAAGAAAAATAACCAGCGACAAAAGAAAAAAACGGAAAAGAAATCTTAATAAATATGAACAAGAATCATTCAAAGTGAATAAATTGTTGAAAGATCACTGTGTTTTACCTCCTTGCAAAGATTGTCGTCTTAAATGTAGCGATCATATATCTTTTGAAACTCGCGAAAAATTGAATACTTCATTTTGGAAATTGGATTGGTGGAATAGAAGACTGTTCGTAACTAGTCATGTAAAAAACGAAGAAATAAAACGTCGTAAAACCGATAATGTAAAAATGCAACGAATTCATCAGTATTCGTACCATATGATTGATGATAACAATACTGACAGACAGGTGTGTAAATTTTTCTTCCTAGTGACTTTAGGTTACAAGGTAAATAACGATTCCTTAATAAGACATGCTCTGAGTGATATCGATCCCATTACTTTGCAACCCAAACCAGACAATCGAGGAAAGAAAACAGATTTATCGGCTACAATTCGACATGATCGGATTCAAAAGCACGTAGAGTCTTACAATCCATCTGGTTCCCACTATCGTCGCGCTCATGCGCCAAATAGACGATATTTGCCGAACAGTTTATCTGTGAAAGATATGTATACCAATTTTAAAGAAAAAATCCTTCGGAATCATGTAGCTACGAACTTTATCGCCAAATTTTCGAGAAAATGGATATTTCTTTTACGAAACTCGGGCATGAAGAATGCGAAGATTGTGAGAAATTTTACATACACGGTCACACAAAAGAAAATTTTAATTCAGAGTGCGATATATGCAAAGACTGGTCTGTTCACATTAAAAAAGCTTCGAAAGCCCGCGAAAAGTATAAAAATCATGTTGCAATAGCTATCGATTCACCGGATACTGCGTATTATTCCGCCGACTTACAAAAAGTCATAATGTTGCCTCAAATGGAAGAGTTTAAAGTATGTATGTTCACTAAGCGAATCATAGCTTTTAATGAAAGTTTTGTGCCACTTGGACCCTCCCAGTTCAAAGGAAGACCTTTTGCTGCAATTTGGCATGAAGGGGTTTCCGGACGAAAAAAAGGAATAAATAATAAGTGCTTTCCATGCTTTTTTTCTGGAAATGCGCGATAAGAAACGAATCGTTATTTGGCTTGACAACTGTTCTGCGCAAAACAAGAACTGGTGTATTTTCTTTCCTCGTTTATCGGGTTAATTCAGAGGAAGTCGACTCAGACTTTATTGAACTGAATTACTTCATAAGTGGCCACACATTCATGTCAGCCGATTCATTTCACCATCAGGTTGAAATGTCAATGAAAAAAATGGAGAAAATATACGACTTTGCAGATTTTGAAAATGCGGTACGCTACGCCAACTCCGGAAAGGTTTTCGTAAAATCCCTAACTCCATCTGATTTCCGTATGTGGGCTGACCATTCCTCTGCTCAAAAATTAAAGGGGGAAGGTAGACCCTACCTCCAAGATATAAAGCAAGTTAGGGTAAAGCGAGGAAGTTATAATTTAGGGTACACGCTAAATTACGAGGAGACATAAGATTTACCTGAATTCAACTTTCTTAAAGTTCGTATTCTCAAGAACGGCATTCCTCTGCCCCAAGTTCAAAGCGGGTTTCGCGGTATTCCATTGCATAAAAAAGAAAGCATAATAAAAGAACTAATTCCACTTATGAAACCCAGTAGACGACATTTCTGGTATAATTTAGAAGTATCAGATGTCAATGATTTGATTACTGACTACGATAACGAGGATTAAAAAGTTCAGATTAATTAATTTTGTTTGTGAAAAAGTTCAAATTTGACTGATGTATACGATAATCAAGACTAAAAAGTTCTGAATAGTTGTTCAGAGATCAAGGAAGCGAATGAAAAAGAAAATTCTCAATTGAAATGACATAAGTACTATAGATATGTATAGGTTTTAAATTATTAGGTTTTCTAAATGGTAAGTAGCCGCAAATGCATAATGTTGACATTAACAATAAGCGTGATTTGTATTGAGTTAGTGCGACTAATCCTTTTGCAATTGTTTACTATTTAAAAATAATTTAAATCTAAGATGCGTCGAACATTAAAACGCACTTGTACGAAAAATATTTAATAATATACTTCGTTATTCATACTTTCTATTAAAATAATCAATAATGTGATTCTGAATTACCAAAAACTTAAATAAATGGTTTATTTGCAATAATTTATACATTTTTTTGTCCCCTTCTGCGAAATTTAAGTTATGTAAAACGGATGAATTTTAAATATTTATTTGGGTTTAAGGCCATGTAATGAGTGGGTCACGTGACCAGATTCCTACCTTACCAGCACTTTTTTTATTTGTCAACTTATTTTCACACGAATAGCCACATCGAGTTGAAAATTTGGGATAATAAATAAAAAGGACTAAGAAACGCGGCTCTGGTCCTGAATTTTTATAAGTATACAACCCTTACGTAAGGACATAAACGTGCACAGTTAGGCAAGTTCCATCTGTGCACGTGTACAGTTGGGCAAGTAACATCTGTGCACGTGCACAGTTGGGCAAGGGACATCTGTGCACGTGTACAGTTGGGCAAGGGACATCTGTGCACATGCACAGTTGGGCAAGTGACAACTGTGCACGTGAACAGTTACGAAAGTGACATCTGTGCACGTCCAAGTCCACAGGAGCCCATCTGTGCACGTCTAAATTTCGCCGTGCACAGTTGTCACTTGGACAACTGTGCACGTGCACAGATGATACTTGGACAACTGTGCACGTCGAAATTTCAACGTGCACAGTTGTCACTTGGACAACTGTGCACGTGCACAGATGGTACTTGGACAACTGTACACGTCGAAATTTCGACGTGCACAGATGGGCTCCTGTGGTCTTGGACGTGCACAGATGGACGTGCACTGTTGTCCGTCTGGCCATCGACATGCACAGTTGGGCACGTGCAAAGTTGTCCGTCACCCAATCAAGGATTGATTTTATCAATTTCCTTTTTATAAATCAAAATTCCAAATCAAAATTATATTTTGTAGAAAATATTCTATTATAATTTAAAAATATAATAACTCTCTTTTTCCCGTTCTATGTAAAAAATTGTCTGCTCCATGTTAGAATTATATTAAATTATTATCAACCGAAATTCCTCGTTTCAAATCACAAATTTTCACAAGAAAATCGACCGTATTTTCTACAATTCTGTTATGAATTAAAAGCTTCATTTATTGAATTTTTATGTAAAATTTTCTAAGTATAGAATTTTGAACACAATCTTTTCACAAAAGCGCAAGGTAAAATATTAATAATACACAAGTTACTAGTAAAAAAATTGTTAATTCAAATAAAAACGTATAAAACTTAAAATTATTATTATATTGTATTTTCAACAAATTACTCGAATTTTCTACAAGAAACGATACATTTTCTACCAGCATATATGAACTTTCGACCCAAAAAGACAAATCTTCAACAAAGTTGAGTTTTCAAGATAAAGCTCAGTAATAGAATAAAATTCAGAACAATTTTTATTTGCAAAGAATTCCGACTTTGATCAGGGATTATTTTTGTAAATTTTCTTTTTCAAAAAATAAGAAGTAAAATGATTTGCGAAATCTTTATTATATATTTACGAAATCCCCTGTTCCGGAATTAAAATTATAATTCTTTACGGAAATTGTTTTTATGCTTTATTTATTTTCTTCTCGTCCAAACTCAGAATTATCATTCTTTTAGAACATTCATGTACTAATTCGAAATTAAATTAACTTCCAACATTTCTTGTTCCAAGTGATAATTATATTTGCTTAGTGCATCACTTTGTTCAAATAATAATAATAATACACAGGCTTTAAAGTTATGAACTAGTGACAGCTTCACAGCTTCGAGAGCACCATTCCATGTGAACAATTTTGTTATTCCATATCTGAATAATATTCATTCATTTATGAACATTCCCTGTACAAAAACGCAAATTTTCACAAATAAATCTACCTTATTCAAAAATGTGAGTTTTAAAATTATACAATAATACAATACAATATACAATGATGGAAAATGGAGAATCTTTTAAGGTTATTCCCACGAAGTAGTATAAGGAGATCCAACTCTATGGGCCATTTCGGAAACTTGTATCCCCATTTTTCCGTGCCCACATTCTATAGCACTTCAGATAACTTATTCTAGCGCCTCTTGCGGAAGACCGTTATAACATAGGTTTTGCCGTTGGATTTCAACAGTTTCAAATTTTCTCATGAGAGGCGCTAAAATACTTAATCTGGTATGCTGTGGGTATGCTATAGGAAGTGGGCACGGAAAAATGGGGGGTATCCTTATCCCAGATAACAATGTGCTCACACCTTGCCCGCATGGTGTTTGCACGCGTGTCGACCGATCGGCACGATGTGAGGGCAACAGTGCAGACATATGTATCCTCATATATGCGTCGCATATGCGTCGCACGCGTGTCGGCACGTGCGTGCCAGCGTCGTCTTAGCATGCACGTGTTTTGAGTTATAATTATTGAAAACAAGATGTTAAAAATAACATAAGTAACAGAAAACATTGTATGACGTTTTTAAGAAGAGACTCTTGTGTTGAAAGTTGTTCTTTCACAACTGATGATGCAATAGGTGTTGATTCCAAAAGCGACATACACAAAATTATTCCTGCTACATCTTAAATAATGAATTAGCGAGAAATATATATTTATCTGAAAATATTTTTTTATTTCGAACAATTTAAATTATTCAAAACAGAGCGCTTATTCAACACGTTTGTTAAAAAACTAAGGGATTTTGAAGAACACTATACTTTTGAATCTTCTAGTTAATTACTTTCAATTGTTTTCCAAGTTGCATATTTTCAATCGTTCTACTTCTGAGATATAAGAACTTAAAAAACTTGAAAAACTTGTTTTCGATAATTTTAAATCTGAATATAGTAAATATATTAAAAAATAGTGAAGAAGATATATTGAATTTTTGCATTGCGAAGCATTTTAATAGAAACGTTGTGACAATCGCCAAGTGACAGTTGCCGATGCTTTGACGTTTAATTTTGAAAGGTCTGTGCACAAATGTGGGGGAAGTACAAAGCCTGAGGCTTTATTTTTATCATTTGACTATAAAATACTTATGGTGCATTTTCACGGAGCTAAAATTTTAGAGATCAAAAAATTATTTTTAAACAATTACAACTCTTGCCGACTTTGTTATTTGCCTCGAAATTTGTTTTTACTCCAAGCTAATTTTCCGAACCAAAACCCAAGAAAAAATCTTTATTTAATTTGAAAAAAAAAAATTATTCACTTTTATTTCGACTTTTTGTCTGTAAAATAAACTTGGAAAATAACAAAAATTTGATGCTTAAAGCGAATTTGGTCAGAGTTTTATTTTTACACAACTGCTATATTATGTTTTTAGTAATAATGCGCTTTTTGTGCCGCACTCTTCACCGCACGCTATATGCCGACATTTTGCCCTAAGCAACTGCAAATTTAACAATATTCAAGTGCAAATGGCTTCAAGAATAAACAATGCTAAATAAAAGAATTCATCCATCATAAATATTTTAAAAAATGAATTCAAAAGTTTTCTGTTTTGAAAATAGTTTGAATTAGAAATGCTATTCCAAATATTAAGAATTTAAATAAAAAAGATTCGAGCTTGAATGAACAAAATTTCAAAATTCAGGCGAACTATAAGTTCAAAATGCATTTCAACAAGTTTAAACTTGCCTCACTTTAAAAAAATGCCAGTTGAGAAGCTTAACATTTAAAAATAAATATTTTAGACTTCTTGTTTGAAGCAAATTTATTCATTTTATAGGAATTGGGGAAGTAGGAACTAGTTTTGAACTAGTTTTGGTTAATGAATGACAGTTTTGAGGTTAGATTGTAAGTGAAGCACGTTGTGAAGCAAAAATCTATTTTTGCTTACAATGTATGTTTCCTTCTGTATACCATTAAGCCATTAAAAATTGAATACTTGAGTCTAATAAAAGGATAAATTCTTAGAAATTAGTTGAAAAAATGCACAACCCTACATTTATTTAAAAATGTAAATTTCAAAATAAGTGACTGCAAAAAAGTTTTTCATTTATATGATACAAGTTAATTGCAATCTTTTAGTTTACATAAAAAAAATTACTTTCATATATATATATATATATATATATATATCATTAAGCCATTTCCCGTTCAGGGTAGGCGTGACACTACCCGATTCGGGTAGTGTTTCTAGGTTGATAGCTTGTAGTAAAATAACTACAAGTGTAGGCTCACCACACCCACGATGTGCCAACAGCACTCGGTTTTCTCGAATGGTCACCCATCCAAGTACTAACCGCGCCCAACGCTGCTTAACTTCAGTGATCTGACGAGAACTGGTTTTTTCAGCGTGGTATGGCTGTTGGCATTAAATATATTATATATATATTATATATCTAAAATATATTATGCAGAGGTTGATGGCTTTCTTCAAAAGTTCGCAAATATGTCTTGTGAGTCACATACATACGTTTGGCTATATGGGTCATTCATCCCTAAGGGGACAATGATGTATATTTTTTTCAAACATTCCAGAAACTTCAGCGTAAGAAATGGGAAGGTCGAAAATATCTCAAAATCTAACTTTCAAATCTGTTCAGAATTGGAAATCTGATCAGACGTGGAGGAGAGTCGTTTACTTTTACTATTTTAAAATACTTTAAGATTGGGAATTGCCTGCCTAATGGAGTTTCCTGGATTTCTTCTGTCGTCATTTCTTCAACTGCACAACTGTACATGTTTATTTTTGCCCGTCTTGAAATAACTCCTCTTTGTGTGTAAATTCCACGAAGTTTTCTATCATCCTCTACTATTGCGAAGACTTCTCCATTCGACGTTGATATTACAGTTTGTTCTGCAATTGGCATACTCACAGGGGCATTATAGTTTCCTCTCAAGTGAATTGGTTTATCGCGAGGGAAAGTGTATCTTCGAAACTCAAAGCTCCGGAGCGGATTATTGTTGGGAATGAGTCGCATCAATCTAAGTTCTTCAAGTTTATATCCGAGTACGTATAAAGTAGAATTACTGTTAGGAGGTGATCTAGACCTAGTAGGAAGAGGAGGCTGGGCACGAGGCGAAAAAATGTTCGAAGAACCCACAGCATGATGTCTTTCAGGAGATTGAGAAATGCCGGAATGAGAAACACCAGGTCCAGCGTTTGAAATCTGTGCACTCATTTCTGCAACAATAAACAGAGCTTTATATATTTTTAAATTATAAAATTGTATGTTGGCACGGGTGGTCCTTATTTTCTTTTTTGAAAATCGTTTTTGCGATTCTGGTGCGAAATCTCACAAATTAAGTGTCTTTTGAATTTTAGCCAAATCGGTCATATTCATCCATCGCCCCAGGCACTTACAGTTTACCATTAAGGCCATGCAACGGGAGGGTCACGTGACCACGCTAGTCCTCAATTTTTCTTTGTGAACTTACGTCCAAAAGAAATAAGATATCGCGCTCATAGTTTGGGAAATGAAAGAGGAGACAATAAAGTTCACGACTTTGGTCTTTTTCGGTGGAAATTTTGAAAAAAAAAAAAAAAATTTCTAATAAAATAAAACTGCAAGCTATATCGATACTTTCCATTGTCAACTTACGTCCACACGGAAGGAGATATCGTGCTGAAAATTTAGCGCGCTAAGTAGAAGGCTCGAAGGAAGGCGGCTCTGGTCCAAAATATTTAGTATTGTGAAAAAAGTTTTTTTTACTAATTTAGAGAAATACCGACCGTGCTGCAAAACACTGCAAGAAATTGTCCATTTCGAGCGTGTCTGAAATACGTATCAGCTGTTTCAGAGCAGCCCTATCGCAGCGAGTAGACAACTTCGTACTTCCACGGGTCTGTGGGTAAAACAGATTGCATGATTCGTCTAAATTACATGCATTTTTTCCCAAATTATATCCAAACGAAATAATATATCGGCCTTAAAGTTTGAAAAATGAAAGGGGAGGCAATAAACTATGTTCCTCTGCTCTTTTTCGGTGGAAATTTTGAAAAAAAACTTCTTCTTTACCGGCAGAGAAAGATAGAAGTCAAACTTCTGCCGTGATGCGGAAATGCATCGGTCGATATTTATGATTTTCATAAATAAACTTTTTTCTTCCCCCAACTCTGTGCCGTGCCACACACGGACATTTACTATTTTTTAATATTTTCCGAAAATTTTACCGCGATATTTAAACTTTTATTTTTAAATATGGGTAAAAAAGATTGATCTCAGGACTGACTCGATCAGCTGTTATACTCGTTGCATGGCCTTAAATTCACATTGGAGATACTATACATAAACGTTAAATTTACGTAATTTTTTCAGTTTTTAGCGTTTTGTAGCACCGGGCTGAAAAACTTATAGTTTCGGTCGGGTGACTAACCGTCCGTTCTTCGGAGTTTGCTCCCGCTGATAGGATCAAATAGAATTGAATAAGATTATATAGAATCGGCTAGGATCAGATAGGACTTGATAGAATCAGATAAGAACGGATAGGATCAAATAGAAAAGGATCTGAATTTTTATCAATCTACCACAATCACTAAATTTTACAATTGAAATGTAAATATAAATAAGGTAGACATCTAATTCACTGTATTGAATAGGCTACAAAACATTTTTTCGTAAGTACATGTCGCCGAGTTCGGGACAAGACACACAAAGTAAGTCATCCCGGGACAAGTCCTTCCAGGAAAATTAATCTTAGAACATAACATCGCCACCCGAGTAAAAATCATAAGTATGGGAGTGATCAATCATTGACTTTCCAAAGTATATCAAATGTATGGTAAATGACACGATCCCATACTTCAAGTATATTGAAATAGTATAGATAAAGTATATATAAAGTAAAGCTGAAGTATGGCTAATGTATAGCTAAAGTATAGCTGAAGTATAGCTGAAGTATGGGATATACTTCATATATACTTAAGTATAGCTGAAGTACAGATTATACTTCATTTATACTTAAGTATGGCAAAAGTATCGGACATAGAATTGCACTCATTTGTTCTTCAAGATACCCTAGCAACGTGATAAAACATAATGAATCATAAATGACAGCTCGTTCAAAAATGTAAAAAGTTCGCGATTCAAGTCATTTCGTGAGTCAAATATGTTTTGAATATTATTCGTGAGGATATAGAATATGCAATGGATATATAATGGACTACTTATATGACTCTTATGTCATATATATTGGTAAGAGATCCAGAATCTTTGATTCCTAAATATAATATTGGTAGCATAAAAAGGTTTGATAAAATTGTTACTTAGTTCAAATGTTCAGTGTTAAATTTCATAAAGTTAAATAATTCATGTCACAATTAACATTTAACTTATTTGCATTTCACTTATTTTAGAATTTAAAAACAATATTCTTTGACCTTGTGAAAATCATGATTCTGGATTTCTATTTTCATGTATTTCAGATAACTGATTATCTCCCATCAGCAATGATACGGCTATACCTACTATAGCCATACTTTTCCTATACTTTAGACATAATTTACATACTTGAGCTATACTTAAAATTTATACTTCAGATATACTTTGACTGAACATCAGCTATACTTTATCTATATTTCAGTTATACTGCAGCTATACTTCTCAGACATACTTTCAAAATAGTTCCCCTATACTTCAACTATACATTGTTATACTTTAGCTATATTTGAACTATACATCCACTATACTTCATTCAAACATACATGAAGTATGGGATCGTCTCAAATGCCATACTTTTACTATACTATCTGAGAGATCACTCCCATACGATTTCACAGATGTTTTCCTAGATCAATCCCATACCAAAATTTTTTTACCCGGGCAGGTACCTTTCTTCTTCGGACATCACTTACTAAATGCAATGTCATTTGAGGAAATCTCTTCCCAGGAATAGAAGTTCAAGTCTGCCTTCTGAAGCAAAACTGAGAATCTCTTCCCAAAGGACAAGGCTTCCCCAGACGATTCTTCCCAGAACGATTCAGGTTAAGGCGCAATTAGATGTCCCTTCCCCTATGTACGTATACAGTAATATTGGATCAGTCTTTTTTGGAAATCACGTCATAATTCAACAAAAAAAAACATGAGATGCTTCGAGGCACCATTGGACAACTTCCCGCGAAAACTCTCTTCGGGAAATCACTTTCCACCATAAAAAAATAACTGCAAAGCAACATTGGCCATGTCTTTTTGGAATACGTCTGCCTGGGAAATTACTGCCCACTTAAAAAAAAACATAAATGCTTCGAGGAAACATTGGGTAGGTCTTCCGGGGACTAGTCTTCCCGAGAAATCACTTCTCGCATTCCAAAAAATGTGTCACGTTTCTGTTCACAGAAGAGTGGTGATTTATCACAGAAGGTCATCGTTCGAACCCTTTTTCCAGGTCACCCTTTAATCAATACGTGTGACTGGTCACAAAAGAGCGATTTATCACTTGTCCAGAAAAGACCTGTCAAAAAGTGCCTCAAAGTATCTTAAGTTTTTTTGAAGCAGGGAATTGATTTTCGGGGAAAACTTTTTCGAAGAAGACATATCAAATTTCGCCTCGTAGCAACTATTTTTTTTAAGGCGGTCAGTGATTACATGGGAAGACTTGTTGCGGGAAGACCTGTTTAATGGTGCCTCGAAACAGCTCATTGTTTTTTTTTTTATATGAGAAGTGGTTTTCAGAGAAAAATTATCCAATATTACCAGAGTTCGACAGTCTCAATGTTTAAATGGAGGAACGAATGTCTAACTCTGTCTTCACCCAAATGGTTACTGGAAGGGATTGCCTGGAAATTACTTTTTAAAGTAATGTCCAGGAAAACCTTTGTCTTCGTAGAGATGTCCTGGTAATACTTGTCCCGGAAAGACTTGTTCTGGGAAGACTTTTTTGGTGTGATATGTCACGTCCTCCAAGTCGCCTATACTAAATAATTTTTATTCAAATAAATTGTCCACATAGGATGATGGGCTCTATGTAATGCTTCAGTAATCTTAATTTCGAAAATTTTTGAATCCTTACCCCCATGCTAAACTCTTCAATCTGCGGTTAGCAGTCTAAATTCTCAAATTTCGTTTTGTGTTAGAACTTAACGCCGCTGTGCTTGCGTGGCGCTACGGGCCAGCACAAAAGGTGATTAAAGAGTTTAGACTGATAACCCCAGATTGCAGAGTATAGCATGGAGATACCGACGTTTCTAAAATTTCGTAAATTTTCCAAAAATTTGGGTCATAAATTTCGTTTTATATAGTTATTGAGTAATAATGTAATAAGCATACCAAATATATAATATACCGTCGAACGAGGTAATTTCGGACATGTGGGGTAAGTTTGGACATTCCTACATTGATATTTGAAATTATTTAAGGTGGTTTTAATCAGAATGTAGAGCCAGTTCAGGCTTAAGCTGACTCCAGATTCTGGTTAAAACCACCGTAAGAAATTTAAACTATCTATTTAGGAATATCCGAATTCACCTCACATGCCCGAAATTATCCCGTTCGACGTTATATATAATAAAAAATAAAAAAATTCAATAAATTGTTTTAAAGTGAAGTGTGGTCAGAAAAGTTTGAAACGTTGGAAAAATCCAATATGACGATCAATTAAACATTAAAAAAATAGTTAATTTTTTGCATTTTTCAATTAAATATATTCAAACATTGGTATAGATAGAGGTGTGGCTTTAGAAAGCATGATCACGGAAGTTCAAAATTTTGAAAAAATCCAAGATTGTTTTTAATTAAATATTCAAATAATAGCTCATTTCTGCAGTTTTTAATGAAATATTTTTAAACTGAAAAATAATAATTAATGTTCACTTTAGAAAGCGTCCGATACTTCCAGAAGTCCCAAATTGATTAATCCAATTCAATTCTCTATTGTTTGATTATTTTAAATTAAAGTTGCTGAAAATTTCTTCATTTTAGTTTAATACTTCATAAAATAGACAATTTTAAACTTGTAGCGTCACAAGTTAAATTATTTTATTTTTAATTGGAATAAACAATTTTAAATTAAAAATTGAAAACATGTGGTGTAAAATTTGAATTGAAAGCCTTAATGGTAAAATAATTTAATTGAAAACGTACAAATTTGAATAATTTTAAGTTGAAAAATTATAAATAAAGCAATTTGAATCACTGAGACTTCTATAATTTCAACTTGAAAGTCCTAATAATTTAAAAACTTTAGTTGTTTTTTTTGAATCTATCGAATTCTTATTGCCATGAGTTTAACATTTTTCAATTATGAAATTGTTATATTACATTATGATGTAATATTCATGCAAATATATAACTATAAAACTGAAGTTGATAGTAATTATGTGAATTGTTAGTGAGAGTTTGTATGCTTTTAATGAAATACGTGTTACATAATTTATAGACTCCACTAATTAAAACATTTCAAAAATGAAATGTGAGTATTTCAATCACGAATGGTAACTAAAATTGATTATTAATTTTGTTCTATTAAAATTTGAAAGAGATATAGTTGAAATTTTTTTTCACATCGTTAATCAAAAAAAGGAATTGTGGACTAACGCGAAACTGACATGTTTATTAGTTCAAATACTCTTTAAAATATTTTATGAATACCAGATTTCCTTATGTTTATCCCTGACAGATATTAATGTACAACATTTTAATAAACTGTATATTCTTTCATGTATTTTATATTTAAGCATGAAAAATTCCACTGACAGTAATAGAAATAAAATTTATTACGTAAGATATAATGTGAAAAACAAAATGTCGTAATTTAAAGAATGATGTAAATGCTTTAAAAATGATGACGTTGTAGTCGTTATCTATATACATTTTTCGCTCATTATATTATCATAAAAGTGAATTTGTTTATGTCAACTAAAAGATTTCAATAATTTTCACTATATATGCGATGTTTAAATTACATTCTTTATTGTAGAAATAAAGTTTTTCTCTCTGTTGTAATGTTCAAAAATGAAACACTTTATTGTATTTATTTATTTTGAAATTCATATTTTCAAATAAAAGGTAATGAATTTCTTTTTAACTGAATTCTCAGCAAATTTCTCGTTCCTTAGGTAACAAGTACTTTTAAAAAATGCACTCATCATTCATTAAAATGTGAGATGGTCTTCCGGGATAGTTACTTTTTTATCACATTATTTTAGTAATTAATTTCTTTTTCTTGTCCTGCTTATTTTTGTATACTTCTCGTACCTTCATCCATTCATTTTATGGACACTCTACATTTAGGATGCATTGAATGTCAAATAAAGGCTTGTTACATTCTCATTCTAATGAGAAGGTATTGGTTTTATGTAAAATTTGACATAGTCGGTTTTCATCAAATCTCCACGTTTTGAGACCCCCTGAACCAGAAAAAACGGTTTTTACCAAGGTGTCTGTCTGTCTGTAGTCTGTCTGTCTGTCTGTCTGTCTGTAGCCACGATAACTTTCGAAAAAATGATCAGATTTGATTGAGCTTTGGCACACTTTTTTATGGCCGAAAAATAGAGAACGAGTTCGTTAACCAGCTATTTTGGATGAAAATTCAAAAAGTGAGCATATTTTGAAAATTTTTGAGACCACTTTTTTTGAAGATTTAAAAATTCTATGTATGGTTATTAGTAGTACGCAAAATGACGAACAAAATATTCTAATGACTTTTCGTGATAAAACAAAAATTACTGGAGTTATAGCATTTTCAAAATTCCAAAAAACAAACGAAAATGTACATTTTAAGCCGAAAAACGCACGATATGAAAAAAAGTCAAGAGTAGAAAAACGTTGCTTTTTGAACGCCCTATAATATTTTCATAACAACTTTTTGAATTTTTTGAAAAATAAAAAATTCAAATTTTGATCGCACAAAAAAATAATCAAAAATTCCATTTTGCTGTGAAACTATGCAAGATACGAGAAAAGATCATTCTACCAAAATTTTGCATCCAAAAAAGATCTACAAATTTCTTATCATTCACTTTTTGATATGACGCGTAGTTTTTGTTTTATTCGTAAAAAACAGCATTGAAAATAGAAAAATCAAATGCACAGAACCGAGCGTGGAACGCAAGGTTCAAATGATTTTCAAATCAAATATCGAGCGCGAAGCGCGAGTGTCTGGATGAGAATGTGTTCCTTAAGGTCGATAGAACCTTGAGTAAATGAAGTTCCTTTTCAGTCTAAAATAAAAACAAATTTAACAATCACTTAATATGTAGAGGTTTTGATAATTTTATAATATTTGCAAACAAACTTTTTCTTTTCATCGAAGTCGAACACGAAGTTGAAAAATCAAGAGCAACCGAGCGTAAAGCGCGATGTAGATACGCCCGAGCGCGTAGTGCGAGGTGAATACATAATCGAGCGCGAAGCGCGAGATAAATATATGATCGAGCGCGAAGCGCGAGATCCAACAGTTGCGCGCCCTAGGCGCGCTCAAACTTGCGAGCGAAGCGAGCCGCGCGCAAAGCGCGCGATGAGAATGTGCCCGCGAAGCGGGCAGATTTTTTTTTGTTTTAAATTAGTTTTCTATCAAATATCTTATTTTTTGTGAAAATGCCCCTATACTAATGCGTACAAGAGAATAACATGCATGAAAATAAATATAAATCAATTAGTGGAGAATCCAAATTTTTTAAAGCATTTTTTTGGATATTCGGTTTGCGACAACTTAAGGGTTGCAGCACAGAACTAGATAAACAACATTTTTGCGAAAATGGGCAAAAAATGGGAAAAATTTGCATATGTAAAAAGTTCTTAAAAAATCGAATGAATATTTTGTTAAAAGGATCTGTTCGAAATATCATTTTTAGTATAGTAAAATAAAAATACTGGTGATTCAAAACCAGATAGCTGACTCTGTACTTGTCTCCCATCTTTTTACATTCTCATTCTAATGAGAAGGTATTGGTTTTATGTAAAATTTGACATAGTCGGTTTTCATCAAATCTCCACGTTTTGAGACCTCCTGAGTCAGAAAAAACGATTTTTACGAAGGTGTCTGTCTGTCTGTAGTCTGTAGTCTGTAGTCTGTAGTCTGTCTGTCTGTCTGTAGCCACGATAACTTTCGAAAAAATGATCAGATTTGATTGAGCTTTGGCACACTTTTTTATGGCCGAAAAATAGAGAACGAGTTCGTTAACCAGCTATTTTGGATGAAAATCCAAAAAGTGAGCACATTTTGAAAATTTTTGAGACCACTTTTTTTGAAGATTTGAAAATTCTATGTACGGTTATCAGTAGTACGCAAAATGACGAACAAAATATTCTTATGACTTTTTGTGATAAAAAAAAAATTACTGGAGTTATAGCATTTTCAAAATTCCAAAAAACAAACTAAATTAAACTCTAATTTTTTGTTTAAACCTTTCTCTGACAATATTTCTCTTCCTAAATTTTTTTCAATATAATGAAACAATAAAACGCTTATTTTTTGAAAAGAAAAAAAAACAGCTCCTAAATGAAACTATTTGTCACTTTTTTTAGCACCAAAGTATCAATCAAGTTCCAAGCTAAGATCTTGAATCTCCATTTCCTAAAAAAAGTCACTTTTATAAGCTTTTTTTATTTAACTTTTTCTGTGCAATCAGAAACGATATTTCTTAAGATTCTTATTATTTTTTTATAAGTAAAAATATACCTTTCTTCACTTTATACATCTGTCAGCGGGACTTGCATGTTGGTGGCGGAAGTGAGAACGTGTTTAGTGACAGGCGGAGAGAGAATTTTACGGAATTTGTGTGGAAGGTGTGAGTGGAGTGTGAGGGTGGAAGCCGAGGAGGTGAGTAGGGTTGTGTGGGGTGAATTGGGGAGATAAAAAGTGAGTTTCAGCGTGGGTGGGAGGTGGTATCTAGCTAGATAGGGAAAGTGAGGTTAGGTTGGCAAGTAATCGGGGGAGTGCGTGGTCAGCAGTCCTGGGCTTTCGAGGGTTCAAGGGTGGTTCTCAAAAAGTTAGGGGATGCTAAGGGAGAGAAAGGGGTGTCTGCAGGGACTGAGGAATTGAAAAAAAAGGCGAAAAAAAAGGAAAATTTGGCGGCGAAAGACGCCAACATTTGGCAGAGACATCTGTCGGTTGCGGCAGGTACTGCATGGATAGGTCCCAGTTACCGGCGGTAGAGCGGGAGGTGGGCAGCAAGAGTACTGGCAGTGCTGGTAGTGAAACCGACGGGGAGGGAATTTTCCACAAGCCACGACGGCCAACAGCGCGTCGCCCGGTGTCGAGCGGTGCGTCGGGGAGAGGGAGAAATCGGGACGGGGGCAACGAAGGAAGCGAGAAGGTAAGGGAGAGAGCGTCAAGCGCAAGTGACGGGGAGGATCTCTTGAAAAGGAAGAGAGACAGCCAAGAGAGTCCGGAGAAAAGCGAGGTCGAGAGCCCGTTTAATAAAAGCGGGATAACACCGAGGTCACCCCCCAAAAAAATGGAGGGGATGTTGGAAAAGGAGGCTCTCGGGATGTTGTAAGGCGAGATCAGGGGACTGAGGGAGGACGTAAGGGGGACCAAGGGGCAGATGGAAGGTATGAGGGAGGACTTGCGAATCAGAGATGAGAAATGGGAAAAGGAGGTGAAAGAGCTGAGAGAGAGAGTAGATGGGTTAGAGAGGGAAAGAAAAGAAAAAAGAAGTTAAAATAAAACAGATGGAAGAGAAGATTAGGGCGTGGAAAGAAAGGACGGAAAAAAGGCTTGAGAAGGTGGAGGGCAAGACGGAAATGGAAATAGGAGTCGGGGGTAGCGGGGGCGAGATTAAAGGTATTTGGGAGAGGGTAGGGAATATGATAGAAGAGAAAGTGGGAGAGCGTAGGAATGAAAAGGAGGAGAGGGCGGATAGGGAAAGGATAAGGGCAATGGAGTTGAGAATGGAGAGAAAGGAGAAGGCAGACAGGGGAAATAATATTGCGATAAGAGGGTTGAAGATGAAGAGCGGGGAAGAAAGGGAGGGTGTGGAAGCGCTGCTACAGAGCATAGGGTGGAATAAAGGCAGGGTAGGGAAAGTTAAGTTGAAGGGGAGAAAGGAGAAAGAAGTGGCGGTTATGGAGTTGGAGAGCTGGGAAGAAAAATTGGGGGTAATGAGAAATAAAGATAGGATAAAGGATAAGGAAGTTTTCATCGATCACGATTTGACGAGAAAGGAAAGGGATGTACAGAGAATGCTGTACGACAGGGCTAGGAGGGAGAGGAGTGAAGGGAGATCGGCGAAGGTAGGATATCGGAAAATAAAAATAAACGAGAAAATGTGGGTGTGGGACGAGGAGAAAGAGGAGTTGAAGGAAGTGCAGGGGAATTTGTTTCGTAGGAAGTAGGGGGGTGGGGGTAATGCAGGATAGAGGAGTTGTGAAGGTGCTTTACTGGAACGTAGCAGGGGTAAAGAAGAAGGATGAGGAGTTCTGGAGGTATATCCAGGAATTTGATGTGGTAGGACTGGTAGAGACGTGGGTGGAAAGAAAGGAATGGGATAAAATAGAGCCAAAGCTGCCAAGGGGGTATAGGTGGAGACTCCAGGAGGCGGTCAGAGTGAAGAAGAAAGGAAGGGCTAGTGGGGGAATTATAACGGGGATTAGAGATGGATTAGAGGAAGAAGCTCACGGAGAGGAAGAGGGGGAGGGAGTGCAAATGAGGAAAGTAAAGATACGAGGGGTAATGTGTAAGTTTGTGAGAGTGTACCATAGGAATGGAATGGAAAGCATTAAAGAAAGGGTGGAAGACCTGTTAGGTGAAAGAGAAGAGGGTATGGTGGTACTGGGTGGGGACATTAACGCGAGGATGGGGAGGAAAGGGGGCCTTTACAGGGAAGGGGAGAGCTTCGAAAGGAATTCGAAGGATAGGTTAATAAATAAGGAGGGGGAGATTCTAAGGGACTGGATGGAGGATAGAGGCTGGGCGGTGGCAAATGGTATGGCAACTGGGGACGAAGAGGGAGAATACACATACGTAGGTAAGGTGGGGGTATCGGTAATAGATTATGTAGTTATGAATATGCAAGGGTGGGAGGAGATGGAGAGATTCGCAGTAGAAGGGAGGGTAGAATCAGACCATCAGCCATTAGGGTTGTGGATAAGGGGTGAGAACGGCGGAAGGCAAGGTGGGGAAGAAGTGTCGACGGGGGAGAGGGTTAGCTGGACGAGGGAGGCGATAGAGAAATATAAGGAGCAGTTAGGGAAGGTACGCTTCGAAGGGGAGACGGTGGAAGAGATATGGGAGGATTTAAAAGAGAAAGTGAAAGAGTGCGTGCAAAAGAAGGTATTCAAAAAGAAGAAGAAAGGAATGGTGAAGCCGTGGTGGGATAGGGAATGTAAAAAGATGAAAAGAAAGCTGAAGAGGAAGTATAAGAAGTGGAAAGAGGGTACTGCGAAAAGGGAGGAGTACGTAGAAATGAGGAAGGGGTTGAGATTGATGTGTAAGAAGAAAGAACAGGAAAAGGAGAAAGAGCTGGAGGAGGAGTTAGGAAATGTTAAGACAGAAGGGGACGTCTGGAAGATAATAAATAGGTTTAGGAAGCGCAGAGTAGGGATAAGCGACAAGATAGGGAGTGAGGAGTGGAGGGAGTTTTTTAAAGAATCATTTAAGGGCTCAGATTCAAGGAAGAGAGATGATGGGAATAGAAGAACGGGGGAGGCAGAGATGGAGGAGTTCAATGACGAGGAGATAGAGAAACAGATAAGGAAGTTAAAAAGGTCAAAATCAGCAGGGCTGGATGGGCTAGAGAACGAAGCATGGCTGTTTAGTACACAAGAGGTTAGGGAGAGGCTGAAGGAGGTAGTGAAGAAAGTATGGAGGGGGGAGGGATTCCCACGAGGGTGGAGAGAAGGATTAATAGTGCCTCTGTATAAGAAAGGAGAGAGGGATAGGCAGGAAAATTATAGGGGGATTACGCTAATGAATACGGCGTATAAAGTATACGCGATGGCAGTAGCGGAGAGGCTGCGGAAGGATGTCGAGGGGAAAGGAGTATTGCCAGAGACGCAGGCGGGCTTTAGGGCAGGTAGGAGTACTATCGACAATATCTACGTTCTGCAGCACGTGGTGGATAGAGAATTAGCGAAGAAGGGGTCGAGAGTGTACGCGTTTTTTGTGGATCTAAAAGGCGCGTTTCCGTCAGTGGATAGGGGGAGGTTGTGGGAGGCGATGGAGGAGAGGGGAGTGGAGAGAGGCCTGATCGAGAGGGTAAGGGAGATATATGAAGAAACCAAAGATAAGGTAAGAGGAGGACAGCGGATTTCGGAGGGATTCTGGAAGGATAGGGGGTTAAGACAAGGGTGTCCGCTTAGCCCGACGCTTTTTGCGATTTTAATTGCGGATATGGAAAGTAAGCTGGAGGCCGGAGTGGTAGGAGGAGTCAGGATAGGAGGGGTCAGAATTTGGTCGCTAGCGTATGCAGATGACATAGTGTTGTTGGCAAAAAGCGAGGAGGCCTTAAAGGAAATGATGAAGAGGTTGAGAAGATACCTGGATAAGAACAAGTTAGAACTGAATGCGGAAAAGTCCAAGGTTATGGTTTTCAGAAAAGGAGGTGGAAGGGATAAGGAAGGGCAGTGGAAGTGGAAGGGAAAGGCGGTGCAGGCGGTGAAAGAGTTTGTGTACCTGGGCTTCTTGTTTCGGAGGAATGGCGGAGTGGATGGTCACATAAAAGAGAGAGTGAGGAGGGCAAATGTGGTGATGAGGCAGGTGTGGGGGTTGGGAAAGAAGTTATTCGCAGATGATTTTGGAAGGAGAATGAAATTGTTTGACTCACTAGTGATGAGTGTGCTATTGTATGGAGTAGAGGTGTGGGGGTGGAAGGAAAGCGAAGAGGTAAATAGGATACAGCAGAGATATGTAAAGTGGACACTGGGGTTGGCAAGGAACACGCCTAATTATATTGTCAGGAGGGAGACGGGGAGAACGAGTGTAGGGATTCTAGCGGGGAGTCGAGCGTGTAAATATGAGGAGAAATTTTTGGAAGAGGGGGGAAGTAAGCTGGTTAGGGAGTGTTGGTTTTTCAGAAGGAGAACAGGAGAGGGGGTGGGAAGATGGAGGTTGAAAGAGAA